>CM046874.1:191646303-192214033 GCA_025667525.1 Glebionis coronaria
CTGAAAGACCCGACAAGAGGCAGAAAACTGGGGACCGGTCTCAGCCGGCTACTCAGCAGCAGCCTCATCAGCCCAAAGGAAATGGTCAGACTAATGACCGATCTGCTACGAATAGGCGTGGCGGTAATGACAATTACCATAACAACGCCGTGCAATCCAGCAACAGCAGGAACCATGGAAACGGTAGGGACAAGAACCATAGAGGTTCGCAGCCTAGCCGTCCAGCTATCACTGGTCCTCAGCCAGCCAGAGCACCTGCTGGAGGATACACTCATCCTCTTTGCTCTACTTGCCACCGTAGGCACCCAGGACCATGTCGCCGTAATACTGATGCGTGCTTCATGTGTGGTCTTCCTGGCCATATTATGAAGGATTGTCGTAAGGGCGAGATGGAGGGTACATCGGGACATGCTGATACCAAGCCGCCTCCTACTGCCGGGCGTGTCTACACGACATCTCGAGACCAGTCCAACAAGTCTATAGGTACCATCACTGGAATCTTGTATATGTATGGTCGCGCTGCATGTGTTCTTTTCGATATGGGTGCTACTCACTCGATTATTTCTACTGCTTATGCTAAGAACATTAGGATGCCTCCCTTGCCACTAGAAAATAGGCTTACTATTTCCATGCCTTTGAGGGACTCTGTATTAATCACTCATGTATACCAGATTCTTCCCCTAGAATTTGATGATAAGGTTCGACCTGTCGACGCACTTCCGCTGGACATGAATGACTTCGACATGATTTTGGGCATGGATTGGCTATCCAAGTATCATGCTACCATAGACTGCCATTCATATCGAGTTATCTTCGGTGATGTCAACGCACCAGAGTACATTCATAACGGGTTCATACCCGGACGGTCTGTACAAGTCATATCCACCCTGCAAGCGCGTGCACTCTTGTCACATGGTTGCGAGGGTTATCTAGCTACGGTTCACGACATGGATGCTGAATCTCCACCGATTCAGGATCAACCAATAGTGTCGGAATTCCAAGACGTGTTTCCAGCAGAACTTCCGGGCATACCACCTGCACGAGAAGTGGAATTCAGTATCGAGCTGGTTCCAGGAGCTGAACCAATCTCCAAGGCTCCTTATCGCATGGCTCCCATAGAGCTGAAGGAGCTGAAGGATCAACTGCAAGAACTTCTTGAACGAGGTTTTATTCGACCGAGCGCATCTCCATGGGGCGCACCGGTTTTGTTTGTTAAGAAGAAGGACGGCAGTATGCGTCTTTGCATAGACTATCGCGAGCTCAACAAGATTACCATTCAGAATAGGTATCCACTGCCACGCATTGACGATCTGTTTGACCAACTCCAAGGGGCCAAACACTTCTCCAAGATCGATCTTAGGTCAGGCTATCATCAGTTACGAGTCAAGGAGCAGGATATTGCTAAGACTGCCTTTCGTACTCGTTATGGCCACTACGAGTTTGTAGTTATGCCATTTGGCCTGACAAATGCTCCAGCAGTGTTCATGGATCTGATGAACAGAATCTTCCATGAATTTCTGGACAAGTTTGTCATTGTTTTCATCGATGACATCCTGATTTTCTCTAAGTCCAAGGAGGAACACGAAGACCATCTTCGTACAGTACTACAGATTCTTCGTCAGAAGCAGTTGTATGCTAAATTCTCCAAGTGTGAGTTCTGGTTAGATAAGGTGGCATTCTTAGGTCACATTGTATCAGCAGAAGGAATCACTATGGATCCAGCGAAGGTTGAGGCCATTACTAAGTGGCCGAGGCCGACATCAGCGATGGAAGTCCGCAGTTTCTTAGCCTTAGCTGGCTATTACCGTAGGTTCGTAGAGAACTTTTCCCGCCTAGCACTACCATTGACCAAACTGATGCGGAAAGGGGAGAAATTCGTCTGGACTGAAGATCGAGAAAAGAGCTTTGAAGACCTGAAGCAGAAGCTAGTATCTGCACCTATTCTTACTCTACCATCTGGTACGGGTGGATTTCAAATCTACAGCGATGCATCGGGGAAGGGACTTGGCTGTGTTCTCATGCAACATGGGAAAGTGATCGCGTACGCTTCACGGCAGCTTAAGCCTTATGAAGAGAATTACCCCACGCACGACCTGGAACTTGCTGCAGTCGTGTTTGCATTGAAGATATGGAGACACTACTTATATGGAGAATCATGTGACATTTTCACGGACCACAAGAGCTTGAAGTATATCTTCACTCAGCGTGAATTGAACATGAGGCAGAGGAGATGGTTTGAGCTGTTGAAGGATTATGACATTAATCTACAGTATCATCCCAGAAAGGCAAATGTAGTAGTAGATGCCCTTAGCAGGAAGTCCGGAATGATCAACAGCATTAGAATCGAAGAGGAAATCATAAGAGACTTGGAGCGACTAGACATCAAGATCATGGTACGTGGACAGCACGGTTACTGGGCTAATCTTAGAGTAGAACCCGAGTTACTATCTAAGATTAAGGAAGCTCAGAAAGATGACGGAGAAATTTGGGCGATAGTACAGAATTTGGAGAAGCAGACGGAATTCAGAGTAGATGCAGATGGTATCATATGGCAGGGCACTAGACTTTGTGTTCCTGACGACCAAGAACTCTGGGAAGCTTTGCTAGCAGAAGCTCATAGCTCCCCATTCTCGATACATCCTGGTTCAACCAAAATGTACCATGACATCAAGCAGTACTTTTGGTGGAGTGGTATGAAACAGGATGTGGCCACTTACGTCTCTAAATGTCTTACCTGCCAGCAGGTTAAGATCGAGCATCAACGATCTGGCGGTCTCCTTCAACCGTTAGATATTCCAGAGTGGAAGTGGGATAAAATCACCATGGATTTTGTTACCGGTCTTCCGCCTACCAAAAAGAAGCACGATGCAATTTGGGTTATCGTTGATCGACTTACCAAATCAGCTCATTTCTTACCGATCCGCAAGGAAGATCCGGTAAGTAAACTCACAGATACGTACAGGCGAGAGATCATGAGACTCCACGGTGCACCATCCAGCATCGTCTCAGACAGAGATCCTCGATTCACTTCGCGCTTTTGGAAAAGTCTGCAGAAAGCTTGGGGAACACAACTTAAGCTTAGCACGGCTTTTCATCCTCAAAAGGACGGACAATCGGAGCGAACCATTCAAACATTGGAGGATATGTTGAGATCATGTGCGTTGCAATGGACGGGTAATGGGACGAATACATCTGTTTGGTGGAGTTTGCGTACAACAACAGCTGGCACGCGAGCATCAAGTGTGCTCCATTTGAGATGTTGTATGGCAGAAAGTGTCGCGCCCCAATCTGCTGGGATCAGGTTGGCGAGCGAACACTCGAAGGACCAGAAATCATAGAGATGACAAACGAGAAGATCGCAGTAGCTAGGCAGAAGATTCAGGAGGCACGGTCACGTCAGAAGAGTTACGCCGACAAGCATTGTAGGGATTTACACTTTAACGTAGGAGATCACGTCTTCCTTAAGGTTTCGCCGGCACGTGGTGTTAGACGCTTCAGGATTAAAGGGAAGCTCAGTCCTCGTTTCATCGGACCGTTTGATATCATTGAACGAGTCGGTGAAGTATCTTACCGATTGTCGTTACCTCCGCAGCTTTCGCATGTGCACAATGTGTTTCATGTGTCCTTACTCAGAGGGTACCAATATCATCCCCTTCACATGGTTCAGTATCCACTGGAACAGATTCGTGAAGATCTCACTTTTATAGAAGAACCCGAACGAGTTCTTGACAGACAAGAACGAGTCATGAGAAAGAAGACGATTCCATTCGTCAAAATTCTATGGAGGGATCATACCGAGCGGGAAGCCACTTGGGAAACGGAGGAGTCTATCCGGGTTTCTTACCCTCATTTCATATTTTGAATTCGGGTATATTCTTCTTTTCCAGTTTACTTTATCTATAATTCGGGGACGAATTATTCTTTTTAGGGGGGAAGAGTTGTAAAACCCGCATGCTTTTACCATGCGTAGTACCCTTAGGATCGTACGTACTAGTTAAAAACTTTCCTAATATAGCATGATTACGATTACGTGTTAGGAGTTTATGTATTACGTACGTGTTAGAACACGATAAGTATTTTTATTTGCACGATCACGTAACAATTATTTAGCAATAAGTAATCACGAACATACGATCACGAAATCACGAGCGTAATTAAAACACGAGCGATTATTAATTACGTATATATATTTAATACGAGCGTAATTAAATATATAAGAGTATGGTATTTACGTAACGAGAACATTTAAAACACGAACTTAATTAAACATAAACGAGTATTAAATAACAAGACACGAAACGAGGTACGGGAACCCCCACGAGGGAGTCCCTACCCGCGGCCAAAACAAGGTAATGGGCCAAGCCTATTACCAATTTTACTAAGGGGGGATAAATAGAGTTTTTACTACTCAAATTAAAGTTACAGAAGATTTTAAGAAAAACCTAAAATCCCTTTCCTCCTCCTTCTTTGTGCCGCCACCTTCAAATCACCATCAAGGTGATTTCTTTGATCTTGGATCTTGTTAAATTAGTGTTTGTTCGTGTTTGTTCTTCACCCTCTCGATCCACGAATACGGTAAAACCTTTTTAACCTTTTTCTTTTTAATTAATCTTTTATTAATTAAGAACACATGATGTTGTTTATAAAAACACATTAATTAAACCTAGATCTAACATGTTTTGATCATTAATTAATCAAAGGGTCGATCAAAGGGGTGTTTTGTTTTGGGCCGCAAGGTACAACCGACCCCAAGGGGGTTCGGTTTGTTTTAGCCGACCACCACCAAGACCTTTTTGGTCTTGGTTGGTGCGTGTGGGTCCCACGGCAGCAAGGGGGTACCCCGATTTGGTTCGGGTACGGTGTTGTTTCATATCCGGTGCATGTTTTTAGGCTTAGATCCGGATCATGATTATGTTAGTTGTTTATGTTATAAACTTATGTTAAAAATTAAATTAATAAAAAGATGAGATTAATTTAATATCATGACTTAGGTTAATTAATTATTAATAATCAGGAAATTATTTTTAACCTAAGTATTTATATTATTAAGACTTATAATTAATTAATTATTTAAAAACCATTGATATAATTAATTAATTAAACATGACTTAGGTTATATTATTAATATTTAATAATACATATTATAACCTAAGTATTTAATATATTTAATTAAAAACATGTCATACTTTAATTAAATATTATAACCTATAGTTTAATTTAAATTACATGAAATAATTATTAAACTATATAATATATCATATGACTTAGGAAATAATCATGAAAATACTTAGGCTTATTTACTTAGCTTATTTAACCAGGTTATTTCTAATTATGGAAACTTTCTATTTTTAGAAACTTAATTAAATAAGGCAGATATTTTATTTATGGAAACCAGCTATTTTCAGAAACTTATTTATTTAAGGCAGCTAATCTATTTATGGAAACTTATTTAATTAAGGCAGCTAATCTATTTTTGGAAACTTTCTATTTTTAGAAACTTATCTATTTTAAGCAGTAAATCTATTTTTGGAAACTTTCTATTTTTGGAAACTTTCTATTTTTGGAAACTTTCTATTTTTAGAAACTTTCTATCTTTGGAAACTTTCTATTTTTGGTAACTTTCTATTTTTGGAAACTTTCTATTTTAGGAAACCTGCTATTTTTGGAAAGTTACTTATTATTACACAGTAAGTATAATAATACATGAAATATCAGAAATATTTAACCAGAATGAACAGGATATAAGATTTAACACAGTTTAAGGCTTTAAACAGTGTAGAATAGTAAGAACACTTAAAATAAGCTAAGACGAGATATAAAACCAGCTATGTATGTAGTAAGAAGATACTTATTTCATGTACGTATTTATGTAGACTAGTGTTTCGGAAGTAGGATTCTCGCAGTTCATCGTTCTCGTTCACTGGACATAAGGTACGGATTCCCGTCCTTTCAGTATGGACATTCTTTCCTTATTAGGATTTCCCCGTATGCAGCCAACTGTTTTCCCGTAGTATAAGTATGAGTTTGATTGCTTATGTTTGAATATGATTACCTATAGCCATATACATGTATGACCAGTTTCACCTAGTTATGGAGGTACCATAACCATAACATTAGAGGCACTGATGTTATGACTTCACCACGGCGGAGTGATTGCTCGTGGCGTCCCTTCAGCTTTTGGCCATTTATTTATATTTATCATGTGGGGCGTATGGGTGCATCCTAGTTACACGTTTTTATTCAGGATTACATGGTGAATGTGGTGTGTGCCTTGCATCCTTCACAAGGAGCTGATCCCTCCTACCCATAAAACCAGTATATTAAATTAGAGGCAGCCCCTCTAATTTGCATGATGAGGTCACCCCTCCAATTATTCATGCACGGTGGATATTCATGACCTATATTGGCTAATGGTAAAATATGACAAACAATTTTTATAAGATAAACATAAGACTTTCAAACTATAAAACCAGTTTTATTAAGACTTAACCAGGTTACTCGGGACTTAGTTTCTTCCGCTGTTATTATGTTATATGCTTATCCTATTTATGCTTTATTGTACATCCGTGCACTGAGCGTATTGCTCAGCCGTTTTCCTTTTCTATGTTCCCAAAACGGCAGGTACTCAGGGACGCTCGTAGACACTAAGAGTACGTGCATATGGACTGGAAGCTGTCTAGCCTTCTTTACATTATGCATTTCTTTTCTTTATGATACTTATGCTTTGGACATTGTTTCGTCCTTATTCCTTACTATACTATGTTTGTGTGTGATGAGCTTTACTTTTGGACTACCGATGTTTGATTCCGGTATTTTCCTTTATATGGTCAAGTAATGTTTAGACATTTTACCTTGTATGCTTTGATGACACGCCATAATTACTGTGATATTTCCATTTCCAAAATGGGGTGTTACACAAACACTTGCTCTATCTTTTCAAACCAACGTGTCAAACCAACAACACTTTCGGTCCCTTTGAAGGAGTGGGGTTTTCCAGACATGAAGGTCTTTTGTGAACATCCTTTTGAACTTGCAGAACTTTCGCCTATAGCTTGAGTCTCTCGGCTCTTTTCGTATTCAGCAACAGCTTTCTTTACCCATTTTGCAATGGTTCTTTCCATAGTAGTCCGGCGGGATCTCTTGGGTCCATCAGCCCTACGAATTCTGGTAGGCGGCATGTTTCTATCAATAACACAATACACAATTCAGTGAGAACTTGTATAAGTATGCTATTTCAAGATTCATGAAAAATAAAGAAAATAGAATAAGAAGAGATTTTAGATATGCATAACTGATTCTCAACATAGAATGCAACACTGAGTAGAATATATATATATATATATATATATATATATATATATATATATATATATATATATATATATATATATATATATATATATATATATATATATATATATATATATATATATATATATATATATATATATATATATATAAATATATATATATATATATATATATATATATATATATATATATATATATATATATATATATATATATATATATATATATATATATATATATATAAATATATATATATATATATATATATATATATATATATATATATATTATATATATATATATATATATATATATATATATATATATATATATATATATATATATATATATATATATATATATATATATATATATAGAGAGAGAGAGAGAGAGAGAGAGAGAGTTAGGTTATTGTAATGTTGTAGCTTAAAGTTGTTAAAATGAAAAGTCATTTTAATAATTTATTTTATCAATTAACATGTGATTTATTTAATATTAAACACAAAACAATAAATCTTATACATAAAAATTGGTATAAAAACACTAAAAAAATTGATACGTAAAAATTTATAGCTGATACATATGATACATAGTTTTACTTCAAAAATTATTATTAGCATAAATAATAATTTATTCTCAAATTCAGTGATACATTATCATATGTTGCATTCGATATAACAAAATAATTGATAAAGTATGATACACAACCGATATACGAAAAACTAGTAATATTAAAAATTGTGAACCAGCTACTCGTACACGAACTAAAACTTCCAAAACACTCGTACACGAACTAAAAAATTATAAACGAACCAAAACTAATCCATAAATGTGATATTTGCCCATTTTCTATTACTTCTCATTTTAACAACTTTAAGCACCTAAACTATTTTATCTAAATTCTATATATATATATATATATATATATATATATATATATATATATATATATATATATATATATATATATATATATATATATATATAGATTTGCGTTCATGTGATGACCAATCTTAAAATAAAAACAATAGGAACCAATCATATTTTGCCAAGTGTATTATCATTTAAAAGAATATGAAAATTTTTATTAATGTAGTTGAGGACATATTAGTAATTTGAAAAAACATTTAAGTGATATCAATACCACATAAGAGAAAACGGTTGCCACTTTTCTTTGTATCAACAGCACATTAAATAGACGACCATTATTCTCTTCGTTGAATACTAGCAGACGCATAACTATTTTCTTTGTTTTGAAGATTTGTATATTTGCATTTGTTTCTTTCTTTTTTTGCGTTGGACGTAAATCAAATGTTTTAGAGTTGCTTTTGAGTTTTGTGATATTATTTATCAATGAGATTTTTTTGTGTGTCTTATTATACTTTTGGCGTATTAACTTTTATGCTAAGAGCTTATCATGCAAATGTTAAAAATTCAGCGTGTTACTCTAAATATATCATGAAACAAGTGTATTTAGGGGATGAGCGTTTTGACCCAAATCTCGAAATAAAACCAAAATAGTATCGAAATCGTATTGATTCGGTATCGTAATTTTGTTCGATACTATACCAGGACTACAAAATAAGGTGAAAAGAAAATTTGTGTATCACAACAAAAGGGCTAAGCACGTAAAAAAAATTGTAAAAAAAATTGTACGTCACAAAAAATTATATTATAAAGTTAGGAGTTTTATAAGTGTGTCAAACGATTTAAAGCATCACTAAAAATTAAATGTGTCATAAACATTTATGTGTCACTACAAATGTATTATAAAAAAGTTAATGTGCACTATATGTGTAAAAAAAAGTTGTGTTCTATATATGACGTGTCACTACAAATGTATTATATTTTTATAAAGTGTCACTAATAATGTATTAAAGTTTTATTGCATCGTTATAAATGTATTTAATAATTTGAATATTAAAGTTCTAACGTGTCAAGAAAGAACTATAACAATATTTTATCTTATGCGTATAAGATGGTTTTAGTCTTGTACCTCGTATTACTATTTTGTGTATTTTTCGGATACATATCACTTGTGCAATTTTTAATTGGATGTGTATATTTCGGATGCATACCATTTGTGTCTTTTTAGTTGGTTGTGTATTTTTCGTATACGTGTCACTTGCATTTTTTTAATTAGTTGTGTATTTTTGAGCATACGTATCACTTGAGTCTTTTTATTATTGGTTATGTCTTTTTTTATGCGTATTATTTAATTTTTTTAATTGATTGTGTATTTTTTTGAGTACGTGTCACGTGAGTCCTTTTTATTTGGTTATTTATCTTTTTCGAATGCGTGTCACCAAAGTTGTTTTTAGTTGATTATGTATCATCTATGTTCAATGTCAGATGCAATTTTATGTATACATTGAAATTGTTAGTATATTCAAACATCAATGATGATATTAAAGAAAACGCCAAAAGTGAACGATGGAGTAAGAAATGGGTTAAAGAATGAACGTCTTTGCCCTTTATTTAGTACTATATTACAATTAAACCACTCATTTATTAGATTTAATCTTGATATGCATAATTTGATCTAATGGTTAATAATGGTTCTTATAGTTTTTATTTTAAAGTTGGTCACTACAATAACGCTCCTCTATATATTTATATGAAATAAGCACGAGGGGTTTGGAAGGAGGTAATAAGTATAGTAATGAAACCAATATAATATTTCAAAATGAAATCATGGTATGAAATATTACAAGAATAATTAAAGTAAACAATAGGGATAAGAGAGTTACCCGTGCAGATATTGAACAACATTGGCAGATTCTGTGTTTGACACTAGCAAAGCATGAAATATTTTGAAATTTAGTTATAGGCCAATGTTAGAAATAAGTTTTTACGTATTTAGGAAGGATCGGTCACTCCAACGAGATACATCTAGTATGAGCTCGTGATCTAGTATGTAATAGTATAACCCACAAAGCCCACATGTAGGGTGCGCTATATATTGGTTCTCACATTTCTCACTTCTAATCAAATATTCTCCTTTTCTCTTCAACCTCTCTCTACTTTCTCTCTCTAGTTTTTCATCTATTTCTCTCTCTTTAGATCATTCCAAGGTTAGTATAATCCAAGGATTACGTAGGCCTACAAATGGTATCAGATCCATGGGATGAAATAGAGGTGTGTTTCGTGTTGTCTTGGTTGTTCTTATTGGATTCTTGAGTCTTGATAGTTTTTTACCCAAGTTTCAAATTGTTTTCGTGTTTTTTGTTGTTCAAAGTGATCCACATATCTCCAACATCTTTGTGGTAGGGATTTGGGTGATTTGGATTGGTTAAAATCACGGATTTCTAAGCAAAAAAATCTCATCTTTCTTCGCAAATATCGAAACAGTGACTTTTATTGCGAAATTTGAGCTTAAAAATTCCATCGCAATTCATAAGGGTTTTCATATTGTGAAATAACATTCTTCGCAATCCATTAGGGTTTTCATATTGCGAAGGTTGTAGTTTTTGATATTGCGAAGACTCATTTCTTGGTATTGCGAAGTTTGGTCCTTTTGTGCTTATGCGAAGGTTGCAGATTTCAGACATTGCGAAGATTGTTTTACACTTTGCGAAGACTTGAAATTTAATACATTGCGAAGATTGCATTTACACATTGCGAAGACTTGGGATTTCAAACATTGCGATGTTTGTTTTGAACATTACAAAATGTTGGAAAAACATTGCGAAATCCTTGATTTGAGACATTGCCAAATCTTCACAACTATTCTGAGATTTTTCAAAAACGTGATTTAGAAAATTTCGTACAATCGTGAGTTATTTGGTCTTGGAGAATTTTTGATTTCTCGAGAACACATAATTAGGGGATTAAGTCAACTTTTCTTCACAAATCAAAGAATCAAGAACATTTACGGTTTATTCGGTGGTTTGTAAAATCCCGTGAACTTATTTTTCGGTTTCTCCACGAGTTGTAAAACTCCGTATTGTTCTTTCGACAACAACACACACAATTACTTTCTTTCATTGCTCGATCGATAAGTAATCCTTACATTCACTTTTCATCGAATTTTAATGGAACCGTTGAATTCGACATCACAAGAGGGAGAATTGCATCAAATGCAAGACAAAGCTAGAGAAAGTGGTATAACTTTATTTCGACTACTTCAGTCTCATTTAGTGACTCTTTTATGGCTTCAAGGAGGGAGCGAATTTGTGACACTCTTTGGTCAAGATCGTTACATATTTATCGACTCAATATTCCTCAACTTGAACCAACTAGCTGAGCAACTTCACAAAGAAACCTTTAATCACTCTGCATCAGAATCTGCATATAAAGCTCTCATGACCCAACTTACGCACTTTTTCCAATTCAACATCGCTAAGTCTGACAATTCAGGGATATGCAAGTCATTTCTTCAATACACATATACCGAGGTTCAAGGTTTCAGTGTTACACTGTTAAAATTCATGACATCGGTCTCGTCTTCGATTTATGAAAGATCCCGACTTCAGCAAGCGTATGATAGTTGAGTGCAAGATTCTACAATGCAGATGCAAGAGGAGAATGTACATACAGTTGACAAAATGGAGGTTGATAAAGATTGCAGTGGCATAGAATCACATCACGATACCAGCAGCACGTCAAGGAATGTTACAGACATCTCTTATAATGGCAACATACCCGTTTATGACGAAGAGCCTACATGGCGGTACAATGGAATGTTGCATATGATGTATATGCCGATGAAATACCGCATGTTGAGCATTCTGAACTTATTTATGACACACATGGGATAGAAACGGGTGATAGCAATATTACTTCTGATTCATCCGATGTGAGTCATAAAGGGGGAGAGATTGAACATAATGCTATAAGTAATCATGATAAATGCCGTATGGCTGCTTCTTCTAAGATTGAAGAGCTCCAAGCGATTTTAGCTCAGAAATCTAAAGATCTTGAGGATGCCAAACTAGAAATTTCTAAGAAAACTGACAAGTTTGAAACATATTTTGAAAAACTTGAAAAGTCAAACGTTGTTCTTGAACGAAAATTAGATCAAAAAGTTCTAGATTCTAATGCTGAAAAGGATAATCTTTCGAAACAAATTAAGTTGCTAGAATCTAAGTTGGCATCCCAAGATAAATTTCTCAAAGAGAATGAGACTTTAAAGGCTCAAATTCAGGAAAAGGTTTTTGTAATAGCTGCTCTGAAAAACGAGTTGAGGAAAACTAAAGGAACTAGTGTGGACACTAAGCTTGAAAAACCATCAATCTTGGGGAAACTGCCTCAAAATCAGTTTGTTAGACAACCGACTACATTCAAATCCGAGCGAGCAAAATCCTCGAGACCGCGGTTTGCCTCCCAAGTTGATATGGTTCATCTTTCTAGACCAGTCACTCCACCAACTAGGGCCAAGGTGACTAAATCAGCTTTTGCAAGACCTAATCACATGATTGAATCTAGTCTCCCTATACATAGTCCAAAGAACACGTCTCGAACTAGTTCAAATGACGTTCACCTTATATTTGGTCTAAGGGAAGCTAATCAAAAGACACAAGTAAGAGATAGAAAATTCAAACCTAGTCAGATGCCTTCTAGATTACCCAACACTGCTAACCGTAGCATGTCATATCATAGGAGCATCAATCAATCACCTAGGAATTCTAGATCTTATTCGGACTTGAAACATGCTACTTGTGAAACATGTGGGAAATGTGTCTTTAAGGCAAATCATGACTCTAGTGTCAAGAAATTCCTTAATGAGGTGAACTCCCGGGCTAGTGATAAATCCCAGTGGGTAGCTAGAATCAAACCCATTGGTAAAATGTGGCGCCCCAATGGTAGAAATTTCACTTTTGTAGGAAACGAGTGCCCTTTAACTAGGATAGTCTCCAATTCTACCAAGTCTACTATGGAGGAAACTCAAAAGGATGATCAATCACTTAAGCCTAGTGATCCATCTCCTCAAGTTGCCTCTGGCACAAGAAAAGACAACTGTGAACCCCCACATGGTTCTAAAATAGATATCGCTAACCCATATGAAAGCATACAAACTCCAAATGAGAATGCAGGTACCAAACTCAAGGATCAACAACAACAAACTGGTTCAGTCGTTCTATACCGTTCAACTAAGGACACTCTCAGAGTTTGGTTATTGAAGAAGCTGATATCTAAGAAACAAGTGTCTCAGGGGACTCGCAGTTAAGCTTACAACCATGGTTCATTGTTAAATGACAGACGATGACCCGGACTTTAAATAAATGGAAGTTTATCTATGCAACGATAACATACCCTCAAAACAAGAAATTAAATTTTCTCGGACACGAGCTTACATTAAAACTATTCAAAGGTTTTAAGCTCGTGTATATGGTTTTCAGTCACATGACAGATTGTAACCCGAGCTTCAAAGAAAGGGAAGTTTATCTCGTCAACGATAACTTACCCTCAAAACGAGAAATTAAATTTTCTCGGACACGAGCTTACGCTAAAACCATTCAAAGATTTTAAGCTTGTGTATATGGCTCGTCGTTATATATCAGATGATGACCCGATCTTCAAATAAAGGAAAGGTTATCGCTGATGATTACTAATCCTAACAACGAGAAATTAATTTTTCTTGGGCATGGGCTGATATTAAAAACATTCAAAGTTTTTAAGCTCATGCACAATGACTTACAGTTAACTATCAGACTGTAAATCGGACTTCAATTTTAGGAAATTTTATCTTTAATGATAATTTATCCTCGTAACAGGAAATTAATTTTTTTCGGTCATGAGCTTGTATTAAAACATTTCAAGTTTTAAGCTCAGAAAGGAAAGTGTATCTTTTAATAAGAGAACTTTTCTTCATAACGAGAAATTCATATTTTTCGGTCATGAGCTTTCCCTTAAAACATTCAAAAGTTTTCAAGCTCATGAAAATGACTTCTAAGTAAATATCAACTTAGGACTCGTTCTTCAGTTAAAAGGAAAGTTTATCGGCGATGGTAACTTATCCTTAACAACAGGACGTTTACAACTTCTCGGACTTGAGCTCGTTTAGTAAGATATTCAAATTCTTAAGATCAAGTAAATGGTTTTCAAAACGTTGAACACAATTTTTCAAGAATTATTCAAAAGGTTTTTTTAAATCTTTCAAAATTGTGTGTTCAAAATGTTTTTGATAAAAAGTGCATGCCATTTGGAATCGATAATATTTACAATCCTAGAAATGTCGTTCAATGATGACATGGGGTTGTAAATAAAGTTCGATCAGAAGTTTAAATGATTTAAAACATGCTCAAAATGGCTTGCTATTATTTCAAATAATAACCCGCCTTTCATATTCAAGTCAAGCATTTCACCGGAAAGCTTTGACTCAACAACGGGAATTAATTTTCTCGGGCATGGTTTATTTTTATAACCATGTAAGGGATTGTGTTTACATAATAACACAATCTAACACGAATATATACGCATCAGTGCATTTATTTGTTAAAACAAGAGAAATCTTGTTTTTTATGAAGTTATCATCTCCACAACTTGCAGCAATTTACAATTGATATCTACATACTCGACAATGCGACTACTCAAACGGCGACTACAACTCTTTCGATAGAACACGGGTCAGCAATTGATGGGGAGCAATCGTCAAGCGTTCAGAATCTTCGATGCCGAAAGTGCCAAGTTCACAAATTGGTGTCAGGACAACGATATCAATTGTACATCCATGAAAGATTACCGCTTTTCAAAAAGGAGGAGATAATTTCATACGTTACGGGGAAGACCAACATTCGTGAACAAGAACCATGTGATTCTATCATATGATGTTCTCATCATTCATGTCCAAGCTCGTAAATTATCAATCTTGTGAATATATTATCATATATGATCTTAGCACGTGATAAGTACCTTACACTTGTGTTTAAAAGGCACTTAATTTACGTATAAAGTATACCCTCATTAATTTGAGGGGGAGCTTGTGATAATCATGAAGATAATTGGATTTGCATTTTTCTTCCCAAATTTTCTTAAAAGTTCATTAAATCAGTTTATATTAAAAACATCGATTGGGTTAATATTTTTAATATAGGAGAGAAAATGTGATTTAATGTTGAGATCAAAAATGGTTTGACTTAATGTGATCGCTCATCCCAACATGTGCAAAATGTTTTCGGATATCGTGGCATATGTTAAGGGGGAGCAAAATGGATTTGGATATCAAAATGGATTTCATGGTGACATACACTTACCCAAATCATCTTTATTCACGACGGTGAAGATTGTGGTGACATAAGGATGGTAGGATAGGTTAAAGTCCAATGATTCTTCTAGAACCAGAGGAATCTTCCCAAGGACATTCCATAGCTAGAAATAGTAGTCCTTAGGAAAGATGGAGAAAGATTGTGAATGTAGCTGAATGTCGACCAAGTACTTAAGTTAGCACTGGAACAATCACAACAAGGTGCTAGTTATGACGTACTGGTAAGCATTGAAGGGGTTGAAGAATGAAAAAAAATTGTAAAGATAAAGGGTGAAAAGAAAGAAGTCCTCCTTACAACTTAGGCAGATATCCGGTCAACACATATGCTATTGAGATCATTTTTAATGATGCTCGATATTGAAGATTGACATCATGGACCCAGTGATGCATTGCACAACCCATCCCAGCTAACTCAGATATCTCTTAAAAGGAATTTGTTTTAATCACATGGAGACAACGCATTATCTATCAATTTATTCACTCCGAATATATTGATATTGAAATGGTGGCACTCCTCTCCAGCCTCCGATCACTAAAAATCCAAAATGCATGATTGAGTCTAGAGCCATTTGAGATCATCAATAATCTCATTAGGACACATTTACATATTTACTTGCTTCTTCACACACTGTGAAAAGTAAGAAAGATATTAAGAGTCCTACGCAAGATCTTCATGATTCTTGCCTGAACATCTGAGTAATACGTAAGTATTTACAATGAAGATAGAAATCCTTCTTGAGCGAACATTATAAAGCTCATGGTAGGTGACTTGTGAGATTCTTTATGAATCAAACTTGTGATAACTGGAAAGCAACAGTGGTTTAATTCTTAGCTGAATCTAAGCACGTTCCAGGCCTCTACGCAATATCTTAGTGATCTTACCAGAACACTCAGAGTGACACTCTTAAGTGTTTACGGTGATGAGTGGAAATCCTTCTAGTGTTAACCTCAAACAGCACTTGGTAGTTAACTTGCAAGATTCAATATGAATCAAGCTCGTGACAACTGGAAAGCAACGATGTTGCGATTCTTTAATGAATCAAACTTGTTCCCGGAATCGGAATTGACGGCTTCAATCATACGGATAATTTTATCCAAATGATTCACTCTTTACGTTCGCAGTCAGCTTTGGACGGTCGAGTAAAGAGAACGGGGTTACCCGTGAAATCTTGTCAAGGAGGTTCTTAATTGAAACTACCTGCCACAAGTACGATATTTAATATCGTCCAACGGTATTCATCGACCAGAGGTAAAATGCTACCTAATTATGTTGAAATGTTCAAAGCCATTTCATCCGTATCTTTATTTTGTTGCTAACTGTCTTATGCAGCGTAACTAGACGGTGGCATTGCGGTTTCTGAGAAGAAGTCGTCCCCGCATGCTTATACTTTTTGCACTTAATACTTCAACAAATTCAAGAAAGCCTAAAAGTCAAGTCTTCCGCTATATCAACCTCTGAAGCTTTCAAGAATTTATAAAGGTATAAGTATGTGGAACATGAAGTCACGAGGAGGCGAATATCACAAGTGATAAATGCACAAGGTCAAGGCAAGGAAACATGCTCAAGACTAAAGTCAAAGATCACATCAGCATATTCACAAGAGCAAGATCGAAGACTCAAGCATAGTATGCTAGGTTGAAGATTTTGTAAAATGGTGTGACCTCCCTTAGGGGGAGATTGTTGGAAACACGTTTTTCCAAAGAAATTCTCGGTCACATCATTGTTAGCATAGATCACGAGCTATATACTGTTTAGGATTTTGTAACTTGGAGTGACCTCCCTTAGGGGGAGATTGTTGGAAATACATTTTTACGTATTTAGGAAGGATCGGTCACTCCAACGAGATACATCTAGTATGGGCTCGTGATCTAGTATGTAATAGTATAACCCGCAAAGCCCACATGTAGGGTGGGCTATATATACCCCCTCCTAGCATGTTAGGAGGGGTTGGTTCTCACATTTCTCACTTCTCATCTAATATTCTCCTTTTCTCTCCAACCTCTCTCTACTTTCTCTCTCTAGTTCTTCATCTATCTCTCTCTCTTTAGATCATTCCAATGTTAGTATAATCTAAGGATTACATAGGCCTACAACCAAGTTTTGAAAATGACTCAGTTCCCTATAACCATCTCTCTGATACCAACCTGTGAGACCCCCGAAATCAGGCATGGAACAACTAGGCAACAAGGGGGTAATACGTCAAGGTACAAGTGACAATGAATTATAAATGACTCAAAAATGACGTAATAAAAGACATGTATATTACATCACAATATATCAAAGTTTAAAAGAATAGGTCCCACAAGTTTTAAAACATAAATAAATACCATTACATCATGGTTTTAAAGTTTTATAGATACCAAAAGATAAGTGGAAGACTTTTGACAATTTTAGCTACAACAAAAGCATAAATATAACACAGAACTTCCAAGCTGCCAACATCCTGCTGAACCTCATCCAAGCATATTAAGCATTATTACCTGAGATTAAACCATGTAAACCTGTTAACAAAAGTTGAGTGATATTCATATGTTTTGTAAACTAAGTAATGGAACACAATAAGTTTGTAAAACAATAATGGGAGGATGACTATGTACATTATCCATAGTCAATGTATATATTATTGCTATTTAGTTTATGAAACTGAAGCTTAAAAATCATTGTAAGGTCCTCTAGTGAGTATTTAGCCTAAATACTCAAGTACAAACAAATGTAAGTGCGTCAAGGTAATCGTGAGGGGGATTGTCAATCCCGATGGATCCACCTACAACTTTAACGCTTAGCGCAAAGCATACGGGACTATTAACGGTTCATGATCATGAGAGGAAACTTAAGGCTATAGACTAAAAGCAATAATATCAATGAATTCATTTGGCAGCATACATTTCAGGATAACATACAGTTTAAAAGATTGTGTTCCAACATGATAATCTCACCCCGCGTTTTGAAAAATGAACAAGTAGTAAAAGGGGCTATGAACTCAACTTAGTTATAAGGTAAATCAAAATGGAACTTGAGGGCTGAGTAGTAACAACGGAAAATCAAGCAACTTTAAGTCATCTGAAACCTATGATAACGGGACGCGAAAGTTTAGAAGATGCGAAAATAATGTTTCGAAAACACTCGAATGTAAATTAGTACATAAACCGTGTTAAGGCACATAAGAAAATCCATGCAAGTGATACTTCTAGACACCTCTAAAAGATTACTTTTACTAGACATGCTCTCAAAAGCACTCAGCCGGTATATACTAAATGTACGGGCTGTTTTACCTTACTTAGACACGTCAATAGTTTATGAAACGACTTGAGGAACTCAATTACTATCTATAGAAAGTCCTCTAAAAAGTCTGTCAAAAGTTTTTACTTCTAAGACCACCTGCCCGACACATCTTTGAATTACAAAAACCGGACAGATTTACGCCTTCGACTCGCAAAACCATTTTGACCTTTCTAACCAATTCTGTTTACAAATCCGATACTTGAGTTTGAAAATAGAGTTACAACCCTATGATTAGAGCCCACGAACAACATTTGACTATTTCTAAAACTCATTTTATAGTCCCGAGATTCGATCCAAATATCGATAACAAATTCGAATTGTGCCGATACTCGTCTCCCGGTACACGAATAATCAAACTATCATAACTTCCTCCTCGTTTTGAGTTAAAAGCTCCAATTTATATCAAATCGAAGAAAACGAAAATGCTCCGGATCTGATCTATCTACTCGGCAATTCATCCGGTGACTTCACGGTCGCCAAAGAAGCCCCAAGAAGTTAAGGAGCAAGCTTGCTTCTCTTAATACCAAGTAGTTTCAATACCAATCTGATATAGGCTTATGCGATCATTCTTGAGAATCTCATGAAAGAAGATGAGAAGTTCTACTGTCTCAACCAACCCATGCAGGAATAGCTGGGAAGGAGGTCCTCATACGGAGTCGCACACTTACTTGAGCAGTGCGGGAGACTGGGGAATGGGTCGAGTAAAGCCCCCTGGGGCCGGAAAAATCACAGAGACGTACTGATACGATAGGGCTTTGATTCTACGACACTATATAATTAGTTTAACAATAATCTAAGTTTAAGATTCCCAAAATCAGCCTCAACCTACTGCCCTAAACCACCACTCTAAAAATCATACCAAAACATTTTTCAACATAATTTACCCATTTTTCTACCAATACTACATCTTATAATCAACCCTTATCAATCTTAACACTTACTTGTAACATAAACAAAAATCAAAATAAAAAACTTTAACTTTTTTTATCATCAAAATATGAAGATCTTAACATGATCATCACATGCAGGATGATCAAAACTCATACCAAACATAGAAATCATAAGAACTTGAAAACTTGATGCATGTGTAAGATTTGGATATCAATAGGATCACCTTTAAATTTCTAGATAGGGTCTTAGGTTAGTTTTGGTTAGAACAAAGTAAAAATTGATGATCAAGGGTGGTTTTGGTTTGATAGCTCACGACAAGGGGGAGGGGAAGGAGAGAAATTGTGTTTGATTTTTATAAATTTTGTTACTATGTGTTTTTAGGTGGACAAAATGTATTTATATATTGGTAGGTGGAGGGGTTAAACTTGCCAACTTTGAAACCTTTGGACTAAAAGTAAAATATTTAGTTAAAAAGCGGAAAATGACTATTTGTCAATTTTAAAAATATTTACGGGACTCGGATTTCGTAAAAATACTTCTCAAAAGTTAAAACGCACTTAAAATATGATAATATAGTCTCCTGACTCGACTTAACACGTCATTAAAAGAAAACATCAAAAACATCGAACATTGAACAATCGACAGTAAAATGTGAAATACAAGGATTTACAATGTGCCCATTATCAGTTTAGACTTAATACCAAGTAAAGATTAACATCTTAAGGTCGAAATATTTAGCCCTCGCTTCTTGTTCCGTTGATTCAAGTAAACTTCTGTAAAAATGCACGCGGGTGTTTTTAAATCAAAAATTTTGATTTAAATAAATATGGAAACATAAAATAATATTAATTTTATAATTCCCTATAAATATTATCAATGATTAAACTAATATATAAAAGTAAAATAATTACCGGGAAAATACGTGATCTCACATATGTAAACTAAAACAAATATTATATATGATCTGATAATAATTTATGATTTAACACCAGTATCATGTATAATAAACATTATTATAATATATGGTACTTCACGGAAGTTTCAACAACAAAAAAAAAGAAATTTTTTCTTCAAAAGTATATTATAATGCGTATATGTAGAAAGATAATTAAATGTTGGGTATATTTTTTAGTTTAACACTTAACCGTTTAAGAGATATTAAAATTATAAAATTAAGTGAAATAATAAATTACTTTTAATTTTATTCATTGAATGTGATGAAGATAAATAGTTAGATGAGTTCTTGATATTCAAAAAAATATGATATCTAAGATAACTCTTCTCAAAAAGAAATTATGATTAGAACTAATTATTAAAGTTTATGGAGAAAGAAACAATTAGTGGTGTAGATGATCGATCTCTCATGATCACGTTATAAAAAAAATAAAATGTGGTGATAAAATGTGTGTGTTTTTTTCAAACGATAAACTACACTAATTATATCAACTTTTAAAACATTACAAATATCATGTACGTAGACATTCCTGCAATACATACATAATCTAGGTACAAGTCAAATATTCCTAAACACATGACTCGGTAATCTCAAGTAACAAAGCTTCTCTAAAACATAATATCTTTGACCATTAATATCTTTACATATATGATGTTTGTCCCAAACACCACACGTCCACACATGAATGTAGACAGTATATCTACATGATCAAGTTCATCAAAATTCACCAGCTTCTTTACTACATTTTCATATTCAAGCAAACCTCAATGATTCAATCATCATCGTGGAAACAACAAAAACCGACGGTAATACCCAAGTACTTGAAAGGAGTATATTGTCCCTAATATATGATGTTATAATCACGAATTTAAAGAAAGAAAGGTAGAAATGAGATGAACTTTAGAGAGAGAAATTAGTGAGAGAAGGTAGAGAGAAATGGTTGGAGAAACTTGTGAAATATTAGATTAGAGAGAAAATGAAATGACCAACACCCTTCCTATCATGCTAGGAAGGGTTTATATAGCCTTTGCTTACATGTAGCTTAATGGGCTATATGATCATGGGCCGGGCTTTCCTTTTGGGCTTTGGTTACTTATGAATGAACCTTAGCTTAAAGTTAAGCCCGTAATACACGACTAACATACTACCTATTACAACGTTCTAATATACGATACATAATAAACATATGACCGAGCATTCTTGTTTGACTCAATATTTTGAGGCTAACAATCTCCCCCAATGAGAGGTCATAAACCTTGGTCATTTCGGAAGTTTGTAGAGATTACTAATCTCGCCATAAATGAGTCTTGAACATGTAACAGTAGTCCTTTTCCTTCATGTTGTGATCTTTGAGCCTTTGTCATTGTCTTTCGACTTTGTCTTTTTATCTTGAGATCTTCAAATCATCCTTGACTTGTCCTTGCCATCTTGCGATCTTGTGTCTTTATCCACATGCTCACACTATTAATAGTTGAATATGTCTTTAGGCATGAGTATGTGGTTTTTGAATCTTTGACTTTGCTGAGTACACCGTGACGCCACCTTCTCGAGACAAAACATAGACACGGACTGAATGGCTTTGACATTCGTCCTAAATCGGTAGCATTTTACCTCCGGTCGGTGAAGACCGTTATACGATATTAAATATCGTACCTGTGATCAGGTAGATTCAATTAAGAATCTCCTTGACAGGGCTTCGCGGCTGTACTAGCCGTTCTCTTTACTCGACCGTCTCAAAGCAAGACTGCGAACATAAAGAGTGAATCAATTGGATAAATATCCGCTTGATTAAAGTCGTCAATTCAAATTCCTGGAACAAGTTTGATTCATAAAGAATCTTACCATTGTTGCTTTCCAGTTGACACAAGTTTGATTCATAAGAATCTCACAAGTTACCTACCGTAGCGCTGTTTTATGTTGACGCTAGAAGGATTTCCATTCGTCACTGTGAATATTAATGAATATCACTCTGAATGTTCTGGAAAGACCATAAAGATATTGCGTAGAAACTTGAAACGAGTTTGAATCAATTCAGAATCAAACCACTGTTGCTTTTCAGTTTTACACATGTTCAATTCATAAAGAATCTTGCATATGACCTACCGCAGTGCTGTTTGATGTTAACACTGGAAGGATTTCCACTCATCATTATGAATACTAAGTAGTATTACTCTGAGTGTTCTGGCAATATCGCAAGGATATAGCGTAGGACTCTCTTGATCTTCATCCGTGTGTCCTAACGAGATTTGATTGATCTCTTGGCTCTAGACTCGATTTGTGCACTTTTAGTGGTCGGAGGCTGGAGCAGATGCCACCTATTCAATATCAACTATCTCGAAGTGAGAAAGTCAATAGAAGTCATGTTGATCTCCGTGACAATAAAACAAACTTCTTTTGAGAGAAGTCTGAGTAGCTAGGAAAGGGTTGTGCTTCACATCACTGGGTCCATGATGAGTTTGTCTTCATGATGAGTTGACCTGGTTTCTGCCTAAGTTGTATGGAGGGCTTCTTTCTTTAGACCCTTTATCCTTACATTTCTTTTTCATTCTTCAACCCCTTCAATGCTTACCAAGACATCATTACTAGCACCTTGTTGTGACTGTTCCAGTGCTAGCATCAGTACTTACTCGGCATTCAGCTACGTTCACATTCTACTCCATCTTTCCTAAGGACTTCTAATAATCTATTAGATTGTCCCTGGGAAGATCCCTCCGGTTCTGGTTGGATCATAGGACTTAAACCTAACCACCCTTTTGACACCAATAACGTCGTGAATTAAAGATGTTGTGGGTATTTGATCGTAACCATGAAAACCACTTAAAATTCTAACAAAGTGTTTGAAAAACATTTAACACCTTGCTAGTTTTATCGTTTTAGAAATGCTCCCCCTTCACATGTGCATCGATAATCGAAAGTGTTTCGCACATGTAGGTAAGAGTTAAAGTGCTTGAGTCTTATATAAGATCACATTTTAATCACATTTTCTCCCCCTATCTCTAATATATAAAATCATTTGATATTAGAGATACCAAATTTGATTAAAATATATTTTGAAAAATAGTCTTGAAAATCTTTGGGAGAAAGATGTGTCAAACTTAGCATGAATTTTGGAAAGCTCCCCCTCAAAAATTGATCCAATTGAATTGTCATTGTGAGGATGTGATCCATATTTCTCTTTTTGAGGATGGGAGTTGTTGAACACACAATTTTTGAAAGATTTTGAATAGTCATTGAAAAATTCTTGAAAAAATTGTGTTCAACGCCTTTTTGAAAAATCCTATTTCGTTTTGTCGAAGAGGTTTTTCTAAAGCATAAACTTGAGTTCATAGACTTTGAATGTCTTGACGAATCCACTCAAGTGTAAGAAGATTTCTCTTCTTTTGCTGAGGGTAAGCGCACTAAATCGTACACTCCCCCGTGAATATTGATCCGGGTTGCAATCTGAAAGTGATTACAAGCCATTGTGTTGAGCTCAAAACATGGAATGTTTTGTGACAAGCTCAACCCGTGATAGATTGCTCTACCTGTTGTTTGGAAATATTGTCCAAAATAGACAATTTCCTTTATTAAAAGAAGAAATGACATGTTTTGAAAAATATTTACAACTTTCATTCGAGCTTTATGTACACACCCGTGTCGTTATTGAGCGACATTTCTAGGCAGTCCATATTATCGATACTGAAAGACATGTCGAGAAGAATATTTTTGGATTTTGAAAGATTTTTAATTTTGTGTTTTGTTTTTATATGTTTTATATTTTTGTATTTTGCTTTTTCATTAATATTTACAAGTAGATGTTTGATAGATTAATCAAGCAGGCTTCTTTGCCAGAACCTCCAGTTCTGCTGGAGTCAAACATCTCATACCAATTTGCCTAACTAGATACGCAAACCTTTCTTTCGAAAGAGATTTTGTAAACAAGTCAGCTAATTGGTAATCAGTTCCAACAAAGTATAATTCAACAATGCCCTTTTCAACTTGTTCCTTAATGAAGTGATATCTGACATCAATGTGCTTCGTGCAGGAATGCTGTACCGGATTGCAGGAGATGGCTATGGCAGACTTTGAGTCACAGTACATAGGTACTTTATCAAAGTGGAAGCCATAATCCGTGAGTTGTGTTCTCATCCAAAGAACTTGAGCACAACACGCAGATAGAGACACATACTCCGCTTCGGCTGATGAAAGTGACGTGCAATCCTGCTTCTTGGAAGACCATCCCACAAGCTTATCTTGACCTAGAAATTGTGCACCACCAGAAGTACTTTTACGTGTATCAAGACACCCTGCGTGATCAGAATCTGAATAGGCCGTTAGAAAGAAACCGGTTTCCCTCGGATACCAGAGTCCCATGTGAATGGTATTCTTAAGGTACCGAAAGATCCGTTTAACCTCCTTGAGGTGCTTTTCAGTGGGTCGTGCTTGATATCGTGCACAATAGCATGTAGCATGATGTATATCAGGTCTACTTGCTGTCAAGTACATGAGGGACCCGATCATGGAACGATATCTCGTTTGATCTATGGGTAAACCCTCTAAGTCAGCATCAAGCGATATGGTTGATAATGGTGTCCCAACGGGGTCACATGAGGTCATACCATGCTTTTTGATTATCTCTTGACAATACTTAGCTTGGTTAATGAAGATACCACTTGGGGATTGGTGAACTTGAATTCCTAGAAAGAATTTTAGTTCGCCCATCATAGACATTTCAAATCTGCTGTGCATTACTTTTTCAAACCATTTTAAAAGTTTTGGGTTTGTAGACCCGAAAATAATGTCATCAACATAAATCTGCACAAGCAATATGTCGTCCCCATATGTATAAGTGAACAAAGTTAAATCAATGGAACCTTTTGAGAAACCTTTGGATACCAGAAATTTCGAGAGCTCGTCGTACCACGCCCTTGGAGCTTGCTTTAGTCCATATAGTGCTTTGTAGAGACGATACACCTTGTCATGATAATGAGGATTGACGAATCCTTCTGGCTGCGTGACATAGACTTCTTCCTTCAAAGGACCGTTAAGAAATGCTGTCTTTACGTCCATTTGATAGCCAGTGAATCCCTTATGTGCAGCATAAGCAAGGAAAATCCTGACCGCTTCCATACGAGCAACTGGTGCAAATGATTCTTCAAAATCAATTCTCTCTTTCTGGCCATACCCCTTAGCCACTAGCCTAGATTTATTCTTGATGATCGTGTTCTCTTCATCCATTTTGTTTTTCCAGATCCATCGAAGATTTAACGGTATTACATCGAATGGTCTGTCAACAAGTTCCCAGACTTTAAGTCTTTCAAATTGTTGAAGTTCTTCCGTCATCGATTCAATCCAAGAATGATCAGCCATGGCTTCTTTGATGTTTTTCGGTTCCGCTGAACTCACGGCGAGTGCGAACATACAAACATCGCCATCGGTTGCTAGTTGTCGTCTTGTACGAACAGGCTGTGAAGGGTTTCCAATGACATGAACCAAAGGATGATCTCGGGTCCAGTGATGTGTTGAAGGATGTCGTTGGTAGAACGTATGCATATTTGACGGATCAACATGGTGAGTAGAAGACTCTCCAGTTTCGTGTACCGGTGTACCGAATGGGTTGATAAATTCATCTTCGTCAGATAATGCATTGTCTGCTTGATTTGTGTTCTCTGGATCAATGAAAGTAGTTGTGGATGTTGTAGGATCGATTGTTGAAGTGATATTCCGAGGAGGTAAATCTGCAGCAACCCGTGTTGAAGTAGATGAAGTTGTATCCTTTTGTTGACGATGATCGGTATCATCATTCTTATCATGAGTGACAGCAGAAGACTTCGATACAACTTGTTCCCCCCCCCCCCCCCGTGAAATATTCATCATACATTGGTCCATATAACATTTCCAACTCTTCAATTGTCGTATCCACTGCCATATCTGCTCTAGGAACATGTTCAGGAACCAGCTTTGAACTTGACGGTTCATTGCTGTGGTCGTGAGTTCCGAGTTCCTTGCGGTTATGAACGGAAGTCGTTTGTCTTTGTGGATCGGGACTTAAACTATTTTGTTCAAGTGCCATTTCTTGTAATTCATCAAATCTGACATGAATAGTTTCGACTATCAATTTTGTTCTCTTATTGTACAATCTATATCCCTTAGACTGAGTTGCATATCCCACTAGAATGCATGCATCACCTTTCTCTTTCATCTTGTCCAGATTTTCACCATCTCGAATAATGTAGCACGTACATCCAAAAACGTGAAGGTGTTTGAGTGAAGGTTTTCGATCATGAATTATGTGATATGGAGTCTTTTCGTGTCTTGGGATAATTAAGGAACCGTTTTGTGTGTAGCATGCGGTTGACACGGCTTCGGCCCAAAAGTATAGTGGAAGTTTTGAAGCAGATAATAATGTTCGAGCAGCCTCAACTAAAGTACGGTTTCGTCTTTCAACAACGCCGTTTTGTTCGGGTGTTCGAGCAATAGATGTTTCATGTTCAATCCCTTCGGCTTCAAAATAGTTTCTCAGTTTTGAATTCAAAAATTCTGTACCTTTGTCAGTACGAACCACTTTAACTTGAGCTTGAAGACCACGTTGTATCAGTTTAAGAAAGCTGATGAGAACATCGGGTGTTTCATCCTTGGACCTCAAGAAGTGAGTCCATGTGTACCTTGAGTAATCATCGACAATTACCAGAATATATTTCTTCCCATTGATACTTTGAACACGCATGGGACCACACAGATCCATATGGAGAAGATCTAACCGTCCTTTAGAGCTTGGTGTGGTCTTTGTTTTGAAGCTACTTCGCTTAGCTTTACAAAGCTCACAAGAAGAACAAAGATGATCTTTGATGAATTTCAAACTTGGAAGGCCTCTCACAGTATCTTTCTTGGAAAGCAAGTTGATGGTATCAAAGTTAAGATGAGATAAACGCTGATGCCATAGCCATGCCTGAGTCGTTGAAGCTTTAGCCATGAAGCAGATTGGAGTTGATGAAGTTGTATCTTGAAGTGAAATAGTGTAGAGATCAGTACCCCGTGTACCGGTAAGTAAATCATTCCCATCATAATCACGAACAAAACATGTCTTCTTCCTGAAAGCAACCTCCAAATCCGCATCACAGAATTGACCAACCGAGAAAAGATTGTGATTGAGCCCTTCGATGTAGTATACCCTTTTGATCGTAATATTCCCCTGAACCAAATCTCCATATCCTAGGATCGGTGCAAATTGATCATTTCCGAATCGGACCGTACCCAGGAACTTCTCCACGAAGTTAATTAGAAGCTTGAGATTCCCCGTCATGTGCTTCGTGCATCCGGAGTCCATTATGAAGAGAATTATTTGTATCACCTGCAGAAGAGTTAGAACACGATGGAGCATTTGCTAAATTGAATACCACAGTAGTTGTGATAGTAGAATCATTAGTGTCCTTAGCAACATTTAAAGGCATACTAACACTCGTTGTCACATTTTTAGTTCTAGCTTTAGGCATCCATTTATATCCTGGAGGACATTGATTAGCAAACCACCATTTCCAAGACTTGCTAGCAGACTCATATAATTCCTTAATTTTGCTTCTAGGGTTCTTAGTGGTGGAGTCTGATGCATTACATTTCTTAGTGGGGGTTGCACCAGAATGGTTCACTTTGCGTTTGGGTTTACTAGCTCTAATAGGCATTTCAAGTTGCTTCTTAGTTCTAGTATCTACGCCTTTGTCTTTATTCATAGCACACATAGAATGATTAGCATTAGCACACTTTCCACATTTCACACAAACAAACTTAACATTCAAAGCATTCATAGTCGAATCATTCAAATCGTCATTACACACGATTACAGACGTTTTATTCTTAGAAACATTGAAAATCCTAGGTTGGTCTTCTACTGTCTTCATCTTCCCTTGACTTTTGTTTTGCCAAACCTTTTCATTCATGCGAGTGCTCTTAAGCTGAGGCCGGCTAACACTATCAGTGGGGATTACTCTTGTAGTAAAAGACACACGTCTATTAGTGTTTCTAGAAGTCTGAGGTGATTGACTTTCTTTGGTTTGTGTAGGTTTAGCGGCCAATCTATACATCCCTGGTTTAATCACATTATTGTGCTTAACGCTTGGTGCTATAGTATTCTTAATGGGTTGATTCTGTGGTAACCTTTCCTTTCCATCCATCTTGGGGGCAAACACAGGTTTTGCAAAGGAGGAATTTGATAAAGCAGATGGTTTTCCCAAGATAGAGGATCTATTCACTTTAGAGGCATTGGGTTGTCTAACAACAGGTTTCTTAACGCTAGGTTCCACAACATTCCCACCCATCTTAGCAACGAGTTTCTGCAACTCTGCTATCGCTGTTTCCCTGTCTTGTAACTGAGCTTTCAACCCTTTAATTTCCAAATTCAGCTCATTTATTTCTCGAAACGTTATGGAAAGTTTTTCTTACAAGTTATTATCATGTGGAAAATGACCAACGTCTTTTTGCAAAGCAAGTTCAAGAGAATGACAATGTTTTTGAAGGAAATCAGTTTTGTGTTGAAGTAACTCAAAAGCCTTTTTATCAACATTTTCTTTATGTTTCGAAAGCTCAAGTTCAAGACGCTCACACTCTTTGATTTTATCAAGATATTTGCATGCAACATCAGAATATTCATCGATATCAGCACAATATTGAAGAGTAACACACAAAATATCTTTGGAGAGACATTCTTCTAAGAGTAAATCATATTCATCAGAAAAAACGGACTTATCCATTTGAAGATCGTCAATTTCTTTCTCAATAGACTCAACATATTTTAAATCATCAAACATTTCAGACCGAATTAATCTTTCAAATTCAAGCATATTTTCTTTTAATGTGGTCGTGTTCGGTATTAAGATTTGTTTGATAAGCACAGTTATATCTTGAGGAATTGGTTTTTTCCACTCGTCATTTTCACGTTGTTTCCATTCATTGTCAACAATGGATTTAATATTATCAATGTAATGTTGTAGAAAACCAAATGTCTGCCTACTCTTGCTTTTAGAAGCATCAAGAGGCAAGTAGTTGATGAACTTAGAAACGTTTGTTTTCTTAGTAGCAAAAGCTTTCTTCTATTGAATTCTTCTTTGTTTGCATTCTAAAAACAATTCCTCACAAGACTTTTGTTTTTGAGTAGTAAAAATACCATATAGACTATTCTCATAAGCATAATTGTATGGTTTCACAAACTCTTTATTGACTGGTGATCTACTCTCCTCTTCCCAAAGGGATGTCTCATCATAACCAAGAGGATATTCAGGATCGGTCCATTCGGACTCATCCATATAAATGCGCGGGTTCGCAGCTTGAGCTTGGGCAAGATAATCAGGACTTGCAAAGCTAGCTTGAACCTTAAACATAGACGGAGGTGCTAACATTCTTACGGTTTGAATAGAGTCATGCGTTTTATAAACAACTTTTTTCAAAAATTCGACTTGTTTTTCTAGTTCCGTTACTTTTTCAGTATCTTTTTCATGTCGACTTTTGAAATCTTGTTTTAACGTTTCAACCTCTTGTTTCTTAACATCAAGAATTTTAGCAGACTCGGTGTTATCCATCGAAAGCTGTTGTTCAAGTTCGTTAACTTTGGTGGTAGCAAGGTACGTTTTTTGACATTCATCCATTAACAAAACATTAAATTGACGTTTTTCTTTGGTCAATAACTCAAGAGTTTCGTTGTATTTCTTTTCAAGATCATCCTTATGACTTTTTAACGCACTACCCTTGTACCCCTCAAGCTCTTTTATTTTCTGAAGAAGCTCATCTTTATAGTGTTCAATGGTCTCACTAGATGTAATGAGTGCGGCTTTGCATTCTTCAAAATTTTGAGTGAGCGCTGCGTTTGCCTTCTCTAATTGCTTTTGACTTTTTCTAGTTTCATTGACATCTTTTTGTAAACTAGCAATTAAATTTGCAAGCGCGACACGCTCCTCGTCATCATACTCATTTGCATGTTGATCATCCTCAAACTCATTATTGCACATGTCTGATGAATCGGGTGTGGTATTGCTATCAACCTTTTCCGTCATACATGTGTCATTAATGGCATTGGGTAGCTCACTATGCTCATGAGTATCACCAAACACATTATATTCATCAGTGGTGTGTACCTTATCGAGTGGCTCAGTGTCAAAGATAGGTCCATTATCATCTTCAGTGACGTTGAGAACTTCGTCAATCTTTGCCATGTACGAGTAATGTGCTTCTAATTCTTGGTCGGAGGCTTCATCATCAGTATCATCAAGCATTGCTCCTTCCTCAGCCGACAATTTGACCCCTGCTTCCATCTTCTTGCATAACAACATCTTCTCTTTATGATAGCTGGAGTCCCTAACCCGTTTCGGCTTTCTGCATTCCTTTGCCATATGCCCATAACCTTGACAATTATAACACTGAATCCCACTTTGTTGAACCACTTGCGTTCCAACAGTTTCCCTATTCCCAGTAGAAGCAGCAATCCTTTGAGTATCATACTTGGCAGTTTGTCGATCATACCTTGCAGAACCCTCAACATGTGTTGGATTATGTCGATCATACCTAGAAGGACTTTCACCACTTCGACGTGTGTCATACCTTGAAGGGTTCTCAACATATTGGTTCTTTGTGTTGGATGAAGTTCGAAGATTGTTGTTGGTGGGTTTGAAGATTTTCTTGTAGGTCTTCATAATGAAAGCAATTTGTTGTTTCATTTCCTGATTCTTCTGAGCTTGATCTTCATCACTATCCTCTTTAGATGATGACTCAGATGGTGGTGATGGTGCTCTTGGTTCTTTTCCGCGTGATCTTGTGGATAATGAAGACTTGGATGATGTGGAATATCGTGGGGAGGATGATTGAATGGAATATGACTTTGGAGTACGAGATCGATGATCTTGAGTGGTAGACACTAGAGCAAGTGGATTAGCCGTCTTTGCAACTCGTTCAGCTCGAATTTCATTTGCCTCATGCTGAAATTGTTTCAAGATATCAAAGAGAGTGTGATAGTTTACCTTGTTAACTGCTTTTGTTGTTTCACCAAAGTAACAAAACGTGTCCACTCTGGTTGAGGTTGCTGAAGAAATTGCACATTGACTTGCATGGTGGAGACCTCCAGGTTGTTTCTTGTCATGTCGTTCATCATCTTGTAGAATAGTGAATAATAAGACTCAATTGATTCTCCATCCGATGCAGTAAACTTACCAAAATTCCAAAACAAGTTAGTTTTAACATCTTGCTTGTTGAGTGATTCTCCTTGTTGCAAGCGTTCAATAGCCGTCCATATTTCTTGTGCCGTAGGGCATGCATCAACCGTGGAATAAATATCATCTCCAATTCCACTTAGAATCATATAGATCGCTTCTTTTTCTGCATCATACCAAGCACGCTTCTCTGGTGTAAGATCAGATAACGTTTCTTTTCTTGTGGTTGCGGGTACTTCTGTGGTAGTGTCAGTGGCTGGTGTATGAGGAACAGTGATATCGGAGAAAACATATGGTCCATTGTTAATACATTGCCTCAATGCATCACCATTAGGTCTTGTATCAAGATAACGAAGAAAACGTGATTGCCATTGAGCATATCGACCGGTCACAAGCATTGGTGGTCTCTCTTTGTTACCTGCCACCATTATGTTGTTGTTCGTCACACGGTATTCTGCAGTAGAATCCATCTCAAAATTCTCTGAAATGATGAAGTGAATATGGATCTTAAGTAGATATGATGTGATTGAGTTGTTGTCAAAATTCGAAAAATGCTATTTTTTCTCAGTCCGACAATAAATTCCTCAGTACGACAAAACGGTAGACCAAAAAATTTTGTATCGCCAAATTTTGAAATTGAGCTAGAAATGTCCTAAAACTAGTATGGAAAAAATTTGATTTTACTTGACCTAAAAATTTTAACTCTTTTTTTTTTATTTATTTTTTTATTATTTTTTTTAATCTTCGTGTAACCTACGTACCGAAACTAGTCTAGATGGTGGCTAAGTCTAAAAAATACTCAAACAAAATTTAGCTAAACATGTCATCGGAATGTCCATCAGAATGTTGGCTGTCGGAATGTGGGTTGTCGAAATGTTGCTGGTATCGGAATGTTGGGTTCTATCGGAATAACAATCTATCGGAATGTCCTTCTGTCTGAATCCTAGATCGGAATGTTACCTATCGGAATCCCAGATCGCAATGTTTACCTGTCGGAATTCCAGATTGCAATGTTCAGATCAGAATATTCAGATCGGAATGTGGCTGAAACAAATTTGGCAAAGTAACGACTCAAAATTCCTTAAAACTGTCGGAATCCCAGATCGCAAAGAACGATCGGAATGTCCAGATCGGAATAAGGTATCGTAATCTAGTGATCGCAAAGTAGAACCAGTTGGTTATTGCGATCAAACCCCTCTCAATTGTACTTTCCGATGGTGATACAAGCTAGAATTTTGGAAAGATGAAAAACAAGAAATTTTCAACTTTTGATCCAAAAAACTTGTGTTTAAGCCAAAAACCAAGATACCCAAGTCACAATGACACGAATAAAGAAGTTATACGAATCGAAAAACACTAAAAAAACAAGAAAAATCTTGAATTCGGGGTAGAAAGAAGGATCAAATCAACTAAATCAAATGAAAACTCAAAAAACCAATCACAAAACTACCCCATGGTGATTGATACCAATTATTGTCCCTAATATATGATGTTATAATCACGAATTTAAAGAAAGAAAGGTAGAAATGAGATGAATTTTAGAGAGAGAAAGTAGTGAGAGAAAGTAGAGAGAAATGGTTGGAGAAACTTGTGAAATATTAGATTAGAGAGAAAATGAAATGACCAACACCCTTCCTAACATGCTAGGAAGGGTTTATATAGCCTTTGCTTACATGTAGCTTAATAGGCTATATGATCATGGGTCGGGCTTTCCTTTTGGGCTTTGGTTACTTATGAATGAACCTTAGCTTAAAGTTAAGCCCGTAATACACGACTAACATACTACCTATAACAACGTTCTAATATACGATACATAATAAACATATGACCGATCATTCTTGTTTGACTCAATATTTTGAGGCTAACAGAGTATGTAGGATTGAACATCCAATCCTAGAAGCAGCCTCTAGAACACATGAATTTGAAATTCCAACTCCAAGAAGCTAACTTTTCTTAAGGTTAATAGATAAACCTGAAAGTAAAGAGAAACAGCGAAGCGTATGCATGATAAGTTTCAAATTACCACTAGATTCACCAACGAAAACAGCATCATCTACATAGAACATATGAGATAATGTAATCGAAGAATCATCTTGACACCTTTAAGCATACCTGCTTCAATAACCCGCGAAATAGAGAGATGAAGAGACTCCATAATAAGTATGAATAAATAAGGAGCCAATGGATCCCCTTGCTTCAAACCTCTATGGAATTGAAACTCACGAGTCAGGCTTCCATTAACAAGGATTGATGCCAAACTCCATGTTAAACTACCTCGGATCCACGAACGCCACTTAGAACCAAAACCAAAAGATTTTAAGATGTCCTCGAAATAGTCCCATCGAATAGAGTCGTATACTTTCGCGAAATCAACTTTGAAAAGCATAGCACGGTGTTTTTTTGTAATGACAACGAGCAAGAAGCTCGTTAATGATAAAATGACCATCCAATATTTGTCGATTAGGAAGGAACGTCGTTTGAACATCCGAAACAAGATTGGAAATGACCTTTGACAACCGAGTAGCAAGAATTTTCATGAAAACCTTGTAGATAGTAGATACTACTGATCAAACTTATAGGCCGATAATCACTTAAATTTTTTGGATATAGGTTTTTTGGGATAAGGGCAATAAAGGTCAAATTGCACCCAACTGGAAATGAAGCATGTTCAAAGAACCACTCCACAACGATGTAGAAATCTGAATCAACAACAAACCAAATTTTGCGAAAGAATTCAAACGTAAATCCATCTGATCCTCGCGGTTTATTGGCACCAAACCCCCACACAGCCGCACAGATTTCCTCTCTAGAGATTGGATTTTCCAATTCAACCGATTGATCACTGTCAAGTCGAACAGGAAAACTGAAATTAATTAAGCCATAATGAGGCCTAGGCTCACTGAATCAAGAGGAAAAATGATCATAGAATTCATCTTTCACTCGACTAGAATCATCCACCCTTTCACCATTTATTAAAACGCCTTTGATTGCTAAGTTCGCGTGTTCGCGATTGACCATACCGTGAAAGAATTTGTAGTTTTGATCCCCCTCTACCGCCCACTATATTTTTTCCTTTTGAATATATACTCTCGCCTTTCAATATTTTTAAGGTCGTGTATTTGCTTCAACAAATCCGCACGGGAAGAAAGAAGGGCGTCATTTGAGCCACCTTTGTCTAAAATTTTATCAATGTCAACAAGTTTAGATTTAGCATCCTGAATAATACCTTTCTGATTTCTCTTTTGAGCCGCAATCCACGCTCGAATCATGAGTTTGAGAGCTTGAAGCATTTTTTTAAAACGTATCATCTCGTTACTATCGTTGAAAGAAACGGAATTCCAAGATTGTGTGACCATTTGCTGAAAACCTGTGAACTCGAACCAAGAGTGAAAAAACCAGAACGGAGTGGCACCGTAATCCACGTTGAACTCACGAAGTAATATAGGTCGATGGTCCGATAGATACTTATCAAGACACTTTGCTGAAATTTGAGGAAACGTCGAGAGAAAACCGTAGATACAAGAAAACGGTCAAGTTTAGTCATCTTTGAAGCCGAAGGATGAGCCCAAGTATAATTGTAACCTTCTATTTGAATTTCAATAAGACCATCAGAAGTGATGAATTGATTAAAAGCTCTAGCCCCATACATATTGAACGTAGACCACCAACGATCCTCCTTACTTCTAACTTCGTTAAAATCTCCTAGAACAATACACTCACCATTCCAACGATTAATAATAGGGGAAGGTACAACCATAGGGTAAAAGATTAATATGTTTAGCTTTCCAAGTACCATAGAGGGCAATGAAGTTGTCGGAAATAATATCCTGATCTTTTTGGAAAACATTAGGGTCCCAGACGCATAACATTCCCCCCCCCCCCAAGTTTCCAAGCGCATCACCTATACATGCATCAAAAATAGAATTATCCCAAAGACTTTTGATCTCCATATCAGAAACCTTGTCAGCTTTTGTCTCTTGAATAGAAAGAAAAAAACTTTATTTTTGTTACATAACTCCCTGATCCAATCTTTCTTGGCTTTTGTAGAATCTTGATAACCTATGAATCTATGAAGTGGGTTGATGTTTTCTAGAGAGAGAAACTAGAGAGAGAAAGTGAGAGAAACTATGTGTCTTTTTATTCAAGTGAAAACAAGAAATGAACAACAACCAACCCCTTTCCATGGTGGAAAGGGGTATTTATATCCAAGACCTTATTTGGACTTGGCCCGGCCCATGACAAGCCCATGGGCCGGTTTCTTACTTAACTTAATAAGTAACACTAACTACGAGCTATTACAACATTAATAATATTGTGGAGTGACCGATACTTCTAATATACGTAAAAACGTATTTCTAACAATCTCCCCGTAAGGGAGGTCACTCCACGTTTACAAAGTTCTAAGCCTAGCATACTATACTAAGTCTTCGTTCTTCAGCTCGTAGTCTTTTTCTTCTTTCTTTTTGTTGTGAATATTTTGATTTGATCTTTTAGGCTTTGACTTGAGAGCATTGTTCTTTTGGCCAATCACGTGCGATCTTTGCCTTCTTGTGAAACTTGCCTCCTCGTGACTCCATGTTCCACACACTTATGTCTTTTTGTTGAATTCTCGAAAGCTTCAGAGTTTGGTACAGCGGAAGACTTCATCTTGCACTTTCTTGAATTTTGCTGAACTTTGATGCAGAAAAACATAAGCATGTGGGAACGACTTCTACAGGTACACCGCAACACCACCGTCTTCAACTGGTACACAGCAACGCCACCGTCTTCAACAGGTACATAGCAACGCCACCGTCTTCAACAGGTACACAGCAACAACACGAATAAAATGGCTTTGACATTTTATTCTAATTCGGTAGCATTTTACCTCCGGTCGGTGAAGACCGTTGGACGATATTAGATATCGTACCCGTGACGGATATTTTCAATTAAGTAACTTCCTGACAGGATTTCGCGGGTAAACCCGTTCTCTTTATTCGACCGTCCAAAGCTGACTGCGAACATAAAGAGTGAATCACTTGGATAAATTATCCTTGTGATTTGAAGCCGTCAATTCATGAAACCTGGAACAAGTGAATTTCAATTAAGATTTTCACCATGGTTGCTTTCCAGTTATCACGAGCTCAATTCATAAAGAATCTTGCACGTCACCTACCAAGTGCTGTTTGATGTTAACACTAGAAGGATTTCCACTCGTCACTGTGATCAATAAAGAGTCACTCTGAGTGTTCTGGCAAGATCATATGATAATGCGTAGAGGCCTAGAACGAGTTTAAGTTCAATTAAGAATTAAACCACTGTTTCTTTCCAGTTTTTCACAAGATTGGTTCTAAAAGAACCGCACGTGTAACCTACCATGAGCTTGTTTGATGTTGGCTCAAGCAGGATTTCCATCTTCATTGTAATACTTGCGTATTACTCGGATGTTCTGGCAATATTACAAGAATACTACGTAGGACTCATAAAATCTCTTACTTTTCACAGTGTGTGAGAAAGCAAGGAATAAATGGAAAGTGTCCTAATGAGACTTTTGATGATCTCGTGGCTCTAGACTCGATTGTGCGTTTTGATTTAGTGAGCGATGGCTGGAGAGGAGTGCCACCTTTTCAATATCAGTCTATTCGGAGTGAATAAACCAATAGATAACGTGTTGATCTTCGTGTGATTAAAACAAATACCTTTTAAGAGATATTTGAGTTAGCTGGGAAGGGTTGTGCATTGCATCACTGGGTCCATGACGTCTTTCTTCAATATCGAGAATCATTAACAAAAATGATCTCAATAGCATATGTATTGACCCGGTTTCTGCCTAAAGTTGTAAGGAGGGCTTCTTTCTTTACACCCTTTATCTTTACAATTCTTTTTCATTCTTCAACCCCTTCAATGCTTACCAATACGTCATAACTAGCACCTTGTTGTGATTGTTCCAGTGCTAGCTTAAGTACTTGGTCGGCATTCAGCTACGTTCACAATCTTTCTCCATCTTTCCTAGGACTTCTAATTCTATCTAGGGAATTGTCCTTAGGAAGATTCCATCGGCTCTGATGAATCATTTGGACTAAAACCTATTCCTACCACCCTTTTGTCACCACATCCGTCGTGAATTAAGCGTGTTTTGGGAAAGTATAGCCACCATGAAAAATCATTGAAAATCACCTAAGGTACTTGTGATATTGAAATCAAAAGTTTTGTACCTTAGGTGTTTTGTTCATCAAAAACGCTCCCCCTTAACACGTGCTTTACACATATTAAGTTGGATTATCGTTGAGTCTGTTTCATCTTTTAGCAAAGTATCATTTAAGTCTCCTTAATCCCATTTTCTCCCCTTATCCAAAATGTTAACCATTAATATTTGGGATATTGAATGGATTAACCGGTCTTTGGGTAAAAAATGAAATCGATGTTTGGCCATAGAACATGTTAATGCTCCCCCTTAAATTAATAAGGGATATTTGTAGTGCTTTAGTATGATATATTTTGAAAGATTTAGAATCTCGTGAGAAATTCTTGAAAAATTATCATTAAATATCAGATGATGACCCGTTCTTCAAAGGCAGGAAAGTTTATCGCCGATGATAAACTTATCCTTACAACGAGAAATTAATTTTTCTCGGGCATGAGCTTATATCGAAAACATTAAAGGTTTTTAAGCTCATGCACAATGACTTACAGTTAAATGTCAGACTGTAACTCGAACTTAAAATAAAGGAAAGTTTATCGTTAATGATAACTTATCCTCTTAACGAGAAATTCACCTTTCTCGGTCATGAGCTTGTATTAAAACATTCGAAGTTTTAAGCTCAGAAAGGAAAGTGTATCTTTTAAATAAGAGAACTTTTCCTCATAACGAGAAATTAACCTTTCTCGGTCATGAGCTTTCCGTTAAAACAGTCAAAGTTTTCAAGCTCATGAAAACGACTTCTAAGTAAATGTCAGCTTAGGACTCGTTCTTCAGATAAAAGGAAAGTTTATCGCCGATGATAAACTTATCCTTAACAACGGGAAGTTTACAACTTCTCGGACTTGAGCTCGTTTTATAAGATATTCAACATCTTAAGCTCAAGTAATTGGTTTTCAAAACTTTGAACAAAATTTTTCGAGAATTTCTCAAAAGGTTTTTTTTTAAATCTTTCAAAATTGTGTGTTCAAAAATGTTTTGATAAAAAGAGCATGTCTTCTGGAATCGATAATATTTACGAACCTAGAAATGTCATTCAATAATGACACGGGGTTGTAAATAAAGTTCGAGCAGAAGTTCAAATTTTTAAAACATGCTCAAAATGGTTTGCTATTATTTCAGATAGCAACCCGCTTTTCATAATCAAGTCAAGCATTTCACCGGAAAGCTTTGACTCAACAACGGGAATTAATTTTCTCGGGGACGTGACGAGGTGACCAACATTCGTGAACAAGAACCATGTGCTTCTTTCATATGATGTTCTCCATTATTCAGGTCCAACCTCGTAAATTGCTAATATTGTGAATACATTATCATATATGATCCTTGCACGTGATAAATACCTTACACTTGTGTTTAAAAGGTATTTAGTTTACGTTTCAAGTACACCCTCATTAATTTGAGGGGGAGCTTGTTAAAATCATGAAGATAACTAGATTTGCATTTTTCTTCCCACATTTTCTTAAAATGATATTAAATCAATTGATATTAAAAACATCGATTGCGTTAATATTTTTAATATGGGGGAGAAAATGTGATTTAATATGGGAAATGATTAATCACAAATGGTTTGACTTAACGTGCTAGCTCATCCCGACATGTGCGAAATGTTTTCGGATATCTGGCATATGTTAAGGGGGAGCAAAATGGATTTGCACTTCAAAATGGATTTCATGGTGACATACACTTACCCAAAACATCTCTATTCACGACGGTGAAGATTGTGGTGACATAAGGATGGTAGGATAGGTTAAAGTCCAATGATTTCTCTAGAACCGGAGGAATCTTCCCAAGGACATTCCATAGCTAGAAATAGTAGTCCTTAGGAAAGATGGAGAAAGATTGTGAACGTAGCTGAATGCCGACCAAGTACTTAAGTTAGCACTGGAACAATCACAACAAGGTGCTAGTTATGACGTATTGGTAAGCATTGAAGGGGTTGAAGAATGAGAAAGAATTGTAAAGATAAAGGGTGTAAAGAAAGAAGCCCTCCTTACAACCTTAGGCAGAAATCGGGTCAATTCATATGCTATTGAGATCATTTATGATTCTCGATATTGAAGATAGACATCATGGACCCAGTGATGCAAGGCACAACCCATCCCAGCTAACTCAGATATCTCTCAAAAGATATTTGTTTTAATCACATGGAGACAACACATTATCTATTGATTTATTCACTCCGAATAAATTGGTATTGAAAAGGTGGCACTCCTCTCCAGCCTCCGATCACTAAAATCCAAAATGCACGATCGAGTCTAGAGCCATTTGAGATCATCAAATATCTCATTAGGACACACTTTCATATTTACTTGCTTCTTCACACACTGTGAAAAGTAAGAAAGATGTTAAGAGTCCTACGCAAAATCTTCATGATCTTGCCTGAACATCCGAGTAATACGAAAGTATTTACAATGAAGATGGAAATCCTTCTTGAGCGAATATCAAAAAGCTCATGGTAGGTGACTTGTGCGATTCTTTATGAATCAAACTTGTGATAACTGGAAAGCAACAGTGGTTTAATTCTTAAATGAATTTAAACACGTTCCAGGCCTCTACGCATTATCATATGATCTTGCCAGAACACTCAGAGTGACTCTTTATTGATCACAGTGACGAGTGGAAATCCTTCTAGTGTTAACATCAAACAGCACTTGGTAGGTAACTTGCAAGATTCTTTATGAATCAAGCTAGTGACAACTGGAAAGCAACGATGGTGCGGTTCTTAATTGAACTTCACTTGTTCCAGGAACATGAATTGACGGCTTCAAATCATGCGGATAATACTATCCAAATGATTCACTCTTTACGTTCGCAGTCAGCTTTGGACGGTCGAGTAAAGAGAACGGGTTTACCCGCGAAATCTTGTCAAGGAGGTTCTTTATTGAAACTACCTGCCACAAGTACGATATTTAATATCGTCCAACGGTCTTCACCGACCGGAGGTAAAATGCTACCGAATTAGAATGAAATGTTCAAGGCCATTTCATCCGTGTATATTGTTTGTTGCTAACTGTCTTATGCAGCGTAACAAGAAGGTGGCATTGCGGTGTACAATCCAGAAGAAGTCGTCACCACATGCTTATACTACATACAATTAGTACTTCAACAAATTCAAGAAAGCCCGAAGGTCAAGTCTTCCGCTGTATCAAACTCTGAAGCTTTCAAGAATTTAAAGGTATAAGTATGTGGAACATGAAGTCACGAAGAGGCAAATTTCACAAGTGATGAATGCACAAGGTCAAGGCAAGGAAACATGCTCAAGACTAAAGTCAAAGATCACATCAAGCATATTCACAAGAACAAGATCGAAGACTCAAGCATAGATGCTCGGTTTAAGATTTTGTAAAATGGTGTGACCTCCCTTAGGGGGAGATTGTTGGAAATGTGTTTTCCCAAAGAAAGTCTCGGTCACATCATTATTAGCATAGATCACGAGCTATAGAATATTTAGAACTTTGTAACTTGGAGCGACCTCCCTTAGGGGGAGATTGTTGGAAATACGTTTTTACGTATTTATAAAGGATTGGTCGCTCCAACGATATATTATTGTATTAGGCTCGTGATCCAGTTTGTAGTAAATATAGTCCATATAGCCCACATGTAGGGTGGGCTATATATACCCCTCCTAGCATGTTAGGAGGGGTGGTTCATTCATTTACAACTTTTCATTTATCTAAATCACTTTCTCTCTCTACTTTTCTTTTCTCTCCTTTCTCTCTCTACACCTCATCCCCTTCTTCCCCATTTCCACCATTAAATCATTAGATCCAATCCATCATTTACCAAATCCTTAGAAATCGTAGACCTTCACCTTAACACTACTTCAAGCCGTAAAATCACAAAATTCACAAATTTACATATTCACAATTAAAAACCAATATAAAGTGGACCTGAAATGTACGACCCATTAGATGGATCGTTGCAGTAACTTGTGGTGCACTAAATATGGTCTACCACCAACGAATCTTTATAAACTCCTCATCAATCTTCGTTCAAGGGTTCTTGCTTCGGCAATAGCGGCTGCTCTAGAATCTTGGAGTGCTTGTACTGTTGGATTAGTCATCGTATCTGCTTAAGATAAGACATAAAAGGTTGATGCACAAACAATATATAGATATATATCATTATGACTCCTAAGCATAACACATTTCAATAAATAATTATAATAGGCAAACAACTATCAATCCAACAACTTTTCATCCGGAAGTCTTCATTCGGAACTCTTCATCCGGAAGTCTTCATTCGGAACTCTTCATTCGGAACTATTTTCGGAAGTCCTTCATTCGGAATTCCTTCATTCGGAACTCTTCATTCAGAAGTCCTTCATTCGGAACTCTTCATTCGGAAGTCCTTCATTCGGAACTTCTTCATTCGGAAGTCCTTCATTCGGAACTTCTTCATTCGGAAGTTCGTTCGGAACTTCTTCATTCGGAAGTTCGTTCGGAACTTCTTCATTCGGAAGTTCGTTCGGAACTTCTTCATTCGGAACTCCTTCATTCGGAACTTCTTCATTAGGAACTTCGTTCGGAACTTCATTTGGAACTTCTTCATTCGGAAGTTCGTTCGGAACTTCTTCATTCGGAACTTCGTCATCCGGAACTTCTTCATTCGGAAGTTCGTTCGGAACTTCTTCATTCGGAAGTTCATCCGGAAGTTCTTCATTCGGAAGTTCAAAAACCTTCTTCATCCGGAATTTCTTCATTCGGAAGCAAGACCATTCATTAACCATTTAGCCAATTTCAAACACTTTTGAAAATCGTTTTGATGACGAAGATGATTTAATATTTTCTCCCCCTTAAACGATGACCCGTGTTCTATTTAAAGAGCTGTAGTCATTGTTTAAAGAGTCAAATATTGATGAAAACATTTCCAATTAATGTCTTGAAAAAGATTGATTCGTGGTGGCAATAAGATTTCTTTTATTTTGACAAATTAATGCACTGAGACGTACACTAATTCGTGTTAGACCAAGTTGTAGAGTAAACTTGATCCCTTTGCATGATTTGGCTTGTAAATCATGCCCGAGAAAATTAATTCCCGTTGTGAGCCAACGTTTTCCAAGGAAATACGTGACTTTAATATGAAAACCGGGTTGCAGTCTGAAATAACTACAAGCCATAATGGGCATGTTTTAAAAATGTACAACTTTTATACGGACTCTATTTATGGCGCCGTGTCAATATTGATCGACATTTATAAAGCCGTAAATATTACCGTACTAAAAGACATGCCCGTTTTAAAAACGAAAAATATTTTTGGTTTTTCTGGATTTTATAATTTTTATGGTTTTTCTAGGTTTTATATTTTTTATGGTTTTTGTTGGTTTTATATTTTTGTATTTTTCTTTTTGTGGTTTATATATTTACGATAATATACATGATCACGAACAAAGGATACTCTGAATAGTTTACCACCACTATTCAGCTGATTCTTCTGCCAATTCTTTGAGAGTCGCTGGAGTGAATGATTTCATGCCAAGCTTGTCGATCAAAAACTCGATTCGTCCTCGATCTAAGGCTTTGGTGAACATATCTGCCAGCTGGTACTCAGTAGTGACAAAATACAGCTCGATCACTCCGTTCTCCACCTGCTCTTTAATGAAATGGTAGCAAATGTCTATGTGCTTGGCCCGGGAGTGTTGAACATAGTTGCAGCAAAGGGCAATGGCGCTCTTGTTGTCACAATACATCGGGATTTTGTTGAATCCCAAACCGTAGTCAGTTAATTGTGATCTCATCCAAAGGACTTGAGCACAACAACCGGACATGGCGATGTATTCAGCCTCCGTGCTAGAAATTGCAGCGCTTTTCTGCCTTTTTGAAGACCAACTGATCAATCTGTCTCCAAGGAGTTGCACAGATCCAGAAGTGCTACGCCTCGTGTCTTGACATCCAGCATGATCGGCATCTGCGTATGATATTAAAGCAATAGAGGAATCTTTCGGATACCATAGACCACGATGAAGTGTTCCTTTTAGATACCGAAAGATCCTTTTAACAACATGTAGGTGCTTTTCGGTAGGCCGAGCCTGATACCGGGCACACATGCATACAGCAAACTGCAAATCAGGCCTGCTAGCAGTCAGATAGAGAAGGGTGCCGATCATCCCACGGTAAAGTTTTGGATCGACAATAGTCCCATTCCTATCTTCATCTTACTTGGATTTCTCCACCATTGGAGTGTCCACGGGGTCACAATTTTCAAAGTTATATTTCTTTAAAGATTCTAGAGCATATTTGGATTGATTAATAAAGATGCCTCTGGGATTCTGAGAAATTTGTAATCCTAAGAAAAATGAAATTTTTCCCATCATTGACATCTGAAAGCGTGTGGACATTATCTTCTCAAAGCGATTTGACAATTCTATGTTAGTGGCAGCAAATATTATATCATCAACATAAATTTGTACCAGTACCATGTCGTTGCCCTCCTTGAGAGTGAATAGAGTGGGGTCCACCTTGCCTTTGGAGAAGCCTTCCGAAATGAGATATGTTGAGAGGAGATCATACCACGCGCGTGGAGCTTGTTTCAACCCATAGAGAGCCTTCTTAAGCTTGTACACATGATTAGGAAACTCCGTGCTAACGAACCCATCCGGCTGACTAACCTAGACTTCTTCCCTTAGTTCACCGTTCAAAAATGTCGTCTTCACATCCATTTGATAGACGATCATGTTCATATGAGCAGCATACGCAAGGAATAGTCTAATGGCCTCCAATCTTGCATCAGGAGCAAAAGATTCTTCAAAGTCTATACCCAAGGCTTGTTTATATGCTCTAGCTACCAATCTAGCCTTATTCTTCAATACTGCACCCATCTCATCAAGTTTAACCTTATAAACCCACAACAAAGTAAGGATGTTAACCTTGTCAGGGAGAGGAACTAATTCCCATACTTCAATTCTTTGGAATTCATTTAGTTCCTCTTGCATGGCTTCAATCCAAGATGATTGAGTCATAGCATGTTGCCAGTTTTTAGGTTCAACTTCGGAGAGAAATGCATCAAAGTAGCAATAGAGTGCACTCTCTTGTAATTGATGGCGTGTAGAGACTGGTCGATCTAGATCTCCAATGACATTCCTAATTGGGTGATCTTTTGTCCATTTAGTGCTATGATTTTCAATCCTAGGTGGTCTGGAGTGAACAATAGAAGGAGCTTCTTCTGAGGTAGACGCGGCTGAAGGGTTTTCAGGTATCGCTACACCAAAGAAAGGAAGCTCTTGCAGGTGAGCATATTCCAAGTCGTGATCAGTAGAATCCTCTTCCACATCATTAGGCACAAGTAAGGGTGACGATTCAGGTGTAGTTTGAGAATCACTTGGTAAAGGTGCATCCGGTTCAATGTTAATTGAAGATGCATTAGATAAAGCTTCATTAGCTTGAGCAACCACTTCAGGGATTGGAGCGATCACTACAAGTGCTGGAACTTCATCATTCGGGGGATCAAAGAATTCATCAAACAACGGTTGAAACAGTTTATCCCACTCGGGCCTTGTAGGTGGTAAAAATGATGTAGAAGTAGGATTATTGGGAACTAATCTGGAACTAATAGCACCGGTTCCCATCTCATGAAGTGCGGGTTCAGAGCTGCGTTGCTCAGAAGCCATCGCTGTCAGCTCATCGAAATCTGCGTCCATAGTTTCTACAATCTTACCAAGACGACGGTTGTAAATTCGGTATGCTTTCTTGGAGGGTGAGTAACCAATGAAAATACCTATATCGGCTTTCGGTTGAAGCTTTCCCAAGTTCTCACTATTAATGTTTGGATAACAAAGAGCACCAAACACATGAAAGAATGAAACATCGGGTTTACGGTCATGTAGAAGCTCGTAAGGTATTTTTCCATGGCGTTTCCGAATGATAGAACGGTTTTGGGTGAAACATGCAGTAGATATAGCTTCTGCCCACAAGAACAATGGAGCGTTCACATAAATCAGCATAGTCCTAGCAGCTTCCATAAGCGTACGATTCCGTCTTTCAACGACACCGTTTTGTTGTGGAGTACGTGCAACGGATGTTTCATGAGAGATACCAACTCCTTCATAGTAATCACGAAGAGTCTGGTTGACGAACTCTGTTCCATTGTCTGTACGAATACGGCGGACAGTAGTATTCAAACGTACCTGAATGAATTTCAGAAAAGTGATGATAGCCTTCGGTGCTTCATCCTTTGTACGTAGAAATCTTACCCATGTAAACCTGGAGAAATCATCCACAATAACGAGAATGAATTTCTTACAGCTCACACTTTCAGTTCTCATTGGCCCACAAAGATCCATATGCAAAAGATGAAGTTTTTCTTGATTGGTGTCTTCAGCTTTGGGCTTATATGATTTCTTGGTACTTTTCCCCCTTGAACACGCGGAACATAAATGGTCCTTGTGAAATTTGAGCTTTGGAAGACTACGAACTAATTCGTTTTTAGCCAGATGATTAATAGCATCAAAGTTAAGATGAGATAATCTGCGATGCCATAACCATGACTTGGTCTTAGATGCTTTAGAGATAAGACATACTGGAGAGGCGGCCATCATGTCTTGTAGGGACAACGTATAAAGATTTGCACCACGAGATCCCTTCAACAAGTCTTTTCCTTCCAAGTTGCGGATGAAACAAGTATGTTGTCGAAAAGCAACCTCTAGGTTGGAATCACAAAACTGTCCTACTGAAAATAAGTTATGACCAAGACCTTCTACATAGTATAACCTTGAAATCGTAACGTTTCCAATCTGATATTCACCATACCCCATTATCTTTGCTATATGATCATTACCGAATTTAACCGTACCAAGAAACTTGCTGACGAAATTTTGGAGCATCGAGCGATCTCCGGTCATATGCTTTGAACAACCGGAGTCCAAATACCAGAGGATGATTTGGACCACCTGAAAATATCACCACACGAAGACAATGTAGAGGTATCGGAATCTGAATGTTCCTTGTTATTAGCAGGTACAGATTTAATAATCTTAGATTTGCTAACTTTAGGTTTCTTAGATTTCCTAGCCTTCTTCTTCCTAGTTGGTGGTGTAGATTCTAGTTGGCTTAAATCCTGAGGTATTTCTTCACTGATAGGCACTATAGTGGGGGCTGACCTAATTAAATGGCGCTGTTTCCATACTATAGTGCGAGTGTGCCTAACTAAAGGACGCTCAGACCTAACCTCAATGGATGCATTCCTAGTTAAAGGGCACATTGTTCCATCTAATGTAAAGTTCCTACCAGTGGGACGCCATTGCCATCCAACTTGGGCACGAGTTCTACCAGTTGGCTTCCATTCAAGATTATTCCTAATAGCATTCATTTCATTCACATGATCAATAAGACATAAATCATCACGTTGGGAAAACATACATTCATTACAATTCCAACAATTCAAATTAGAATTCACGAATGGTTTAGGCTTCTGCACACGCGCAGAGCTTTTAGTCTTAACATGATTCTTTTTATTTAAAACTGAACTAACATTCCTATGGTGAGCTTCTACTTTCTTCTTTTTGGTACTACTAGTGGAGGGCTTGATCTTATCTTTCTTGAGTGGCGATCCTTTAGCCTTAGTAGTCTCTTTTAATCCTGTAGAAGGCAAAGTGGGAACATTAGCAACAGATTTTAAAGGTGCCTTACTTGATTGTGCCAATGACGGTTTTGCTCCTGGAGTCTTATTAAATGGAGTTACAGCAATGGGTCGATTAGTGAGTAGTGCAGAACCTGGTTTACCTATGTATTGCAAGTAGGCTAAGCAATATTGAACACGCTTAATATATTCATGGGCTGAATAATAGTAGCTACTTGAGGGATCTAAGGCATAAAGATCGTCTAAGATATCCCTAACAAGATCTACATGCTTAATTGCATTCCTCATATAATCATCGTAGGTAACCGAATTTTTCTTATGGAGCGGGTTCTTATAAAGCACTACTGACTTGGCTGTTGGAGCACTAGTGGACGGTGCAGAGTTGGTAGCTAAGCTATCAACAACTTCTTGTCGGGTGAGAAGAAGTGTCTCCTTTAACTCGGCCAAAACCATGTTTTTGTCAATGAGCAGGATGTTTAAGTCAGAGATTTCCTCACACTTTTGGTTCAGTTGTTCAACATAAGATTGTTGCTGTGCTGCATTAAAAGCTAAGCGTTCTTCTATTGAACCATAAAGAGCGGATAGTCCCTGTCTTGCCCGATCCATCTCCCCTAGAATAGACGAAAGTCTAATTTCTAAGACCTGGTTTTTAGACTCTGCAGCCTCTAGTTCCAATTTTAGTGTTTCATTTGATGACACATCTCTCTTCAATCTCATAATCTCTTCCTCTAATGCCTTAACTATTGCAATCATCTTGTCACTCGTCTCAACACCGTTTTCACAACCATTTGATATCAAAAGATCCTCATTTTGAGTTTGTTGTTTTAATTCTAAAGATATACAATGTTGTTCAAGTTGATTAAAGCGTTTTGAAAGTAAATTCTAAGAATCTTGTAGCTTTAAAAATTCAGCGTTAGATTCGTGACAAGAATGATTATCTACCTCATTTACAGTATCAGCAACATTTACAGAAAAATCACACACATCATCACAAATATTCACAGCATCACAGTTAATCATAGCGGATGTAAGCTCATTCGAATAATTGACATTTACAGTAGTAATCACATCACACGAAATTACTTCTGACAAGAATCGGTCATATTCGGATAAAATCTTTTCCTTTTCAATTAGTTGTAGTTCGTAAGCGGTGTCCATTTCATAAAGCACTTTTTGAACTTCTCCAATTTCAAATTCAAGATTTTCTTTAAGAGATGCAAAACTTCCTTTTAGACTTTCGACAAATGGATTGATCTCATTTTTAAACACCTCGTTCATGTGTTCGAAAGCCCATTCTCCGGCGTTTAGGCCATTTGAAAGTCGTACATTCCAAAATGACCTTGTCAAAATTAGTAAAGTATTGATTAATCTCTTGCAAGTTTAACCATACAGTGCTAACAGGTGGAAGATCCTTTGGAATTTCCTTAGGACCTTCCATGTTGACAAGTGTAGGAAATGTACTAGGGTTTTCTTCATTCAACATGTAGGTTGGTGCTGTAATGAGATCTTTGTCCATATGGAAGCGAATTCTAGAATCCGTTTTAGCAAGCTCCTGATTCATTTTAAAATAATCACAATCGGGATATTTTACAAAATTGTATGACCGATTCTCATCAACTAGATCCTTATTGGTGCGATCCTCGAAAATAACAATCGGGTCTAAGACCAATCCTAATTGGGTTGCATTATAAAGTCTTGGACTGTGGCTTAAAGCTTGTTTTGCATACCTTGGGTTAGGGGGAAGGCCTTTTTGACATGATAAGTTAAATTCTCTAAACGAAGCATCAAATAAGTGCACTAGTTGAGAAGCAGCGTATTGTCTTAAAAGCAAGTAATATAGACTTCTAATCTTATTAGCAGCATTAATCTCCATTTCATTCTTCTTAGACTCGAGTAATTCAAAATCCGTTTGAAGTTTTTGAAAATTAGTGACCACTAACTCCTTTTCTTTAAGTTCATTAGAAAGATTTGCTCTTAAGTTTTCAATTTCTTGCAAATGATCCATTTGTTTGTTTCAAAAATGATCATATTCGGGATTTGTTAGAACACTAGACGAAGGCACTAATTCCAAAGTGTGAACTTTCTCGTTGCTTAAGGCAAGCTCATCAGACAAATTCTTATTCTTAGCTAGGGTTTCTAAGAGAGCAGCATTCATTTGGCTAAGTAATGTAGCAGGAACCATGACCAAATCTTGTTGAGCAGGAGTATGCGTATGCGAAATGGCTCCCGGTTGTGATTCACTCAAAGTCTGGGGACTCACATTGATATTACTATCATTGATTGTCTCCTCATTTGAAAGACTCACCACCGAAGATTCATTCGAATCAGCACGCTCTTGCACAACTTGATGTGGTTGAATACTAGCATCAGTGGTATTATCAGTGGTATTAATAAGTACCTCAGATCTCTTTTCTGGCCCTAAGCTGGAGATAGTTGCCATAAGAGCTGCCTTTGCAGATTGAAATTCATCACAGTCTGAGTCATACGCATCAAGATCATCTGCTTGGTATGCTGCATTCTGTGTGGTGACAACGTCTTGTTCAGCAATCCCTGGATCAGCAAGAAATGCAAGCTCCTCTTCATCAAGTTCCCTTCCTTGTGCCTGAGCATTCACCAGATAAATCTTCTCTGCAAACCATTGACCATCCCTTCTCCTCTTGGGTTTCTTGCAATCCCTGGACATGTGACCTTCTTCCTTGTAGTTGTAGCATGTAATCATTCTCAACTTGCCTGTGGAATTAGCCCGTGGAGGAGTGTTGACCATTGGAGCAGGATTGACCGTGCGAGCATTGGTAGTTGATGTAGTAGGTCTCCCCTGATAAGGTTGAATAGGTTGAACCATTACCCTGCCATTCTTAATAGTAGCTTGTTGGCGAGAATTGGATGAATTCCTCAGCTGATTGTTAGTAGGAGCTGGTCCTCTAAATCCTCGTTTGCTTAATGTCCTTGTGAGATAAGCAGACATAGTGGTTAACACTTCAACTAGGTCAGTTCCTTGTTTGAACACAGGAATGGGGACTTCATCATCATCACAATACATTGCTTGGTCTTGTTGAGCTGCATAATCACTAGAAGGAATACTCATGTGATCAGGGTAGCTTGTTGGATATGCTGCATTCTCTTGATAAGAAGAATATGAAGATTAAGCATAAGGTGCAATACTTGCTGGGTGATGTTGTGAAGGATAGTGTGGTGAAGGTGCATTAAACCGATATTGTTGCTGATGTGAGGTGGGTGGTTGCGGTAGAATCGAGTATTGGGGGAAGGTTGGTGTCATGTAAGGTGATGGATGATAGGCTTGATGTCCCAAGATATAAGGAGTGTTGTTGTGTGACAAGCTTGGTTGATTCGCCATCAAAGCTAAAGAATCAGGGTACATACCTCGAGGCGAACGGTGCATGATCACATGTTTCTCATGCTGCTAAAGAAAAGCATATAGTTGATCCAAATTGCACTTATGCAAATCCCTGGTTAACTTAACATCGGCAATATACTCACCCCATTCAGCTTGAGGTAAAGTATTCAAAAATTTGGTGTTAACCTGGAATGGAGCAATCACTAGATTGTATACATTCAGATCATTCATGAGAGTAGTGAATCTGAAGTAATAGTCGTGAAGCGTTTCCCCTGGGTTGTACGTGAATCTATCAAACAGATCATACAACTGACATTCCCTTTCCTGTTTGGTGAGAGACGTACCCTGTAGCAACACCTTTAGACGTTCCCATAAATCCTTTGCCACCGTATACTGACTTACCATTCGATAGATGTCATGTGGAAGAGCTTGGAGAATGGTTTGAAGAGCCTTTTCGTCTGCATCGGCAACAAGTTGTTGAGCTGGTGTAAGTTCTTCAAACTCCCTTGGTCGAGTCACATTGTTAACCACGATGGTACCATAGTCAAGTGGACCATTTAAAATTGAATTAACCATAAGCCTCCCATAAACCGGTTTTCCCTTAAGGTAAGACATCATCCGGCCTTGCCATGCTTCAAAAACTTCTTTGATGAGCATTGGAGGGCGATTATCCGTTCCCGTAATGACGGAAATATCCGTAAGTGATGTCATCTGAGGCATTACTGAATTCGGATTCATTTTGTTCACTTCAAAGAGACAAAGATTATCGGTTGATCGAGCAGTGAAGTAAAGCTTGTGAATTGTGTTGAGTTTTTGTTGTAAGAAACCAAGATTAAATCCTCTAAAAAATCGTCGAAAAAACAAGTAAAAAATCCCTTGATTGGGAACTTTTGTTGATTCGGAAGTGTTGATTCGGAAGATTTTGGCTTGGAATACCTTGATTCGGAACTTTTGGTTTGGAAGATTTGATTCGGAACTTTCCCTTGATCCGGAACTTTTCCTTGATCCGGAACTTTTTCCTTAATCCGGAACTTTCCTTGATCCGGAACTTTCCCTTGATCCGGAACTTTTTCCTTGATCCGGAACTTTCCTTGATCCGGAACTTTTCCCTTGATCCGGAACTTTACCTTGATCCGGAACTTTCCTTGATCCGGAACTTTTCCCTTGATCCGGAACTTTTGGTTCGGAACTTCTTGATCCGGAACTTTCCTTGATCCGGAACTTTTGGTTCGGAACTTCTTGATCCGGAACTTGTTGATCCGAAACTTTTTTATCTTGGTTCGGAACTTTACTGGGTAATCAGAAACTTTGTTCGAGTATGAACAGTCGATCAAAAAGATGAAATAAACCCAGATTTTTACCAAATAACCCAAAAAGTTTTGTGATTTCTACACTAATAAGTAAAAACTAATACTTATCTACTAATCCCAATCACAAAAACACCAAAAACTCCAAAAATCAAGATGGATCTTCTTAAAGAACACTAATACAATCAAAAACTAAAAAACCACACAAATCATTACCTTAAATCACCCCATAGCTATTGATACCAAATGTAGAATCTTGATAACCTATGAATCTATGAAGTGGGTTGATGTTTTCTAGAGAGAGAAACTAGAGAGAGAAAGTGAGAGAAACTATGTGTCTTTTTATTCAAGTGAAAACAAGAAATGAACAACAACCAACCCCTTTCCATGGTGGAAAGGGGTATTTATATCCAAGACCTTATTTGGACTTGGGCCGGCCCATGACAAGCCCATGGGCCGGTTTCTTACTTAACTTAATAAGTAACACTAACTACGAGCTATTACAACATTAATAATATTGTGGAGTGACCGATACTTTTAATATACGTAAAAACGTATTTCTAACAGCTTTGGATCCCAGGCCTTGGATGTTAAGAGATAAGCAATTCATCGTAAAACATTGTTCACTCCTTGACATCCAATGATATGCTCCATGTCTTTAACGCAACCTTCCATTTTGTGCGTCTACTTCCTTTATTCCCATAAGAGAATTGGGAAACAAGATTTTGTACTTGTTCCTCAACACGGGAGTTACAACCATCAGTTTTATCATTGGATAAATCTTGATCCTTCTGTATAACATGATCAGACTGAATAAGGGGAGTGTATCCAGAGGGGAATGGAATGCTAAAAGAAGGACCGGATATATTGTTTTTATTGTTGAGATGATCATAAAGATTGAAAGGGTCATAGGAAGTCTCCTTGGTAAGAGATTGCTGGAAATCTCCGTAGGAAGTCTCATTGGGAAGTGATTGTTGGACTGGATCAATAGGTTCATTCTCTTTGGAAAGTGATCACTGAACTAAATCAGAAACTTCATTTACAGCGTCTTGGTCATCTCCAAAGAACGTTTCGGAGACAACTTCATTATCACTTTCATCACCGAGATTAGTTTGATCAACATGAGTCGAAAAATTCACTCCAATGTTTTGATCCGACTCACTATCACCATAATTATCTACCTCTTCAACCTTTGTAAAAGATGGAGTCCACACAAACAATTCCTTAGCGCGAACCACAAAGACCTTTCCTCTAATAATTATCTTAAACTTCTCCAAGATATTATCCTCTCGATCAGTACTAATACATAGTCGTTTACGAGCCAAATGAGTATCAGTACATACATCTGGGTCCAATACTTCACCCCACTTGGAGCGTATCTTGAGGAAAGTATTATGAGACCATGCGTGCATATGAACCCCTTCTATGTCAACCCAAACGATTCTATCATGAGGAACAAAATCTTGATGAGCGTTAACTAGGCTCTTAAACCATGAATTAACTCCCACATGTTCAAGAAGCTTAGATTTGGATTTGACAGATGGTAATTCGATCAAAACCCACTGTCCTCCCAAATAAGAAATCCTATTGATCATAAAGCCTTCAGCTAAAAGTAAAACCCGTATGTTATTGATTGAATAAAAAACCTTAACCTCCCCCATGACAGAATTTTTTAGGTCCCGAGTCACCATACATGCTTCTTCAAGGGCCATAGCTGGAGGATTAGACATATGGTTAGGCAAAATACCATTCACAGCCAAAACAAATGAAGAAACATTATTAGTAGGTCTGCTTTGTTGAGAGGTGCGGGCCTGTTGTAAAGGGGCACGTTCAAATCTAACGATATTTGCATGGAGATGCATTCTACCAGTCCATAGAGTGCAAAGATTACCAACCAGCCTGTCAACATTGTTAACCTTGATGAATCGAACGAAGGCAAATTGTTTCCCCGCCTTCTAACGACGATTAGAGATACAAACATCCACAACTGTACCATAAGTTTGGCATAATTTCCACAGGTCAAATGAAGAAGTACTTTCAGGGAAATTCGTCACGAAGATGGATTTGGAGATCGAGCGGGTACGATCCGCATTAGAAAAACCTTTAACCGTCATGGGAAAGAAAGAAACAAACACCTTGTAAGTGAAAACACACAGAACCAAACAAACCCTAAAAAAAACTACAAATACAAATCCTAAAAAACCACGTCAATTAAATAAAAATAAATTAGAGATATCCACTGAAAAAACCTGTAACTTTTATATTTAAGAGCACCAAATATATCTTGTTTGTAACACTATTTTGTTGCATTTTCACATACGCGGCATATACTGATTTCATGCAAAACACTTTGGAAACCAACTATTGGGCTATGTTAAACGACAAACTAAAGAATGGTATGCATTTCATTTTGTGATTAAAATGCGGAGCAAACTCGGCCTCCTTAAAGTATAATCAAGCAAAAAAAAGAGTTCAAAAAGGTATTTTTATTAAAGTCATATAAAAGTAGTTTCAGTTATGGCAAGTGTTAAGTTTTACTCTTTTAGCCACCTTAAAATAACATTTAACACCACTTCATAATTTTTTTTTTAACTTCATTTAGATATCAAATAAAGTTTATTTGCATATTAAAGGATTAATCTTAATTTTTCATATTTTAATTTAATAGATAAGATTAAATATAAAACTCATTTTTATTTTTATTTCAAACATTAATATCTTTTAAACGGATAATCGTTACGTGGAAAAAATATATCATCACGACGAGCATTTGATATTTTCTATAGATATGCATTATGATATACTTAAAAAAATCAATTTTTACGTTTTTTCGTTCTCGAAACTTATCATATATGATGTAACGCTAATATCATATATGATATAATTTATCATATATGATATAATTCTAGTATCATATATGATTTAACACTAATATATGGATTAATTTTTTTTTATATATGATGAAACACCGGTATCATATATGATTCATGATTTAACACTAGTATCATATAACACCAGTATCATATATGATGAAACACTGTTATTATATATGGTACTTCACGCAAGTTTCAACAACAATATTTAAGTACAAGCCAAATATTTCTAAACACAAGACTCAGTAGTCTCAAATAGCAAAACTTCTCTACAGCATCATATATTTGACCATTTAGTATCTTTACATATATGATGTTTGTTCCAAACACCACGTATGAATGTAGACAGTAAATCTATATGATCAAGTTCATCGAAATTCATCAGCTTCTTTACTACATTTTCATATTCAAGCAAACCTAAACCATTCAATCATCATCTACAATGGCATATGCTGTTAAGAACAGGCATCATCAGGCAAACTATTGAACTCATTCACATTAGAATGAAGGGTTATACCTAGCTACATTTTCCAACCCAATCTCTGATAGACTCATCAACAGCTGCAACCTCGATGATAATCCAATAAAAGAAAATAATTGAGCATCACTAGAAAAGGTACACCCACCCTCACCTAAAAGCATCTTAACCTCTTTTAGCATATGAAGATAAAGTTAAAAGGATAATAAAAACATTACTTCATAATTCTTAAATGTTTAATTTTAGAGTTAAAATCAATATTTTAAAAACCGGGTTGACTCGGCCGGTTGAACTGGTTGAACCGTGAACCGGTTTAGAGACCGGGTTTTTGCTTGTTGAGAACCGGATTGAACCGTCGGTTTTTCGTTGACCCGGGTTGATCCGGTTTGATAAATCGTAAGGATACGATTGAAGGTCAACTTAAAAACTTTTTTCCTTATGTTTGCGGTTTTAAAACTTCTATTTTCTGGGTAGATAAATCGTAAGGATACGATTGAAGGTCAACTTAAAAACTTTTTCTCTTATGTTTGCGGTTTTCGTGCATAGCAGTGACGGATAGCAAATAATTTATTCTTTTAGTAGTCAAACGCAATATGAAAATAGTCGCCACAAATATTCGGGAGTTGTATACATAATTCTCAAAGATGAATAATCGCATATATATTTTTAATACAAATTTTTAATACATAATAATATAATGCATTTATGCGTGCTTAAAAGATATATTTATTTTTTATTTATATTTTTAAAAGACTATCCAATTCTAATTCATTAAAAATATATATGTGCATGTCTCGAATCATTAAAGATATTAGAGTTGAGCATGATGCAGAACGGTGTAGATTTTGATAAAACTAAATCGCATCCGTAATTGAGGGTTTAAAAAAAAAAGGAGAATTGCATATTTATCCTTGCAAAGAGACAAAATTGCATATATATATCCAGCTTAAACTTAAAATTAAATATATATCATATAAGTAACATATATTCAAAAAAATGACAGGTCTTGCTAATGTATTATGTAAATAACCAAGCTCGCTAATATATATTTAAAATAGGTTCCATCTCGTTAACTTCTCGAATAAATTTACTAAAATACTCATATGTTCTTCCAATTTTCATTTATTCTTCGATTTATAATATATAATCAATTTATGATATTGAATTGGATGAATTAAAAAAAGTTTATTTCAAAAAAAAAAAATTTGAAAACAAGTAATTTCAAAAAAGATTTATTTCAGATTCGAAAAAACTCGAAAAACATTTAAAATTTTTAATTTTTTCGAAAAAAATTAGTTTTAAGAAATCTGAAATTTAAAAAATTTAAAATGTCAAAAGACTTATAAAATTTTAAAACTTCTATTTTCTTTAACTCAAATTTTCAAAAATAAAGTATATTTATTTAAATTAAAATATATTTTTAGATGTTTTTCAAAATTAATTTGTTTTAGTAATTAAATATGTAAAAAAGATATTTGGATATATATATATATATATATGCAATTTATCATGTTTCATAAAGATATATATGTAATTTAAGTTTAATTTAAATATATATATGTAATTTATCATGTTTCATAAAGATGTATGTAATTTTAAGTTTAAGTTGGACATATATGAAATTTTGACTCTTTGCCAGGATATATACGAAATTCACCCTTGAAAAAGTGTGGCACCGGGCATTTTTATGTAGTATTTATGAGTTTTGCGGATTTGTGATATATTTTTTACGATTTTTATAATTTTATAGTTTGCAGTATGGCTGAGCAACAGGTCCGGATCGGACCAAATCGACAAAGACCAGACCGGACCGAGAATCGAAATGGCTCAAAACCCCGGACCGAGACCGGATCGAAATGGTCCGGTCCGGGTCGGTCCGGTCTGGTTCGGTCCGGTCCGATTCGTTCTTTGACCCGATTCGTTCCTATTAAACATAATCGATGGATTTTTGGTAAGACCGAATCGAATCGGACTAGATCGAGGACAAAAATGGTCCAAAACCCGAACTATAGACCGGACCAAAATTATCCAGTCCAATTCAAATCAGTCTAATCCAATTTAATATTCCAATCTGATCTAATCTGACGATCCAAATACTGACCCCTAGTTTGCAGTACGGCTTTTCTTAGCTAATGGATAACATTAGGACTCTTCTTGTGCGAATAATCAACTATAGTGACGTGGAATAATTGACACTTAGATTTGACTACTTCATAGTTGACTTTTTCTATCGTACATTAATTTATTCCACTTTATGTAAAATATGAAATTGAAGGTTGTATGTTATAGTTGACTTCATTAATTTAGCTTATACTAATCCTTAATTTGGTTAAAATGGAGTTCGTAGTATTGAATTCATCAACAAGAAAAATGCATAAAAAAGACTTCTTTAGCTTACGATTTTGAGTTGTGTTTAAAATTAAATTTAGAATTTGAGTTTGAATTTAATATTGAAAAAAAAAAAAATTTGAAAACATTAAAAGTTACTTAATAAATAAATATATTATTTTAATAAATAAAAAGTCTAAAAATAATCTATTTTTTGGACATGAAAATTTCACGTAAATTTTGTCAAAAAGGATAATTTGTTTCTTTCTAATGTTGGTCTCCCACTTAACTTTTGCTAGAAACCTTTGAATATGGTTTTATATAAAGTCAAGGGGCAAGGTTATATAGACCCCCCCTAAAACCCTATACGTACCCCCCCTGAATTTTGATTTTTTTTTTTATTTTTTTTATTTTTTTTTTATTTTTATAATTTTAGTTTTGTTATAAAACTGTGAAACGGAAAATACGGAATGAAAAAAATAAAGTTTAACAGGTCAAAACTGTTAAACTGACAAAAATACGGAACAAAAACTGATAAAAACACTGTCCAGAAAATGACAGGGGACAAAAAGTACACAAATAGTGTACTTTTTGTCCTTTTAAGGTGGGCCAGGAGGGGTATCTATAGTAACACCCAAAGTCAAGCTAACATAAAGTGGTAGGGTACCCCTATTGATACCCCCCCTCCTCACAAAAAAACATAAAAAAAGTACACTATTCATGTACTTCTTGTCTCCTATCATTTTTCTGACAGTGTTTTTATCAGTTTCTGTTCCGCGTTTTTTGACAGTTTAACAGTTTTGACTCGTCAGACGTTATTTTTTTGATTTCATACTTTTCATTTTACAGTTTTATAACAGTATCAAAATTATAAATATTAAAAAAAAATAAAAAAAATAAAAAATAAAAAAAAATTTAGGGGGGGTATAGAATGTTTTTTTGGGGGGTCTGTATAACCTGACACAAAGTGGTAACCAAACATTTAAAATACATAAAAACCTAAATCTTTGGGGTAAACCCCCCATACCTAACGGCTCATCAATAAACATGTATGAATCTTTTTCTATTTTTGTAGGTAACAAGTAACCTGTCCAAACTTCTACTTGGCCCGGCAACCAATTTTTATTCTAAATTTTCATACGCCCATCAGCATTATTTTATTGGTTCTTCTCTATTTTGGTTTGCTAATGTGAAAGTGTTCAATTTAAATTTTATTATTATTATTTATTTTGTTTATGGTATACATTGTGTCTTACATTTGCTATAGTAAAAGAGTTTTTAATTACTAAAATAATATAATAATTGATTTTTATGATAAATTATTCTGACACGTATACCATTATATTTATCTATTTCTTTAAGAGTGATACGTGTTTCTCACACACGAAACATAAACAGATAACACATATACCAAACCTGTAAAACCCGTATTTAAAATTTCAAATTATAAATACGCAGTTTTAATTTACTACAAACTATATATAATTATTCAGAAAAATAATCATTACGAGTGTATTATTTTAGCATAAAGATAGTTACGTTTCAAAAAAAAAAAAACAGAACACGAGAATTAAATAAGTGTATACGCGATAGTTTATAATGTTGAAAAAAAATAAAACGAGAACTATATGTATAAGGAGGCCGGCAGTTTTATAGGAAACAAGAAAGAAAACTTGGGCTTGGGAGCCCAGTCCAAAATGCAAAGCAACATATGGTCTACTCCCTTTTTCCCTTTTGGACAAATCAGTTATACAAAAAAAAAATAGGGTTTCCCCTGTGTGTGAGGATACCAACGGCTGGAGAACAGAAAGAGAGGAGAAGAGATCGAGTTTTGTGTGAAGGTTCGGTGTGTGTGTCCATTTATCTATTCCAAATCAAATGACGGTAATATTTATCCTCCTTACTCCTCTTTAATCACGAACTTCTCAGCAAATCAAGAACACTTAAATTAAAAAAAATGTTAGTAATCCGATTCTTGGTCGGTTTTTGTTGTTTCCACGAAAACCGAGACTTATTAGTGTCTCGGTGGGGTTTTATTATACAGCCGAGACCACTAGGGGTCTCGGTGGTGCGTTTTGTTCCATCAGCCACAGCCAAAAAACACGAACATGGGGTGTTTGGGTTTACATACAGTGAGTATAAACATTAAGGGGGTGTTTGGGTGTACAAACAGTGGGTACCAATAACCAACGGTGGGAACTTAGGGCTAAACGGTGGGAATCGAACACAGGCAGTGGGAAACATAACATAAAACAGTGGGAATAGTTAGCAAATAAGTGACAGATTAGCGACGCTAATTTTTGTCGCAGATTTTGGTAAGTTTGTACAGCAGTGGGTAAGTTTGTACATCAGTGGGTAAGTTTGTACAGCAAGAATAGCAAATTTAAAATGAAATTAGCGACAGATTAGCGACGCTAATTTCTGTCGCAGATTTTGGTGACAAGTTTTTATGACAATTCTGTGAAAGCTTTTAGTCACACTGTTTTTAGTGACACATATTTCTGTCACTAATTCATATAGGCAGATTTTATATCTATGTGAATTGTTTTAGTGCGACCGAGAAGGGGGTATCTCGGTAGGCTCGGGTTATAGTTAAAATAATAAAAATGAAGATGTTTGAATTATACCCTTTTTATTACTTTATGTTAGATAAATGTTTTAATGGTGGATTTAATAAATTAAATATAAACTAGTTATAAAATTTAAAAGGGTATAATTTTATTAAATAAATTAAAGTATTTTTAGAAACTTTCTTAATTAGTAAACTTTCTATTTTAGCAGGTTACCAAATATATATTTTACTATAACGTCAGAATACGTGTTATGTCATAAATAGATAGTAGACTGAAATACGATTAAAAGAAATATTGGAAGGCTCGGATTTATCAGTTTATACATACGAACAGTATTGCAAGAATAAATCTAATCCAACGAAAACAGTTAAGAGCAGCAAAATATATAACATCAGTCAACTTATTCGCGTCTATTATTATTGTAGCTTCCGTGAAGCCCGAGTAGTGTTCGTTCATTCTTCCTTCAGTCAGTTACTGGACAATAGGTACGGATTTTCCGTCCTTTCAGTAAGGACTTCCTTTCTATGCATGATTAGGATTCTCCGTCCGCAGCCAAATGTTTTCCCTAGTATATGTTATAAATTATCTGAAATTATTTTAAAACTAAGATATTGCCTGGGCCTTATATACAAGCATGACCAGTTAGTTGTACTAGTTACGGAGGTACCGTAACCATGACACTTGAGGCACCGGTGTCATGACTCACCTGTAGGAGAGTGATATCCTGCAGCGTCCCATTCAACTCAGCTTGGACATTTTTATCAGTATTATTAGTGGGGCGTATGGATGCATCCTAGGCTATCAGTCTATAGTTTATCAGGTGAATATGGTGTGTGCTCTACATCATTCACATTGGAGCTGATCCCTCCACCCAGCACATTATTTAGAGTTCACCCCTCTACAGCATGACGAGGTCACCCCTCCAGTTATTCATGCAACAGTTGTTACAACACATGACCTATATAAGCTCTTGGCAATTAAAATACAGTAAATGTATGTTTTCAGATTTAACAGATAACAGTTCAGCTTTATTATTTATAAATCACACTTATTAGATTATACACAGATTTCCGCTGTAGCTTTATTTATCAATCTTACAACTCCAGTATTTTATCATCTGTTTCATTTCAGTATTTCTTATCATGCTTTGTATCCGTTCACTGAGCGTTATGCTCAGCCGTAGTTCCTTTCATGTTCTAACGACAGGTACACCAGGACGCTCTTAGGATTCTGAGAGCATGTGCATTGGATGGAAGCTATCCAGACTTCTTACTTTATGCACTTCTTATATTATTCTGCTTATTTGGACATTGTTTAGTCCTTTACTTCAGTATTTACTTTTCATGTTTTGAGCTTATGTTGGATTACCGATATTTGATTATGGTACTTCCTTTATGGCCAGTTAATGTTTTAGGATATTTACCTTACGCTTTGATGACACACTATAAATACACCTAACGGTCCACTTATCCAAGTAGGGTGTTACAAAACCCATCTCTATCTTCTTTCTAAAATCTAGATCCAACAACCGACACAACAAAAAATATAACTCTAATGTTTAATTAGTGTTATGCATGTCTTGTTTTTCAAATCCAATCTAATCTACATACAAAATACAAGGGTTTTAATTTTGCGTTTTTAGTTTTTAAGAAATTATATTTTTGTTAGATTTGATTTGATAAGTACCAGTCAATTGAAGATTAGAAAGCTGCTTTGAAGGTTTTCTTACAAAACTAGAGATGAAAGTAAAACGTTGTAAGATATTTTTGCTTCTATATATGTTTATATTACTGCTATTAGTGTTAATATTTATCTCGTCGATCACTAGTACAAAAAGTGGTTTTCGTCACACATGTTGTATTTTGAACAGTCAGACTCTTATATATTTATGTGACTAAAGTTACCAGAATAAAAGACACAGCCACACTTGAACAGTTTGTGTGACCATTTCGATTTTTGGTTGTCACACATTAGAATATTTATGTGACTAGAGGTAACTGTTAAATTTTTTATAACTATTTAGCCACACATGATTTGGGAGGCGTGAAATAATCAAATAAGTTTGAAATATTAGTCCCATTATACACATACATATGTGACATTTATTTGTCACACACTTGACCAGTGTGACCAAATTTTATAAATTGTCACATGAGTTAATTGTGTATGTGGTCAAATCATGTAGCCAAGCTTGTCACACATTATTTAAACATGACTACTATTTTTTGTTGAATATTTAGGCACATATGAATTTGTAGTGTGTGTGTAAAGTTTATTGTGTGTAACGTTGGAAAAGGCTAATGTGTATAGTCACACTAAACCGTAACACGATCATGTGACTATAAGCTTTACAATAGTCACACAATTTCGTAAATGTGTATCTAAATGATGTTTATGGCTACATTATAATGTGATTATATGTGACCAATACATTTAAAACAGTCACATTGTGAAATATTTATGTGACTATTATCTAGAGCAAATTGTGCTCTCAGTTAACATTAACCTTGATATTAGTCACATTGAGTGTTTGTGTGACTAAATTCTTGATGCTATATATGGTCACATTAAGTGTTTGTTTATGTGGCTAAATCAAATAGTCATGTTTTGTCACACATTATTTGAGTTTAGCAAAAAACATGTACATATGGTCACGTAAGGTAATATGTGTGTCTAAAGTTTATTGTGTGTTAGTTTGGCAAAAGGTAATGTGTATAGTCACACTAAATTATTGTTATAAATTGTGCTCACTTGTTTTATGTAAAAATCACACAATAGGGGTTTTGATTCTTTGTTTTTGTTGTTGTTTGTTGCTATTTCTTGTTTATTTACACTTGATTTATGATGATTTAATATCTTGCATACTTGTTGAGGTTAACTTCTCTTAGATTTGCATTTGAGCTTATACTTGGTCAAAATTTGGCCAACTACTTGGTCAATTGCACCGGATCTTCTTGTGCCTTGGATATTAGGATTTAGACTTAGAAATTTGTTGAAGTACTAGTTTTTAGGTTGTTCTCATTATGTTATAGACTGTTAGGAATTTGGTGTTGATTTTAGGCTTATTGATAAGTTAGAAATTGGCCCATAAGTTCTTCTTTAACCTAGTATTGCCATTGTTCCATTAGTCATTAGTTTTTCTTTTTTGTTCAAACTTGTTTGCTTTGACTGTGTTTGTAGTATCATGAGTTACTTGTTTTTGCTTCACAAACACCTCAAATAAGCCACCGCTTATTTGAGTCTTATTTTTCTAAAAAAAGCTAAAAAGTGAATTGAGAAGCCAAAAGATCAAGGGGATTCGACCCCTTGACCTCTCCACACTCTCAATCACTCACACAAGCACTACAGACCATCTCAACTCCTTTAACTTTTTTTGTCTTTCCTTTATTTTTTCTTTTTGTTGGTACTATTTACAAAAATAAGCTAACAAAAGGCTTATTACACTACAACAGCTTATTCATTTGGTATGCATCATGTGAGTATATGAATAATAATAACTGGACAAGCATTATTGTTATAAATTGTAAACTGTATTATATAAATCATGTTTATAATACATATAAAGATAGAAAGGCATAACCAATTGAAACAGATGCACATCCTCTTGATTGAATCGAAAGTGATCCGAGCTCAAAAAATAAGGATGTTTCATAATATAAATTTGACATTCCATATAAGGATTATATTTTTAGTGACTTTCCATTATCAAACGCTAAATGAAACTCACAAAATCCCAACATTCTATTTCATCGTCTTCATCATCATGCTCTGGCTCTGATTTGTATGGATACATTTCTTCAACTCTTCGTACAACAACAACTTCTTTCCAATGCTCTTCCATTCGTTTTTTGCACGTTTTTAACCTCTCCTCTCGTTCAATTTCAAGTTTCCACGTATTCTGGTCTTCAGCTTCCATCGAGTAGTACCACTCTTGAGGCTTATCATCTTCATTCTTGGCCTTATCGTCTGTCTTTTTTGTTGGCCTGGTATTTACTAATACATCCTTATCTTTAGGTTTGTCACATGGATTCCTTAAATAATTTAGTCATATTAGTCATTTAATACAACCAAAATTATGAGTAAAAGAAACTAACCAAAACCAATACTTAAAAAACTTGCTTGTTTTGAGTGGTATCTTGAATATTTGCATCCAACAGACTTCTTTTGTTTCCTGAAATCATGTTTTTGTATTACAAAAAGATCGGTGATGGAATAAGATGTGTAGTTTTCTCTTACATGTGGATCATTTCTGCAAGCTTATAAAGAGAGAAAATGGGAAATGAAGAGTCAATAGTATTAATAATTCATGGTTCTAATAAACCAAATACATGAATATAGTCAAACATAAAACTTCAAAAATAGCTGTGAATTTATTATGTTCAGACCTTGTTATCTTACAAATACAAACTCAACTCAAATCTTATTATACTCGTTTCTAGATATTGACATTGGTTGTGAAGACTGAGTAGGCTGGCCGATCTGACTTGGTATGTGTTTCATTGGTTGGGAAAATGGCGTGGCTAACCCATTCGACTAGTGCCTTAAGCCGGAATATTCTATTTGTGTATGTACGAAATTTTTAGGTACCTTTTCCTTCGGTGAAATTACTTGTATTCAGCTTCCATCTGTAACAATTATGTCAAACTGTGCATAAAAATAGATATTATCATAAATCCCTTGGCTTAGAAGTATTATTTACCATCCATGTCAATGAACCATTCAAGCTTATCACTCAAGAAAATGCAATAGATTAAATGATACTCATCAATGTATTAGTTCTATGATTGCCCCCTTACATTTAAAACACTGTTATTCAGTTTTACAAATTATTTTCATTGTGATTGAACTATGCTTATCAAAAAAGTATTTATGTACCACTACTTATAAAGTCTTAATCTACTATAGCCGTAAAAAAAGTAACCAAACCAGTCACTTATGCAACACCACATAAGAATTCCCCAGTTCGTTTGGCAAAGTCGACTCTAAAATGTTGCATGTATTAAAATATATATCGCACAAATTAATAAAGTATAAATACATTTTTTGTGTATACACATTTCATCAAGCACTTAACGGGCCTTCAAGAAAAGCACAAATAAGGATCAATGGAAGCAGAGAGCATGCTCAAATTCTATATATATATTCTGGTTTACATCAACCCTAATTCTTAAAGTCAACTAATATAAAATCCAATAGATTTTGCTAATGTAATATCAATGTATGTGTAATTCTCATTTGATAAATAAATAAAGAGGTGAATTTGCTAAGAAATTTTTGCCTTATGTTATGATATGTAATTGATTTATGAATATATGGGTTCTCACAAATTAAATTGCCACATCAGCATATGCCTATATGTTATAAACAATATGTATATATCAAGTCTGAGTTTTAAAAGTAATCATATGGATATATTATGAACAAGAACATTCCAAATATAACAACGATGCCCTAAATCATCAAAAAGCCTTAGAAACCTTAGAAATGCCTTATAAACTAAGTTTCAAGTAATATAAATACACAATATCTATATATGAATATCAAATACAAATGTGCAAGTTATAATCTACCATATAGAAAAGATATTTGATCATAAAATACTAAGTACAAGTCATTTAAAGCTAAGTACAAGTATTAAGACCTAGTAACTTAGATTAGCACCTAAGTTTCATTTCACATTGAATTAGGATCTAATCTTTTGCTACCAATTATAAAACTCAAATAAGTATCATATTAAGATCATACATTTATCTCAATTAGTTAAGTTACAAATTACTAAAGCACAATGTACAAGTTATTGAAGCATACAAATCCTTAAACTAAGTGTGTAGAATCATTAGAAGTAATAAACATAACATATAAGACCTAGAATAAGCATACATGAGGAAATAAACACTAATTACCCAAAGTACAAAGTCATTAGGCTTAATGACCTATAAACCCTTATATTAAGCATTTTACTTAGAATCAATACCTAGTCTCTTAGGAAAATTCTACCAATACTCATAGCATTACATTTAGGTTATTACATTATCTTAGAGAAATGTACAAGTAACCTAAAGAAAAAGGTACAACATTTCAATGCATGACTTATAAATTAGGTCAAAATAGGTATTTTTACTCTTTAGATATGTTTACTTAGAATAACCTATCAAACCTCAAGTGCGGAAACTATTTGAACACTTAAAACACAATGTCTAGGATATAAATTGAGTTTACATCAGTAGCTAAGTGAAGGATAATGACGTTAACAAGGATTTAACCCTAGATCATGAGAAACCCTAACCCGACTTCTTCCCAATTTAATATCAAACATTTGCTAAACTTCACACCAAGGACCAAAACTCCCAATTACATTATGTAAACCTTAATCCATCACTAACCACGTTACTAAAACCTTAATTACAAGAATTTCTAAACCATAAAGTTACAAGCCCTAATTTTGGACTCGGTTTGGTTTTTCCCTTTAAAATCAAGTTTAAACTCTTTCCCTCTCATTATAAGTTTGAATTCTGGTATTTATAACAGCTTGGTCACCTACTTGTAGTTGCTAAATCATCAGTCCTATCTATAGTGTGACGTGTGATGTTTTAAGCCATAAACCTTAGATAAATCCAACTATAGCTGCCATGTATCATCAATAGACTTCATGTATCATCACTCTAAGTCCCTAACACATTTCTAAGCTAGACCTAAGACTCCTAGGCTTCAAATGGGTATAAATAATAGCGAAATGCTCATATTTCTCTTCATCCCCAACTTTCTTACCTCAATACCCATACATTCTGATATACTACTTCTAACAAAGTCCTAAGGAATCTTTGAGACCAGAAACCAGGTCTAAGAAGTAGCCATTGAAGCTCTTTAAACTTAGAAGCAAAAAAGTTCATATGGAGCCCTTAAACTCATTCTGGAGCCACCTAGGTAATCACTATATTATCTAAGCTTAGATATTGTTATAATGCTTTTCTAAGACTTTTTATAATGTTAATAAGCTAATCTATAAATAATTAGTTCATATGATCATTTAAAATGAAAGTTATAAGCTAAAGATGTAACAAAAACCCTAGTTTTGTAATTTATATAAAATAATGAGTTAAAATCCATTTCAAAAGCTATAGATCTGGAAAACTAATGTTATGATGATTATAAATATGTTTATAAACTTCGTTTTAAGTTCTTAGATTATTTGGTACATTTTTGAGGTTGTTATGTAATTTTAAACAAGCCTATGGACTAAAACTGTCATTTCTAAAACTATAAACATTTTGGGCTAAAAATGTCATTTTATCAAATTTAAAACTATAAGGATTGATTTTGCAAAGTGTGAAACCCTAAAGTTAATATTTGAAGGTTGAAAATGAAAATATTAAAACTATATACTTTAAGTTAAAAGTGTAAATATACCAAACTTATAACTAAAAAGACTATTTTTGCCAATTTTGAAACTAAAGAACATAAAATGTAATAATTAGATAATATACAATGTATCATGTTAGTAAGGAATTTTGTACAAAGATTTTCCATCTCGATATCACGTTCTGACTGAGTGGTTGGGTTTACGATTTAAAGTGCCCTCGCTCCTCAAACGTTTATAGAATGACTTCTGAGTATAATGGCCTGAACAATGATGCTATAATTCTAAAATATATGAATCAAGAAAATATAATTATTACATAAAGAGATTGAACTCAGAGATTACGACTTGATATATATATATATTTGTATGTCAACCCAGATTTGTGAGAGAAATTGTGAATCTGAAGTAATGCAAGACTCTATAAGCTAAGGTAAGTTCATAGCCTCACTTTTGAAAGTTTGTAAATGAATTGAAAACCCATGAGGGAGATATATGCTAAAACTATAATACAAGTATTTTTGTATATGATTATTGACACTACGTTTACTTATTGGCATTAAGTCCCTTTTTAATCGTGGACCGCTAATCATTTCTAAAAAAATGAGCGCTAATATTGTGAATAGTACTATTGAGGACTGACATCCTCTATCTGGGCAAATCGCGCTTGCTAGAAGCTAAAGGTTTCTACCTAGGCTAAACGGATATGCTTTATTTTGCTGAACTCAATATAGTCCGACAAACTTCCTACATAAGGGAAATTTGTTGGTTTTTCTGATAATGTCTAGTCGCGAGGTCATGAGCTATTGCAATAATAAGAATCGATGATTTTAAAATAATGGGTATAATAATGTAGCCCTAGAGTCATACTTGTATTCAAATGTTATTTAAACCTCTGAATTCACTCAACCATTGTGTTGACTTTTAAGCATATGTCTTAGGTGAATGAAGACTGGGGGGCTGAGGATAGTGGTATCTTGAGAAGTTATCAGTCTAATAAATAAGACTAGATCTTTGGGAACCTGTAATGTACAGTGTATGTACAGTTGTTTTCATTAAAACTCTGATGAAAACGTAAATTTTAATAAAATGTCTTTTTAAGCATTTTTCTATTATTGTGACTATGATACCTAAAAATTAATACCCCAGATTATCTTCTGCTGCTATATGGTAAAAATGAGGGTGTTACAGATTGGCATTAGAGCCTACGGTTATAAAGAATAAAGATTTTTCTTAAACTATAACTGAGATTTTAAAAATTTCAAGACCATCAGCCATGACCAGCGCCAGTGTAAGATTTTTACCCCTTTAATAGCATATCTTATGTTATTATATTATAAAAACTACAAGGATGTCTACCTCTACGTATATTATCGTCTCCGGTGATGATGAATGAGAGGTTCCTATGTACACACCATCTCCCACAGATGTACGTGTTCATGCCTTGTCATTCTATGATAACCCTGAAGTACAAGAATATTTTGCGCGTCAAAATGAGATAATGAATCATTCGCCTTCACCTACGTCACGTTTTCTTCTTCCTGAGGATCTTTATTCATCTCCCAACCGAAGTCGTGAAGAGCCATATGAAGCTAAAGAAGTTTCTAGAGCACGGATTGTGGAGAGACATGACAAACAATTATTCGTAATTGCAAGTCATCTCGACGAGATATCCTTCGTAGCTTTCAGAAAATTTGAGAAGAGTGTCAAGAATCTGATGAAGGGAATGAAGGAAATTCAAGAGCATTTTAGCCAGTTGGAATATAAATTGGATGTTACCTAACGCCATAATATTAAACTGAGCAAAAGAATGCATGAATATGAAGAGAGTATGACAAGATTGAATCATGAGAACTCCGAACTAAAAGAAGGACTGATGAGAATTGGGCTTAATCTAGAGACTCTCATTGACGATCTTAAAACATATCAACAATCTGATTCGGGATATATATTGGATAGGATTGAGGAGATTAAGATGAGAAATTAAGATTAGAAATCTAGTTTCAGTTTATAAATATGTACAGTTTTCTTTATGTAACAGAGAAACTGGTCGTGTAAATATAAACGACGAGTTGTTAATAAATAAAAAAGTGTGCTTTTGTTCTCAAAATTCTTGTTATTTCATTTTATTTTCACCTTTATCGTCATTCGTATTATGAATCGTCATATATTAATTCCATAAAATTTATCAAAAGAATTAGACATTTTCGTCGTCTTATGATATGTTAAATTGATTCCATACTCGAATGTATGAATATCTAAACAACGATGTCATTCTTATCTAGTGTTATTTTGTAAATGTTATGGCTCATACGAGATCAACAACATCTACAACTGTAAACATAACATCATAAGAAATAAGGCAATTGGTTGCTGAGACTGTGACTACAGCTTTGCAAGCCCAAGCCGCCAATATAGCTAGTTCAAGTAATGGAAATGCTGCACAAAGAGAAGTTCATATGGAAAAGAAATGTACTTACAAGGACTTCATGAATTGTCAGCCTTTTAACTATAAAGGATCTGAAGGAGCTGTTGGACTTATTCGCTGGTTCGAGAGAACTGAATCAATATTTGTTCGCAGTGAGTGTGCTGAAGATTATAAAGTGAAATTTTCTACGGGTACGCTGATAGAGGAAGCTTTGTCTTGGTGGAATGCTTATGCTCAACCCATCGGAATAGAACAAGCTTATCAGACTCCCTGGAGTGAATTCAAGAATCTGCTGATTAAGAAGTATTGTCCTCACAATGAAATTAGAATAATGGAATAAAAATTCTATAATCTGGCAGCAAAGGAGAATAATCTTAAAGCTTATATCCAAAGATTTTAGGAATTGGCATTATTATGTCCTAATATGGTGCATAATACTGAAAAATTTATGGAAGCTTTTGTTGGAGGATTTCCCAAAAGCATTGAGGGAAATGTTACCGCCTCTAAACCCCAAACTTTAGAATAAATTATCACCATTACTCAAAGGTTAATGGATCAAGTGATAAGGTATACTCCTGTGCAAGCGTCAATTAATAATAAAAGGAAGTTTGATGATAGGAGTTTTTCTACTAATCATAATTTCCAGAAAAATAACTATCGTAATTATAACCAAGGCAATAATTGTCAAAAGCAGAACAAAAGAACTGATATTTCTAAAGTTTATGCTGTAACTTCAAGCAATGGTTATAATGGAAGACTTCCCCTATGTTAAAGATGTTCTCTACATCACGCATGATATTGAACTATTAAGTGTCAGAAATATGGAAAAATAGGACATCAGACAAGGAACAGTAGAGGAAAAGGAACAGCTACTGGAAGTAATCAAATACCAGTAACTAAGATTTGCCATAACTGCGGAGAGAATGGGCATGTTACGAATGAGTGCCGTAAAGAGAGCAATAGCCGAGAAAAAGCCTATTTGCTAAACGATACTCAACAAGACCAGAACACCATTACGGGTATGTTTCATCTAAATCGACGTCTGGTTAAAGTAATATTTGACTCAAGAGCTAATAGAAGTTTCATATCTGTTAAACTTGCTGCTAAGTTAGATGTTTCGACTATTTCCATAAATACTAAGTATGATATAGAAATGGCTAGGGATGAGCACGGTACCGATCCCGCCCGAACCCGTCCCGAATTAGTGGTACCGATTATTTTCCGAGCATAAATTTATGGTACCGGTACCGTACCGAATGGGATTCGGGTATCGGTACCGGCACGGGAATCGGTACCGGTATCGGGAAATCGGGATTTTCCCGTTCTTTTTCGGGAATTTCCCGATTTGGTACCAGTCCCATCCTGAATTAGTGGTCCCGATTTTTTTTCACCTTATTTCGTAGTCTCGTTACCGTACCGAACGGGATTTGGGTATCAGGAATCGGTACGGTTCCGGGAACGGTTCGGGTTCAATTCGAGATTTGGGTCGAAATGCTCATCCCTTGAAATGGCCAATGGAAAAATAGTTAGTACTAAAACCGTTATTCGAGGATTTATCATAACTTTATTACGTCAATCCTTTGAAATCGACCGTATGCCAATTAAGCACAGTAGTTTTGACGTTGTCATTGGGATGGATTGGTTATCTAAATACCATACTAAAATCCTATGTGACGAAAAAGCCGTTCATATTCCTATTAAAGGAGAAGTTTTGATTGTCCATGGTGATCGAAGTAAAACTCGACTAAATCTCATATCATGCCTAAATATTAATAAGTATGTATCCTGAGGTGAAGTTTTCTTAGTTCAACTGGTGGAGAAGATGCAAGAAGAGAAGTGATTAGAAGATATTCCGGTAGTTAAAGAATTTCCCGAAGTATTTCCCAAGGAATTACCAGGTTTTTCGCCTATATGTCAAATTGAATTCCAAATCGATTTGATACCAGGAGCGACACCAGTTGCTAAAGTGCCTTATCGATTAGCACCTTCGGAAAAAAATTTGCGTCTCTACTTGAACTAATCTGCTTGTCCTTCCTTCTCAGTTCTTTACTATACAAGGCAGCACAAACTTCACTAAGAGACACGTCATCCTTCCCATTTAGTAGAGTTTTTTCAAGTAACTCGTACTCCTCAGGAAGCGATCCTAAAAGTATCAATTCTAGATCCTGGTCTTTGAACACCTCATCCACATTCACCAAATCGGTTACTAGTTGATTAAAACTAGTAATGTGATCATTCATTGTGGTACCCGGTACATATGTGAAGTGAAAAACTCGCTTTTTCATAAAGAGCGTATTCTGACAATTCTTCTTCAGAAATTTTTCTTCCAACGCGACCCACAATTTGTAGGCAGATATTTCTTTTAAAAAAGCATATCGTTGCTCTCTCGAAAGACATGAACGAATCGTACCACAAGCTAACCGATTGATGGTTAACCAATTCCTCTCTTCTACATCCTCTGGTTTACTTTCTTCAACGGCAATGTCTAGACCTTGCTGAAAAAGAGCGTCTAGAACCTCACTTTGCCACATACCAAAATGGCCCGTGCCATCGAAAACCTCCACCGCCAATCTCACATTCGTTAAAACTGGTTTAGCCTAACTTGAAGATGTTGGGTCTACCAATGTGGAAGGTACTTTATCAACTTTATCTTCCACCATTTCGAGTACAAATTAATTTTCAACAACTTCTAACCAAAAAACCAATGTAATTCTTTTCTAATGTGGAAGATCAAATTAAATTGCAACCACAAAACATACTAAGAATAACCTCGGCTCTTGATACCACTTGTTGTGCAATAACCGCGATAATATTCCACCGACTAGGTAAAAAGTGTGAATAATCTCAACGCTATTAGCTTACCTCCAAACTAGCTTATTGAAAATTAGACAATGCAACCAAGAATGGAACACCAAAGTTTCATATATTTCTCAAATGGAAAATATACTACTACTATAACTAGAAAGGAAGAACCTAAATACACTACAAGAGATACTTGTGTGTTTTTGGTGTGCTAAACTATATGAAAAAGCCTTCTATTTATAGCCTCCAAGATGACTACCAAGTTGCTCCAAATGATTCTTTCAAGTTGCTACATACATCATACGACTTGTTATCAACTACATTGAATGTGCACTTATTCTACTTATCCAAATATCAGTCATACTTTAACAGATGTAACAGCATTCTGTTATACACTCAACACCAACAGCGGTCCAACAAAAGACTCGATAAAATCTAATTATACCACCATATGTGTAACGTAACACATACTGCATAATGGTCATATAAATTACCTCATTGGCAAGAAGCTTTGAGCAACTGAAGCACACAGCCATGTTAGCCATACAGGTCGCACTTCATCATCGTAACAATTGTCCCAAGTCTCGGATCAGTAAGTCCTGCCACATCGGGCTTCCCTCTCTTATTTCATCTTGCTCTAATTGCATAAGAGATACTGTGTCTCAGCAACTGACATTTGCTTCGTGAAACATTGATAAGCTATTTACGTTCAGATATCTAGCAGATCCCCACTCGGTAAACACAGTACACAGACACAAACAAAAGCAATGAAACAATTTTCTCAAGCCAATTTAGCATTTAAAGTGTAAAATCTAATTAAACCTCATTTTGGCAGATTCAACTCGATATGATTTAATCTCAACAGCCACCATATAATTTTGTTCTCACTAACTGTATAACTCGCTTGACTAATAATACATGTCACGAGCTTCATAACCATAAGTTGCAGGCAGCCAGGCACATAACAAACTTAACTTAATTGGCATCCAAACACTAAAATATGCTTATAGCTAATAAGCCCCTTATATAAGCAAAAAATAAAAACGCGCTTATACAAAACATGCACAACATCATTTAGGCCAACACCAATAGACTTCCATTTAGACAGATTGTCTCATTCGCAAAAAATGTGTACCAAAGCAGTATTCATGAACAAGAAAATAATAAACTGAAAACAATTTATACTAATTTGGGTAAAATGATGCATACATTGTTTCATTTAATACTAAATCATTAGATAGAAACTAGAAAGTACACTACATTATTCAAATTCCATTAAATTAATTATCACCATCCTTTTCCTTGTAGTAAGCATTCGGATAAAACCTCCGGAAATTCTTCCCAACCAAACTCATCCCTACATAATCTTGAGCATCAGAACCTTCAAGCACCATCAACGAAGAATCCCCACTATCAGATGCTCCTCTTCTGTTTGCATCGCTTAGACTCGGTGCTGGACCACCATCATAATGCTCCACACCACCCGAAGGATGAGAGTGATTCTCCCTAATTACAGCACTACCAATAGACAGTCCTTGACCACCCACTTTCCCAGACTCGTGATTTAGATTCCCACCATTAGCATGAGACTTCCCTTCACGTCCAAGAGCCGTGAATGAAGGAGATTTGGAAGTATCAGTTTGACCCAAACCGAGATTGTCACTCACATTTCCGAACTGGTTACGCGAGTTCCCTTCACGGCCCGTAGCATTACTGTATGATGCAGGTTGATTGTTGTAGCCTTGTTCATCATCAGTATCATCGTGATCGACGTAACAAGAGTTGTTCATCCCATTTCCATTTGATGAGAAAGACGGAGGTCCATTGCCATTAGACATGTTTCAGAATTTGTTGAGTTTAGAGTTAGATTTTCAGATTGGTACGTGTTGAGTTTAGAGTTAAGCTTATACATAAATATACAGAAAATAACGCGCTATGGAAACAAGGAAGAAAATGACATGTAATTCTATGGAAACAAGAAAGAAGATTACATGTAATTGCCTGTAAAATAATGTGAAGTCAAGGTCAACAATAGAAACATGCACCCTAATAAAATCTATACTTGATGATTACATATATGTATTGTAAACTTACTTGTAACTAAAATCTATTGTCTCTAGTCGTGGGGACTGCGTTGCAGCGGAGCTGCTTTTGAATTAGTTTTTGTACTTTTGGTTTGTCGGGAATGTATTCTCCTAGTGTTATGAAGACGCTCAAATGAGCAGAGTAATACTTTTTTTTTTGTATGCCCAAATTCAAAGAAAAAAAGTTAAACGGTTTAACATAATCTACGATCATGTAATGTAAAATGTATCCTTAAATCACAATGTGCTTAACTACTGTAGTATGGTTTACCAATGAGAGGGAGAGCTGTCCACGTTAACTTTATGCTGCAATCTTCTCAAGAAGCTCTGATAGCAACGAAGGGCATGCTTTTTCTACATATTTGTACCCTTCTGTTTGAAGAACCGCTGCAGAGCATAACACGAAAAAGCATAGTTAAATAACTGTAACAGATTCTTAATAATCATTAAGTCGTTTAGCATAGCAGATGAGCTATACAATCAAAACATATTCTTTTGGCCCTATACACATCTGCTTTCGATTGCTAACAATGGTCATTGCTTAACCTTAATTCCTAATTTCTATAGGTGTCACTGAAAGTACGGTACCCACTTTCAAACTTGTTGCTTACTATCTTTGTAGATATCATAAATGTGTTAGAACTTAGCACAGCATGACCTCCAGGAACTGTGCATAGCTTCTTTGATTATTGATTTAATTATGTTTTTTAAAGAATCAGATTACTCGAACCCAAAGCTTTGATCTATCATGGTTCAAATTAACACTGCACATGAAAGTTACTTACAGAACTGTAACTTGTATTTCAAATAGAATATTAGTAACGAAACATGTACCTTATATCAAAAGTAGACGAAAACTGTTGCTAATAATTGTCAGCAGCTCCAGAAGGTGGTTTTGCCAAAGTTTCTCCACATCGTTAACAAATTTATCTCGCTGATGTCAATTTCTATTTGCATTGCTTTCAGTTCAGCCTTGTTTCTTTGAACTGATCGATAGAACCTTTTCTGATATGTTGTCAAAGATTAATTCCTTGAATTTTCAGTTATAAGTTTCTTGAACCTGGAAAAGAAAGTCGATACTTATGAGTCACAACGAAGAAAGTAAGTTTGCTTGTGAGGAGCGCGCGTATGATACCCTTTCTGCAGAAAGCTCCTGTTTTCTCTTAGTTGGCTCAGGTAGCTGTTGTAAGTCGTCGTTTTCCTTTTTCAAAAGCTTGTACTCCACAACCAATTTCATGATCATTTTAACTGTCTAAACACCGTACTGGCTTAGATATTCAATGTCTCAATCACTTTCACAAGTACTTTTGCTTCATTTTTAGGGCTTGCTTGAATTTATAATCGTCCTGAAATGCAGACACAAATCACAATGATGTGCCAGTTAAGAAATTTCGTCATGTCCAAAACACATAAGATGCAGATACAGCACACAGCTTAGATGGCACAAAAGACAATGCACAGATTCAATAGATACAAAGTTGACTTACAAAACTATCCGCTTATTTAACATTCACATGGTTCCGACAAATTAGAAAAGGCTGTTTAAAATTATAGGCGGCCAAATATGTTACTAACATCAATTTCTGTAGAATGTTCTTAATCAATACAAATGACCAGAAATAGACGTGAGCAGAACACTCGGTGCTTTGAATATCATTTTCCTTCCGTCTTTTATATGGAGAATGCGACAAATAGATATATGTAGACAGCAAAAATCTACTTACACTTGCAACAATCTACAGAACGGCTATTAAAGGACATAAAAGAATACCTTCCAATCAAGCACAACGCCAACACTTAACAGCTAGCATTCCGTATACAATCAACACCAGCAGCGATCCAACAAAAGGCTCAATAATATTAAGGTATACCACCATATATGTAAGGTAACACATACTGCATAAATGTTATATAAAGTGCTACCTTATTGGCGAGAAGCTTTGAGCAACTCAAGCACACACATCGCATTATACTGAGCATGGCTTAGTGAAACAAATGATAAGCTCATTTACGTTGAGTTATTTAGCAGATCCCTATATACGACATGGACTGAAGGGCCACTCGATAAACACAATACACAGACACAAACGAAAGCAATTAAACAATTTTCTCAAGTGACTTTAGCCTTTTAAGTGTAAATTCTAATCAAACCTCATTTTGGCAGATTGAACTCGATGTGATTTAATCTCAGCAGCCACATACAATTGGGTTCTCACGAACCATATAACTTGCTTGACTAATAATACATGTCACAAGACTCACCACCATGAGTTGGAGGAATATAACAAAGCTTAAGCTCAATTGGCATCCAAACACTAAAATGAGCTTATTAAGTTATCTCTATAAGCTAATAAGCCCGTTACATAAGCAAAAACAAAAACAAAAACGTGCTTATACAAATTAAGTATGCACAACATCCTTTAGGCCAACATCAATAGAATTCCATTTTGGCCGATTGTCTCATCCATGAACAAGAAAAGAATTAACTGAAAGAAATTCATGCTAGTTATTACATTGTTTAATTCATTACTAAGTCCTTAGATAGAAAGCTTACAACATTATTCAAATTCATTCAAATCAATTATCACCATCCTTTCCCTTGTAGTAAGCATTTGGATAAAACCTCCGGAAATTCTTCCCAACCAAACTCATCCCCACAAAATCTTGAGCATCCGTACCTTCAAGCACCATCGATGACGAATCCCCAGTATGAGATGCTTCTCGTCTGTTTGCATCATTTAGACTCGGTGCTGGACCACCACCATAATGCTCAACACCACCCGAAGGATGCGAGTGATTCTCCCTAGTTACAGCACTACTAATAGACGGTCCTTGACCACCCACATTCCCAAACTCGTGCGTTAGATTCCCACCATGAGCATGAGAGTTTCTTTCCGGTCCAAGATCTGTATGCGACGGAGCTTTGCGAGTATCAGTTTGACCCAAACTGCGGTTGGCACTCACATTTTGGAACTGGTTAAGCGAGTTCCCTTCACGACCCGTAGCATTACTGTATGATGGAGGTTGGTTGTTGTAGCCTTGTGCATCATCAGTATCATCGCGATCCATGTAACCAGAGTTGTTATTTCCATTTGATGAGAAAGATGGAGGTCCATTGCCATTAGACATGTTTCTGAATTTTGTTGAGTTTAGAATTAGATTTTCAGATTGGTATTGAGCACTTGAGCTCAAAGTTATATACAGAAAATAACGCGCTATGGAAACAAGAAAGAAAATGACATGTAATTCTATGGAAACAAGAAAGAAGATAACATGTAATTACCTGTAAAATAATGTGAAGTCAAGGTCAACAATAAAAAACCTAATAAAAAAAGACTTTTCAGGTTTGGTGTTGAGAGTTTAATAAAAAGTCTGAAGCTGTTAAAACTTACGTATATGTATATGTAATGAAAATCCAATGTATAAAAAAGGTTAAACTTGATGATTACGTATATTGTTAATGAAAATCCAATGTGTCTATTCGCAAGCTAAAAAGTTTCCCAAGAAACAATACCAGTATCAGAACTGAAATGAAATGTATCTCGAACGACTAACCAGTTCCGCTATGACGCTAGTAGACCTTACTTTGGTAGCTTGGACTCAGTCACATTCAATCCTAGTAGGTAAACAGCATAACGAATACCAACATAATTACATGTAGAGGTATCCCCTTCCATATTCCCCCCGGAAATTGCTTGTTTGCTAAGTGCCATTGAGGTAAAGAGTGACGCCTTACTCCCTTTAAAATACTTTATTTTGTCATGATAGTCAAGCTTTAGTTTTTAAATTTGGCTTGCTCTGCTTTCAGGTCAGTTTAGCGCATTTGGGTTCATACTTTTGGTCACCGGTCTTCCACAAAATCGCTTATGTGAATGTGGTAGCAAGTTACAACACACAAGTCATATCCAAACCCTATAATTACTATGCTGTATAACTATTCAACCAATCTGATCCATATTCTGGTTAGGTATATTATTTCTCAAACCCGTATTAAAACAAACATTTTTTGACTATATATGGGCATCTAGTGATCATCAATATGACTCTTATGACAACCGAATAGTCTACACAACACCCCTCTGGCTATCATCATTACACTTCCATTTAGACCACATTCAGAGTTTCAGTTACTATTGATGATGATATTTTGTAATCCATTCGATAAAAAGAAGAAGATGAAAGCACGTTATCGATAAGTATTTGTATATAGAATTCAAAAAAGTCAATAAGATCGTTACCTCAGAGTCTTCTAAATCTAACAGCAGTTTAAAATCTTATGCGAACTCAACTCACGTGCAAGACGTACACCATAGATTGGCACTAAAGAAGAATGAATTAATAGTAATGCGATATAACCACAACGGCATTAGAAGCTTATAACAATAATGAAATTCGATGCTGTTTAGCTTTGCAGCTCATAATCAATATTTTCATCCGCATACCCAAAAGCTTTTAATAGTTTTATCAAGCTTCTCAAAGCAGAATATATAGCTTCTGTTTTGGAATGTCTCTCGTCAGAGGCATAGAACTCAACCAGACCATCATCAACCTCAATTAAGGTGCATCCTGGTAACTTTTTCTCACCGCTGTTCCTCATTGCGACTTTTGACCAAGCCAAATGATTCCATCTTTTGGCATCACCATATACATTTGACAGCATCACATAGTTACAAGGGTTCTCAGGTTCAAGTTCAATAAGGCGTCGAAGGCACGGTTCAGCTACATTCACGTTTTTGTAGACTCTGGATGATCCTAATAAGTTGGTCCAAATAACATTATCTGGTTTTACAGGCCTTTTCTTAACAAATTCAACCGCTTCTTCAATTAATCCAGCTCGAGATAATAAATCAACCATATACCGTAAGTCCATCATTAACCAACCCCGTATGAGAAGAAGCACAAATAACACCGATAAACATTATACCGTCTGGTTTCTGTTTAACACTCTTCATCTCATGGAAATTCTTAAGGTGTCTGATCCATAACGATGCATAGCTAATCCGTTAATTGTTGTGTTCCATGAAGTGGCCACGCCAACCTCCTGAAAATGGAGGGCTTTACCTGGTTTGAGTCTGTGTGGCGGTGGGCTCAAACCCCGTGGATTAGTCGGCCAATGAGTCGGAAATCACGGTTACCAAAAAAAATAAAAAAAAATAAAAAAATAAAAAATAAAGAAATCAAGTCTTTTTTATTTATTTCTTTAAATACCTCAATGGCAGTTGTTATCACACCACATTTTGCATACATATCAATTAAACTATTTCCAACATAAGCATTTTGGTTATACCACTTGTTTGCTGCATACACATGAACCCATTTACCCAATTCTAAAGCTCCTAGCTTTGAACTAGAGGTGGCAAAATGGGCGGGCGGGCGGGCACCGGTGGCGGGAAAAACGGGCGACGGGCTAAGCGGGCGGCGGGCTAAATGGGCACGGGCAAAACGGGCGGGCGAAACGGGCGGGCTAAACGGGCGCAAGCTAAAACGAGAAAAAAAACATATAAAACGTGGAATAAAAAAATAAAAATATTTGTTTAAAAGTCGGGGATAAAAACTAAATATAAAATATCCGCCGAGTAGCCTAATTAGTGTTTTACATATGCGCCCGTTAAGCCCATAAGTTTTTTACATATGCGCCCGTTTAGCCCATCCATAATAAAGAATGGGCAAAAAGTGCCCCATCTTTTTTGAAAATGGGCAAAAAGTGCCCATATTCATGATTCCATATCACTCTCAGGCGCCAAATCAAACAATTTCCGCGCATACCAAACCTACCCACTCATTACATACCCCACGTATAATCAGCGTCCACGTATAATGCGGTATTTGGGTCGGGCATTCCGGCATTTGGTCGAACAGTTGGTGTGCATATGAAATGTGGTTGAGTTTGGAAAATGATTAGATGAGTTGTTGTGTGATGAGGTGATTGTGCTAGAACCCATTTGTGATGATTCTAATAGTGTCTGATTAATTTTTGTTCGAGCATTTTTTTGGCGGGAAATTTTTTGTATAGTTCGCAATTTTGAAGAGTTGGAAATGAAAAATAATTTTGTTTTCACGTTTTGATTGGGGGCAGCTTTAAGTTAAGGTACGCTTATTTTGATTTATATAACGTGAGTTTTAAATTTTTCGGTTTATTTTGGGACTTAAGAGTTTATATAAGTTTATTAGGATATAATAAACTTAATTTTCTTTTATATTTGGGTTTTTGACTCGTCATTACGCTCCGATTAATCATAAGAAGACTAGTCTTTTAGATAGTTCGGAGTCGTCGTAAGTGAAACTCCGTGACTGACCACCCTAAATGTACAACATATGACGAAGTTTAAACCCTTACCTCTTGTTTGAAAGTTAAAAACATTACCACTGCATCACTTGTTAGGAATATAATAAACTTATATAAATCATACATCTTCAAATAATCGTTTGGTATGTGTTTATTGGAATGAATCAATCAAAGTTATTGCAAATGTTTGGTTGAGGATATGAGAATAAATCTATGAAAGCATAGTCATAAAATCATAGGAGGGAATTATGTTTGACAAAACTAGGGGCTGTAAGCTGTTTGCTAAAAAACTGTTAATTTTAATAAAAGTGTTTGGTATATTAGCTGTTAACTGTAAAGGTAAGATGTAAAATGACTTAAAAAGACATCTTTTAATAAATTATAATATGGTTGGAGGTTATATCAGTAAATTACAGCTTTAACAGCTCTTGACAATCTAAAAAGTTGTATGGAACAGTTTTTAATTTAAGAGCTATTTGGTTAAAATAAAAAGATAACAGCTCTAAAAAAAATGTTGTGTCAAACAAAACTATTAGATTATTTTTTTAACAAAAAAGCTAACAGCTTTATAAAAGCTTAGAAAAGCTCTTACCAAAGGACCCAAGAGATGTCTATGAAAAGTATGAATGATTATTATTTTTTTGGGACTAAACTTTTTTTCTTTTTCAACCACAAACTATATACAATTACTATTATATTTATTTTTTTATTTTAAATTTTGTATATATATTTCTAAAACCCACAGTGATTCATTAAACATACCAAACAATAATTTATAAAAAATTATATATGCTTTCATTCCATCTAAACATCATAGTGATAGTCATAACGATTCATGTATGAATATCAAACGCACCCTAAAGCTTATGTTAAGTAGCTTTGTTTATACGGAGTATAAACCAATTCTCTAATTTTATTTTATTTTTCTTTTTAATCTTTAGTTATGAAATTTCACTTGGATGGTGATTTACAATGCAACTAGGTCTCTACCCGTCCAATATACGGTTTTCTTAATACCTTCTTAATCATAAAAGCGTGTTTTAAGGATCAATATATAGTAATTCTGTGAGAAGAACGCATTTCGTGGTGAGTAATTATGTACCAAAGGTTATAAAGACATGTTTCAAACAATTTGTTCGATTACTATTTCTTTCTTTATTCAAATTATCAAAATCGGTTGCGAGACAATGTCATGCATGAATAATTTTTCCTCCATATTTGTTAAAATTATATCTTAAATGTGAAACTCAAATAGAGTATACCATCACTAAATTGATCCCGTTGAACTGAACATTTATGTTTGATACTAACGATCATAAATTTGGGCAGCTTATGTAGCATGCCCCAATAAACAAAAGTAGAGTAATTACAAAAATACTCCATGTCACAATAACAGTTCCTTTAAAAGTTTATAAATTTAGCCCGCCAGGCGCATATTCCAAAGTCAACCAAGGCTGCTTTTCAGTTTGGCCAAATGACTTATAAGTGATGTGCACTTACTTTAAGATCCATGAGCCAAAAGATCAGTGGTGACCAAAACACGTGAAGATCCAGAACAAATGCAAGCATGATGATATCTGTAGTGTTTTAGTCCATGTCCCTGTGAGTGACGGAGACAGTGTGGTCGTGGTCTCGGCTTCTCATCTTTTCGGTCGACCAATCGACCTTTCTTCGGGTGTTCACAAATATGACACTTTGGGTGATGGCCAAAGTCTCGTAAAGATCACAGGAGTGTCTCGAGCTTCCATTCTTCTTTTTCGACGTAAACATAAAACTGCTTGATACCTTCAAGGGTTAGTTCATCACCCTTCACAAGAATTCTTACAGGTTTTTTCATGAACTTCCTTGTGATATCGAGAGCCTCAGGAAGTATTGTTGCTAAGAACACGTCGACTTGAACCTTTGATGGCAACAGCTGGAAGATATCGTAGATCTGAAAGAAAGTGCTCTTACAGTTAGAAATCATATACTTCCCATGTCAACATGTAGCCCTAAATCGAATCATAACACTAATTTACAAGCAATTTTAAAAGCATCCCATTGTTTAAACAAATTATGAAGGTGATGATCACATATCTAATTAATTTAAGTAGCATACTATAAAAATTATGTTTAAACGTAACTTAACTACCCACGAACTTGTAATCTTAATATTCAAAGAAACATGATCATTATCATTTTATATGTTACTAAATAAATTATGAACCAGTAATTACTAATGCAGAGCCAAACAGCTATGTAAAATCTTTATATCATCATAACATATACAGTGTATCAATAGCATATAATAAAAGCAGTATAAAAACTAAAGGTAAAGGAAAGACCTGGTCCTTGAAACCTCTTGAAAGCATTTCATCAGCCTCATCCAACACAAACATCTTGATGTAATCAAAACGAAGAGACTGCATGTTAAAGGCACAAGCAGGAGTACCAACAACAACATGAACACCAGTTGAGAGGATACATTGGTCCCCACAAACATTGGTCCATAGCATCAAAACTATCATAAACCTCGTCGTAAGATGTAGAAAGTCGTGTCTGTCGGTTGAAAGCCTGTTGCAGCAACATAAGGCATTTATTGTTAGTAAATAAATATATATAAGAAGGTAGTCACTACATGGTATATAATTGCACTTACAGCTCATTCATTTGGGAGTCAAACTGAAGAGTATCAAACTGGGAACTTTCTGGTGGTGCCGCCATGACTGAAAAAGGCAACAACAAAGACTAATCTCAATATCCATACAATGGTCTATAAAATACAATTTACAACCTATGTAAAGCACTCTAGCAGTGTTTAGTGCTATAACGTCTAGATAATATTTTAACAAAGTAGAACCGACAAAAAACATAACTTCAAACTACATAGATCTTTTTTATAACTATGTACAAACTTGTCGCCTTTACTTTAGATGACCAATTTGTGTGTTATGCTGAATAAAAAGCTGCAACGATGACACACCAAAGTTGGTCCCCCCAGCACTAGCATGTACCTTCACACCAAGGCAAACACCAAGTGCTCACATAACCTTCTCAATCTGATGCGCAAGCTCACGAGTAGGATCCATTGGCACTCCACTATATTGTATTCGCGTTGTCAAAGGATAACTAAGCAAAAATTAGCAGACTTTCCAGTTTCGATTGAGCTTGTTAGATAACATCAAGACCCTTGGTGATGCAAATGATACCCCTTTGTTGAATTGCAGATGGCTTCTCAAAACATGCAATCAAAAGAGAAGTGTCATGTCCACGCGATTTAATCACATCAGAATTTGGAACGTATAACCAAAAAAGATATAAAACTCACCGTAAGCATAAATGCCTCTCAAAGGGTTTTCTTATAGATCTATAGCATCAAAACTATCATAAACCTCGTCGTAAGATGTAGTACGTCGTGTCCGTCGGTTGAAAGCCTACTGCAGCAACATAAGGCATTGCTTGTTAGTAAATAAATATATATATATATATATATATATATATATATATATATATATATATATATATATATATATATATATATATATATATATATATATATATATATATATATATATATATATATATATATATATATATATATATATGAAGGTACTCACTACATGGTATATAATTGCACTTACAGCTCATTCATTTGGGAGTCAAACTGAAGAGTATCAAACTGGGAATTTTCTGGTGGTGCCGCCATGACTGAAAAAGGCAACAACAAAGATTAATCTCAATATCCATAAAATGGTCTATAAAATACAATTTACAACCTATGCAAAGCACTCTGGCAGTGTTTAGTGCTATAACGTCTAGATAATAATTTAACAAAGTAGAACCGACAAAAAACATAACTTCAAACTACATAGATATTTTTTATAACTATGTACAAACTTGTCGCCTTTACTTGAGACGACCAACTTTGTGTGTTATGCTTTATAAAAAAACTGCAACGATGACACACCAAAGTTGGTCCCACCGGCACAAGAATGTACCTTCACACCAAGGCAGACACCAAGTGCTCACATAACCTTCTCAATCTGCTGCGCAAGCTCACGAGTAGGAGCCATTGGCACTCCACTACATTGTATTCGCGTTGTCGAAGGATAACTAAGCAAAAATTAGCAAACTTTCCAGTTTCGGATTGAGCTTGTTAGATAACATCAAGACCCTTGGTGAAGCAAATGATACCCCTTTGTTGAATTGAAGATGGCTTCTCAAAACATGTAATCAAAAGAGAAGTGTCATGTCCACGCGATTTAATCACATCAGAATTTGGAACGTATGACAAAAAAAGATATAAAACTCACCATAAGCATAAATGCCTCTCAAAGGGTTTTCTTGTAGATCCATGACATCAAAACTATCATAAACCTCGTTGTAAGATGTAAAAAGTCGTGTCTGTCGGTTAAAAGCCTGCAGCAGCAACATAAGGCATTGCTTGTTAGTAAATAAATATATATATCTGAAGGTAGTCACTACATGGTATATAATTGCACTTACAGCTCATTCATTTGGGAGTCAAAATGAAGAGTATCAAACTGGGAACTTTCTGGTGGTGCCGCCATGACTAAAAAAGGTAACAACAAAGATTAATCTCAATATCCATAAAATGGTATATAAAATACAATTTACAACCTATGCAAAGCACTCTAGCAGTGTTTAGTGCTATAACGTCTAGATAATAATTTAACAAAGTAGAACCAACAAAAAACATAACTTCAAACTACATAGATCTTTTTTATAACTATGTATAAACTTGTCGCCTTTACTTGAGACGACCAAATTTGTGTGTTATGCTGTATAAAAAGCTGCAATGATGACACACCAAAGTTGGTCGAGTGTACATACAATTCAAACTCATGCTACCTTGCTGCTTATAATAAAACATCAGATAAGTTGTAACTGCATCTATTCATATCTCATACTACAACAATTAGAAGACATATAAACATGCATCTATAACAACCCACATGTATCTTATCGGAGAGCAAAGAAACAATCATCCTCGACATTTATTGGTTACTCTTCCCATAAGTACAATAATAAAAACTTCCTAGTAAAAAACTAATCAAATTTTCAACCAAAAATTGCTTACACAACAGCTACGAAACAAAAAAAACACCTTTACATCTTGAATATCATACAACCATTTAAGTTATTTAAAACATCCATGCTAATCAGGTATACAGTCACTTAATAAAACCTCCATGCTAACAGAAAAAGACACATTCGGATCTAGAATTTATACAACCACTAAGTTTGAACTACAAACCATTTGGATCAAAGCTTTTTATTAACCAAGCGCTAGGAAGGTTGATATGAATAACTACTAAAAAATGTTGTTTTAATGAAAGTTTTAGTACTTTATAGTGTTCCTTATAAACAACTCATCTCTTTATTTCTGATTAAATAGGAACATTAAGGGTGTTTGGGATTGCTTATATAAACTGCTTAAGTGCTTCTCTAGTACAATTATAAGCAAGTTCGAACCTGTCTCGCTTTAAGTAGATATTTTCGTTAATATAAGCACCTTGAGACAAAAACTCAAAACTACTCATTTGTTTTATAACATATTTCCCTAACTGAGGCTGCAACTACATGAGTGATGTGCAGTAAATAAGTATTAGAAAGAAGTCATACACGTCCTGATTACTATGTGACACTTTAGATACGAATAACTAAACTTCACGCAACATATATTTCCGCTAACAAATTAATAAAAATTGTAAGTTACTTATCTATTCGAATATGTCATCTTTAGAGTTCATGTAGCTTTCCGCGGCTGCTAACTGTTCTTATTATAGGTTTCTTATATATTGCCATTCTATTTGTATATGAATTTTAAACTGAAAATCTTTACCTAAAAGATTTTAAACTAAAAATGAGCAAAAGTACATGTGAGTATCTCATGTTTACCGCAGCTTTCAATGACATCAGCAGCTACCTGCAACTTGTTATGTCGAAAAGAAACTAATGACTGATAGTCCTTATTAAGTAAAAAGATAAATCAAACTTCAATAACAAACAAGATAAAAGTTACCATATTAAACAAAAATGCAGAAAGAGTAACCTCATGTATACCGCAGCTTATATTATATACGAACAGTAGTAAAACTAAACACACATTCATTGATAGAACGATATAACATCATTATTATGTGAGGATCTAGCATAAATTATTTCACCAACTTTTATAAATTTTGTTCTTTTATGCATTCTGTCAAACATCTAATATGCATATAAGTTGATTGTGATTTTAATGTTATTACTATTTTGGCACCAGAAAACTTGTAAAGATGTATATAAACAAAATCCACACCTTTCAACGATTGAACAGATAATGAGTTGTTCGGAGTTTATTTGAGACTTCAATTTGTAGTCGGCTCCGGGTCACCTACACGCAAGATCTTGCATTTATTTTCTTAATATATGTAGTAGTTACAAAAACATGGTTCTTCAATTTGCAGTTAGCGTTGCAGTTACACAACGTGGGTTGCCTTTTTTCCCTTCAAATGAGCGGGAGCAAAACTCTTGAGAAGTTTTATTTCCTAGATTTATACAGCTAAAGTTGCTTCTGGATTGCCACATCAGCATTTTTATATACTTCTATATCTAGAATTATGACATGTATTGTGAATTTATCCTGATTTAATTATATGATAGATAGATTTACCCATTGGAGATCCACAAAACACATAAAAGGTTCCATTTCAAGTTTTCAACAAACAAAGTTACTAAACTAATAATGCAATTTGGACTAGTTAAATTTCATCCTAACATCTTGATTTTTCTTCAGACTTTTCTTGCAAAAGTAGCCCGATAACTGATAAGTGTGAAAACACTCATCAATTATGATCCTAAAACCACTCAAAACACAGTCAAATACATTATTCTAACTGTAAAATATCAGAATTATGCGTGTATTTGTGTTTCATGTGTTTTCAGGTAAGAAAGATACATTTTGGAACAAAGACGCGTTTTCAAGGACTTATTTTATCAAAAGACGAAGAAAAAGACGAAAGAGCTTTCAAGGACCATACTTGCCATCATTTTCCAAGAGCAAGGGCTTAAGTTGGAATTTTGACAAAGATGAAGGATTAAAAAGAAATGTGCTTAAATCTTTATACACATTTGAAGAGAAATGAAAAGACGAGGGACCAAATGGCAATTTAAATAGAAAGTTAAGAAAGTATTTACTTATCTTGGTCATTTGACCAAAACCGGTCAAGACACAAAAAAACACAGACGCGTCTTCTCCAATGTTAAGAAAGAGAGAGAAAGACGACATTCCATATTCTATCCACAATAAACCTGCAACTGAAATTCAAGGGAGCTACAAGAAGATTCATACAAAGAGTATAACTACAAAAATACTCCTTATCCTCTCCTCTACCCGATGATATGAATGAATTAGATCAAGACTCAATGGAGAAGAAACGCCCAAATATGATGAAGATGAAGAACGATCAAGATCCTCGTATTTAATACGTGGCACTCGCTGATTGGTGGAGCCACGTCACAACTCTCCTCTCGACGACTATAAAAAGAAGACGAAGACCTCATTTGCAATCGGTTAGCATAGGTGTAGGTTTCACCTAGTTAGTTAGATTAGTAGGAGTAGTTAGTAATTAGTTAATCTTGTTCATTTTTTTCAAAGCTGTTAAAGATTTTCAGTTTTCAGTTGTAACCGAATGATTTTCCACCATTAATGGAAGCTTTCACTTTTCTATATCTTTTTTCTCAACTCTTGTTCTCTCTGAATTTACTTTCTGTCATCAATGGAAGCTTGAATTTTCTTATTATCTGTGTTTGTTAATTCTGTTTTAAAAGCCTATTAAAATCCTCTTAATTTTTTATAACTCAGTTTTTCTTTCTGTTATTGTGTAACGAGTTACTTCATTAATGAATTCACTTTTAACTTGCAAGCTTGCTCAAGACTTTAATTTTCAGCGTTAAAATCGTTTGGATTATAATTGTTTAGTTAGATTTTGTAATGAATTGAGTTTCTATGGTTTTCTTATTCTGGATTCAATCAGTTAACATTTGGTTGAGTTTTTTTTGGTTAGTAAGTTGTAACAAATGGCATTTCGTGAATAAAAGGTTTTCAAGTATTTGATTAATTCTTACTTACTGATTTTAAGATCTTGCCTGTTTGATTTTACACATATAATCTTGTTACTGCATTTAAAGGTGATTTGATACTGATTGTTTTTTAGTAGTCAGAATAAGTAAAAAATTCAGTGGTTGCGATAATTGTTTCCGTTCATTAGATAAATTCTGAAAATAGGATTCTGTTAGTTCTTGTGCAGGTATAACTGTTCGGGTTGAGATGTTGGTTTAGCTGGTGGTTTGATATAGATAAGTATTTGAAAGATTAAATTCAAAGGTCCTGTATGGTTTGTCTTCGTTTTTCTTGGATAATCTGTTTTGCAGGAATACTTTGAAGTGTATGCAGTTAGTATGATTCATAGTTCAGATGATTCAGTCTGTCAATATCAGAAGGTTAGAGATCAGGCGTGTTTGGTTTTAAACCGGCTCAGCGCCGCGTTTCTCGACATCAAAGGACTGGCCTCGGAAGGCAGGTTGTCTCGGCTTACTTTTACTGTGATTCTTAGTTTAGCAGCTCTTAAAATGGTAGTATAAACTTTTACTTGCAATTTGTCATATCTGTTACACGTTACTTTTTCTGTGATTCTTAGTTTAATATCAGTAATAGTTACAAAGTTTAGAATTGTTTTTGATCTCATATAGTTTAGCTAAATGACTAGTTCATAGATATGAAAAGTTGAATCAGTAGAAGTGTATACTGTCTAAAATCAATTTGTTCAAGTTACGATAATGTACAACTTTAATCCTTCACTTTGTATGCTTTAATTACGCTCACAGTCCAAGGTTAGCCACAGTAGTTGAAATTTGACCCTTAGTTATAATATTAGTTTCGATGTATGTCCTTGTTAGTTAGGAAACATTGCATAACTGGTCCTTCCTGTTATCTTTAACGAAATCTATTTAGTTGGGCTTACTTCATATATGTTAGGCTCATTTATCTTGTTGGGCCATTTCTTTAAGCTGCTAGATTAGAATTAGTATTTTTCAGTTACACAATTTGAATTCGAATATTTCATAAAAGTGCATTTTTTTAGGATTATAAAGAATACTTTCTAGTTTAATATTTTGAATTTGTATTTTGTAGAATAAATTGGTATTTTGTTTAATTCGTATTTTGTGCTTTAATAGTGGTATGTGCTCAATGTTTTAGTGTAGTACGTATATGTATTATAGATATTATTTTACATTTTTAGGAGTTTTATTTGTCAAAATTGTCAAAGTAGTTTAAATACCAAATACGCTATTATACACCAAAAACAATCAAGTCAAGCTTAAAAGCGTTATATCAATTCGAATCGAGCTGAGAAGACAACTACACTAAAACGAAATATTAAATGGCGCCGCTGCCGGTTCTTTTCGTGAAGATTAACGATTTCGAGTGAGACGATTGGCTTTTGGGATCCGTTCACTTTGTGAACGTTATTTTTACGTATTATAAATCAAAAAGATAAAAAAAAATCAAAAAGATAAAAATACAAAAAAATAAAAAATCACAAAAATCAATTCTTTTCCTAAAGAATTGAACCAAAAAAATAAAAAATCCAAAAAGTAATCTTTTTCCTAAAAGATTACAACAAAAATATATATTATATCGTTTTCATCGTTTTTACGTAGATATAGTATTTTTCTTAAAAATCAAATAAATACAAAAATATTTTTGATATATTATTATATGTAAATAAGTATACGTATAAGAACAACCAACATACATATTCTCCATAAGTATTGCCGAGGCAATACACCGTGTTGAGGGGCGTTCCGGTCCTTGACACGTGTATCGATCCAATTTAATTAAGCAAGAATAGATAAATACTTCCAATAAGCAATAATTCGAAGGATACAAACTACAAAGTGAATAGAAAGGCGATGTGCTATAAAATGTCATCTAAGGGTTAATAGGTACTTAAGTGCTTCGCGCCACCTAACCCCCCGTTCACTAGTGCGTATTCTGAGAAGGAAGGCTTTATTGGGGGTCTTGCACCCAAGTAGTAATTATATATATTATACTTTTTTGTGGATATTTCATATCGAACCTCGAGGGAGATAATCTCTTCTCTCTCAAAAGTCGACCAAGGGCTACTCCCTCATTCCTCGTGTTTACTTACACGTGTACTCGCACACGTGTAAACATACCACCTTTGGTGTATTACTTCCTTCCCCGAGGAAGCTTTTAAACGTCATTGTACTTGTATATACATTCGGCCACCTTGCTAAACATGGATACTCGTTCTATGTTGGAGATTTTGCAACAACAATCCACCAACGCTAATTATTCGCCTTGTTCGACTTGTGGTGGTCCACATGATACTTATTTATGTAATGGCTATTATGGGGAGGGATATGCTTATAATGGAACCGAGAACCCTAATTTTCGACCTAACACTCAAATGGACTACACTTGTAATGACTATATGGGATATTCCGTTTTTTCATCACAAAATCCACCATCATTTCATGATCAAACCTTTAATGAGCCATACCAAAACCAAGGATTTTCCAATTATGAAGGTTTTTGATGAGATGGCATTTATACATGATCTCATCGTTCTTTTCGGGCTTTAAATGCATAAAAATGTCATAAAATACCATATATATGCTTGTGTTTGTTTACTTGTGTTTTAGGTATGGATATCGTGAAAAAGACAAAAGATCACAAGTTACAAGGAAAAACGGACACGAGAAACGAAGCCGTACAAAGAACTGGGCCCTAATCATGGAATTCTCAACAAAATACCTTGAAGACTTGAAGACTTGAAGACAAACAAGATTGATCCTCATTTATTGAAGAAATGACACTTAAAACCCTTGTATATTAATAATTACAAGTTTGGTCCCTTAAGTTTGTCAAAATTACACAAAAGGTCCTTCAACTTTGAAGAAATGGCAAGAATAGTCCCTCAACAAATCCAAACTGCTAATAATGGTCCCTCATGAAGATTAAGATACATTGAAGACCTTGGAAGATCAACATTGTCCAAAATCAGCCCTTGCAATATTCAAAAATGTCAAATATAACCCTTGAAACACTTTTTGTAAAGTTTGTGCCAAAAATGACAAAAGGTGAAACGTTGATACATGTAAAATGGGCGCTGATAGAAGTTTGCATCCAAGTGACAAAAGAAAGGAAGGACAAGGGCTGAATGTGTGCATACTGAAACATTTAAACACACAAACACGCGCCAAAGAACTCCACTCCACCAAAAACGGATCAAAAGGACAACTATTCACCTTTACAGCCCAGGTTTTACACAACTTAAAACAAAGGGTAAAATGAAATTACCCAGGCACACGTTTGATTCACATGTGCAGGAACCTATCCCACACACAAAACCCTCATCTCCACTCACTATGGACCCCACCCCAATACCCTTTCCACCAATCAGCAAGCAACTTAGCCTCCAAGTCATGTGACGTGTCCAAATCAACAACCAAGGATCATTGCTTCATAACAAAGCAGAAATAAACGTCCAGGATCATTTTAAACAACTCACACCAAGGATTCGTCTAGAAGGACTTAGGGCATTTAGGGAATTTCACATCTAGGGTTTATGAACAGTGTAGCATTGGCATTTGCCTATAAAAAGACTCCTCAACATGTGAGAGAGCTTTTGTTCCAGATTTTAGCTTTTAATCTTTGTAATTCCTTTTTATGAAATAAAGTTTAAATTTCTTAAAATTCTGAGTTTTTAATCTGTTATTTATAAAAGTTTGGTGTTTGAGAAGCTAAAATCTGAGTTCCATTTACATGTTTGAAGGTTTTTGAGGCAAGGTTTTAAGTGATAAAACTTGTGCATCAAAAATGAGAAATTCCTTGTTTATTTGATCTCACCCTTGTGTTTGTTCATCTTAGCAGCATTGGAAGCTGGTACTTGTTTTGCTAGTACCTCAGCTCAAACAATCCAGGGCCTGGATGTAGGTCTTGGAGGTTTGCACCTTCTTCCCTTTTCATTTTCTCTTTAAGTTTTTAAATATTTGTGATTTTTGTGGATTATTGCTTGAATCTGTGTTATTGTGGATGTTTATTGTTGATTTGGCTTGGTTTGATGTTTATGAGGTGTTATTGATCTGATTTGTGGGTTGAATCTTAATGATCCTTTGAAAATTTGTGAAAATAAGTTTTAAAAGGGTGTTTGGGATTACTGCATAAGTTGGATTTGTGGTTTGATAAGTGCTTGTGTGTTGTATGCAAGTATTGGTATCTGTTATTTGGGAGTATTTGTGCATCTTTTTGCAGGTTTTGTGGTCTTAAACACATTGATTCATAGATTGGCTCTAAAATCTTCATAACTTGGTAAAATTGGCTAGGATTTTGAGGACACCTAGATCTAAGCATAGGTTTAGGGTAACAAGTGCTAAATCATAACTAATCACACCAGGGTAGAAGGATTTGAGGCTTGAAATTGGATTAAGTGTCAAGTATATCAGCAAACTTGTTTCTGCATATGTTCTTTGTTAATCAGTAACTTTTTGTGCTTTAATCTTGCTATTTACTTTGATTCAGTGTTTTTTTCTTGTTGATTTGTGTTCATTGTTAGTTTATATAGCTTGTGATTGATATTTGGCTATTTGGATTGCCTTGTTCATAGCTCATAAGCTCACTGGCTTATTGGCTTATTTGTGCCAAAATACATCAAGTTTACCCAACTGGTAAGCTTTGATCCACAAGGTTGCACTCAAACCTTGACCAGTAGGGCGAAAAACAAGTTCTTACACTTCATTAAGTCTGTCAACGCCTATTTTGTTCCTGTCAGCGTTTGATTATAACTTGTCAGCGTTTGACTTTTGGTCAAACTTGGTTTTCAGCTTATTTGAATCTGTTTTGCTTATTGGTACATGCAACAACTTAGTTTTTGTAATAGAACTCATTTTTCTTAGCTTAATATCAAGTCTGGAAGGTTTCAAGTCTTTTGGTTAAGCTTTTGCTAGGAAACTAGCTTATTTGGCTTTTTCAGCCAGCTTATTTGCTTCTACAGCTTATTTTACTTTGCTTTTTTTGTGATTTTCTTGGTTGATTATTCTTAGTTAAGCTATTTGTGAGCTTTTGCAACAAACTAGAGCTTCTGAGGTGTCCTAAATCTCAAACACGACTATTTTGTCGTTTTGTGGATTTTTGCTTTTCTATTTTCTGGCTTATTGAGTGTGCTTATTGGAAAATTCTTTTGACAGATCTCTTAAGCATCCGAAAAGAGGGTTGTGTGTCAAATTAGAGCTTATGGCATTAGCTTATGGCTTAATGGGCTGAAAAGCCCAATAAGAATAAGCTTTGTGTTCAATAAGCTGTGATAAGCACATTTTCAGCTTTTGGGCCTTTAGAGTTTTGTTCTTAGAATTAAATTTTAAGTCAGATAGGGCTTTTCCAAATCAATTGGGCCAAGTTTGACTTTTTGGGCCCAAAAGCCCATTTGTGTTGACTGTTTTTGGATTTGGCCCATTTGAGGGCCCATTAGGGGTATTTTGGTAATTTCACTTTTTCTTTCTGATTATTTAGGTTAAAATAAACTAGTTTGCAAGTTTTTAGAATTTTTTTACAATTTTTGGATTTTTAATATTATTTTATTATTATTTTATTATTAGTTTTAAAATTTCACATTTTCCAACTTTTTACATTTTTCTTAGGTTTAATACATTAAAATAGGAATTTAGCAACTTTTAGAATAATTTTATCACTTTTAGATTAATTTTTATAATTAATTTAAGTTTTAATAGTTTATAAATCATTTTAAATAGTTTTTATTAGTTTTAAAATTTCTAAAAATAGTTTTTAATCATTTTTAGGTCATTTTAGAGGTTTATCAATTGAAAAATCTTTATTTTGGGCTTTTTGATAATTTATTTGATTTTTATGGCTTTAATTAGCATTTAAAAATTGAATATTTAATTATTTAAAAGGTTTGAAAAAGTTTTGATAATTGGTAAACTCTTAGTTTATTATTTTTGATTTTTGGTAATTTTTAGAATTTATTTTATTTTTGGTGATTTTTTAGGTTCTACGTCTTAACTTTCTAATAGTGTTTTTGCTTATTTTTCTATTTTTTCGACTTCGTCATTTTCTCTTCTAATCCCCTTCTAAACCAAATATTAATCTCAAATCTTGTACATCTTAGTCACACACATATACCTCCTTGGAGAACGATACCCACTTAGGGTCATTTACACACGGTTTTCCTAAATCGTCGTGCTTACCACTATATTTTTAGTTGCTTACTTTTTCCTAAAGGCAAGTTGACTAAATTTACAACTATCAGTTTTCAAAACAATGATAATTTTCAAGGCTATAATCAAGAAACTTTTCATAATCAAGGATTTTCACACAATGAAGGTTTTCAAACTAATGATAATTTTCAAGGCTATAATCAAGAAACTTTTCATAATCAAGGGTATAATAAAGGGTTTAACCAAGAGAATATGCAAAATGTCTCTCAATTTCATGAATCCTTTGAGAGGAGACTTCAAGAGATGGGAAGGAGAGTACTTGAATGTTTTGAGGAAAATTGTCAAAGACAAATTCTCTTTGTACAATCTTATCTAACTCAAGGAGCTTTACCATGTGATGTTGAGCCGTCTTTGAGAGTTGATGATGAGGATGATCCTATTAGTGATGGAGATCATAAATCATGTGAAGAACAATTCATTGCTAATCGTGCTTGTTTGCTTAAACAATGCTTATTAGATGAAGATGATGAGGAACCTTCGATTTGTATGACACTAAATGATGACACACCTTCATCACCTTTACCTCACGTGGAACCCACCGACTCTTTAACCATGGGGGACGAACCTCTTAGCACTAATACAAACACCGATTTTGGATGAATTAACCGTTTCTAGTGTTGAGAACCTTATCCCAATCCAAAGAGAGCTTGAGTGTGTTTCCAATGAACCATGTGACGAGCTTTGTATTGATACCTCTTCTCCTCATGATCACATTGAGATTTCATCACATGTTGACCTTCATGCTACTACTAGTGATTTTGGTGACTTTGATCTTGATGAATTGTTCAAAGAAAGGGATAATGAGATTGAGGAAGAGTTTGTGAAAGACGTGACACACATGGAGGATGATGATTGTGATTCTAGTGACGCATCTTATGCTATATCATCCGATGACTTGTCTTGTCAAGATAATATTCCTAAATTGGATGAAGAGTTTGCTCCTATAGGAAAAGTGGATCTTTCTCCTCTACCACCTTATGATTCTTGTGATGAAACCTTTGATGATCCTTATGATAGTGATGATTCTTTTACTTCTGATGATGATGACTCCATTTCTTCTATGACTCCTTCACCTATTCCTCTAAGTGATTTTGTGATACATTCAAATCCTCTTTTTGAGACATGTTTTGATAACCCACTTTTTGAGGAGTGTGAAGAACCTAATAATGAGTCTATAGAAGAAGAACCCTTGATTGATCATCCTTCACTGGTTTTTGAGGATACACCTATTGATCATATTATCCCTTTGAGTGATTCTCTCATTAATACACCTCCTTTTGAGCCTTATGTTCCCACCCTCCCACCCTTGAAGTTGGTTATTGATGAAGATCCTTTCCTCTTAGAGATTGATACTTTTACATCTAAGGCACCTTTAGAACTCAAAACCTTTGATATGGACTCTTTTATGGAGATTGATGCCACCATAGAGGATACTCTTGCACATTTTGATATAGAGGTCGACGATAGTGTTTCTAATTTGGAAGAGGAGGTTCGTCTTATTACTACATTGCTTTTTGGGAACATAGAGCCTACACCTCCTCCACAAGACATTGTTACTCTTGATCCTCTTTTCATTATGCCTTCTATGGAAGATTACCCACCTTTTGATGATGATGATGATGAGCCTAACATGGACATAATAGTTATGAATGTTTTGATACCTACCCCTTCATATTCTCATGATGCTTTGATCACTAAGGGGGAATCTTATATGGTTGACACGAGCTCATCTTCTTATTTTCCCATGAAAGGAAAGGTTTTTGATCCTGGGATACGTATGTTTGGAAAAAATTGGTTTTCATCTACTCCACTTAAGAGTGTGATTCCGATTGATATGGACTTCTTGTATGAGCTTACTTTGGTGATGCTACCTATTTTGGAGTTGTTCGAATGTAGAGATGGAAACTATGTATTTGATCCTGGGGTGCTTCATATTTGAGTGATTTCGTATGTTGGACAAACTTGAGACACGTTGGACCGTTCCATTTATCGAGGCGGATATTGTAAATCTTATAGTAAATGGCGACGTGCTAAGTTTGAGTGTATCATGTGAGATGTGCTTCAAAGTGGATATTCTTTACTCTCCATGATGGTTTCCCCAAGGACAACCTAATTCGGGGCCGAGTCGAGCTAGCGACTTAGGGTTAAAAAAAATCAAGCATTGAATAACTAGGTTAGAAAACGTAGAGTAGATTTTTCAATAGGTTAGGTTTAATTAAAAGGATGTTATAGTAGAGTTTAAGTGGAGGGGTGCCTTTCTTCGTCTTTTCGTGTTTGCTTCAAGGGTTGCTCTCTCACATTTCATGCTTGGAGCTTATGGAGGAGGCCCGTGTATCTGGTTCACTTCGATTAGTTTTTGCTATTGTGATATTCAAAACATTTGTGCTTAAAATGAATACCCTTTAGTTGTCTCTTCCTTAATTTGGGTTAAGCAAAGTAATCAATGTAATAAGTGTAGGGGAGTTCACTCCCATGCTCTTAAACATTGAGGACAATGTTTATCTTAAGTGTAGGGGAGACTTCTATCGAAGTGACCTTACCTAGACCATTGCCTTAATGTTGGAAATACGTTTTACGTATTTATGAAGCATCGGTCGCTCCAACGATAATTATGTAATGGGCTCGTGATCCACTTAGTAAATGTATAGTCCATATAGCCCACATGTAGGGTGGGCTATATATATCCCCTCCTAGCATGTTAGGAGGGGTTGGTCATTTTCATCATTAATCATTCAATCTTTACTTTCTCTCTCTACTCTTCTCTTTTCTCTCCTTTCTCTCTCTACTCCCTCATCTCCCTTCTCATCTCTTTTATATTTATCAATCTATCCCTCTATCAAATCCATCTAATCAATCATGTAGGATAGGCCAAAGATCACGTAGACCTTCAATTGGTATCAAGAGCATGGTTAGATTGGTTTATTCTTGTTTTTCTTTTGTTTGATTTTGATGGGTTTTGATTTAATCACGCTTAAATATTAAAAAAGTTTGTATTTTTATAAAAAGTTTGTGTTTTTATGTTTTAAATCATAATTAAATCTTTGATTTACTTATTTTATATAAAAATCACAAATTTTTATTCAAAAATCAATTTTTTATAATCAGTTTCCATTTTAATTTTTTATTATTAGTTTTTTCTTTTATCAGTTTTTTATAATCAGTTTTTTATATAATTTTTTTTATAATTTTTTATATAACCTTTTTTTATCATATCTGAGTTTTCGTTTATCAGTTTTTTATAACCTTTTTATTTTTTTTATAATCAGTTTTTATAAATTTTTTATATAATCAGTTTCTCAATTTTTATCAGTTTTCTGTTTTTTCTGTCCAACATTCATAAAGTTCCAAATCTTTCTGTCCAAATATTTCTGTCCAAATCTGTCCCAACAAAACTGTTCTTCCATTCTTAAAGTTCCGGATGAACAAAAGTTCCGGATGAACAAAAGTTCCGGATGAACAAAAGTTCCGGATGAACGAAATCTTCCGAATGAACGAAATCTTCCGAATGAACGAAATCTTACAAATGAACATTATTTCGAATGAACATTCTTCCGAATGAACATTCTTCCGAATGAACAAAATTCAAACATAACGTTAAACAAAACACAAACTCAAAGACTCCACTCCCTCACCCTCACTCTTGACTGACATCAAGCACTCCCTTCCCAAAACCTCAACTCTCGAAACAACCTGTCTCAGACGTGACCTCACCCTCGACCTCGCACATCACTCACACAAACTCACCCTGACCCTCACACCACAACTCTCGACAGACTCTCAAATCCCTCGACTCACCTCTCGTCAACAACTCTCGTCTCACACAACACACAACATAAACTCCCAACAGACTCCTCTCTCGACCCACCCTAGACTCGCCTAACACACTCGACTTAAACACTCCAACAAAACCCACCAGTCTCCTGCAACTCATCTCAGACCAACAAAATCCAACAACAAGACTTGACTCCTATCTCACCACCTCCTAGACCCACCCTCGCACAACGAACCATCACACACTTTAGATCTCAGATTAAGTTTTTCGTGGTTGCACTTGCATGTCGAGATCTATAAAGATCTAAGCCTCACGAAACTATAATCATCATTGATCCATTGTCGGATAAAACCCTCTCTCTATATCCGAAAATTAAGAAAGATTAATAACAATCATGTTATAATCTATCTTGGTTTCGTTGGAACTCAAATCGCAAAACAAAACAAAACATATAAAATACCTACCCGAGACCTTAATTATAAAGATCTTGAAGCCGGTTCACTCGTCTTCATAGGGAATAGAAGGGATGGATTTGTTTCTGTGATTGAGAGATAACATAAAAAGGAGACGGAGTAGTTAAGTTTTTGGTTTGAAGATTTTGGGTGTTCATCAGATTGGTTGTGAGATTAGAGAGACGGAGGTGTATTATTTGGTTTGTGAAGTGAGAGAGAGTTATGAAAGGGACGGAGGTAAAGTTTGAGAGAGTTTTATTTAGTATAAGAACAAGTGGGACGGAGATAACAAGGGTTTGGATTAAATAATGGGGCGGAGTTCACAATGTTATATCCGCCACGTGGTTTACTTCTCATCATTCATTTGAGATGCTGAATACTCGCCACGTTTTTATACTCGTTTTTTATATATTAGGATTTTCAAAAACTTAATATTTGTTTTCAAAAGATCTCATGTTTTTCTACACGTTTCTATTTTTTTTAGTTAAGCAAAATTTTTGAACTTTATCTCGCTATATATTAGATTTTTAGTTTTTTTATTTTGAATTTTAGTTAAGTAAATTTTTTTTAAGTTAACTTAATTTTTTATATTTTCATATTTTAAAGTTAATTTTTTTTAATTTTTTAAATTAAGTTCATTTTTTTTATATTAGTTTTTGGTACATCGTATTGAGGCGGGTATTTCGAAAGAACCACAGAGGTAAAATATTTGACGGCCCGATCATTATATTTACCGTCGTTTGGATTTATTCGTTGACGGGCTTTATTTTTAGAGTGAGCTGAGTTTGAATTGGTCTCCGGTTTGTTTTATCAACATTTGAGCCGACAACAATTCTTGAGCCGATAAAAGATTTATATCATCCATCGAGGATTTTTAAGTGTTATTTACGGATCTTTCGTTTTTTCACGAAGTGTTAAATTCCGAAAACAACCACATCCACAATCATCCTTTTTATCGACATTCAATGGCTTCGTTGAGTTTGACATTTCAAGAGAAAGAATCGCATTCAATGCAAAACAAAGTCAGGAAAAGTGGCATCACTTCATTTCAAATGCTTCAGTCTCATCTTGTCACTCTTTCGAGGATTCAAGGAGGGAGCGAATTTGTGACAATCTTTGGTCAAGATCGTCATATATTCATCGACTCAATGTTCACCACTTTGACCCAACTCGCCGAGCAACTCAACCGTGACAACTTTAATCACTCTGCATCGTCACTTGCTTATGAGGCTCGTGTGACACAACTCACGCCTTTCCTCCAATTCAATATCATCAAGTCTGAAAGTTCAGTGATTTGCCAATCGTTTCTTCGAGATACACATACCGAGCTTCGAGTTTTCCGTGATACAATTTTGAAACTCATGACATCGGTCTCGTCTTCGATTTATGAAAGATCTCGACTTCAGCAATGGTATGATAATGGAGTGCAAGACTCTTCGATGCAAGAGGAAACTGGTCATACGGTTGAAAACTTGGAGCCTAACAATGCCAAGAACACAGAATTAGGAGGACAACATGATACCAGTGGCACGTCAGGGAATGTTCACGAGATCTCTTTTGATGACACCTTACCCGTTTATGACGAAGAGCCTGCAAACATGGTACAATGTAATGTTGTTTATGATGTATATGTTGATGCCATGCCGCATATTGAGCATTCTGAACCTAATTATGACAAACATGGGATGGAAAAGAGTGATAGAAATACCACTTCTGATTCATCCGATGTGAGTCATAATGGGGGAGAAAGTGTTCAAAATGCTAAACATCATGATAATTGTCTTTTGACTGCTTCATTGACTGCTTCTGATTCTAAGATTAGAGAGCTCGAAACGATTGTTGCTCAACAATCAAAAGATCTTGAGGATGCCAAACTTGAATTTTCTAAGAAAACGGACAAATTTGAAACATATTTTGAAAAACTTGAAAAGTCAAACGTTGTTCTTGAAAGAAAATTGGATCAAAAAGTTTTAGATTCTAAAGCTGAAAAGGATAATCTTTTGAAACAAATTCAGTTCCTAGAGTCTAAATTGGCATCCCAAGATAGAGTGATTAAAGAGAATGAGACATTAAAGGCTCAAGTACAGGAAAAGGTCTTTGCTATAGCCGCGTTGAAAAACGAGTTAAGGAAAAGTAGAGGACCTAGTGTGGACACTAAGCTTGAAAAACCATCAATCTTGGGGAAACCGCCTACAAATCATTTCGTCAGACAACCGATTGTCAGACAACCTACTGCATTTAGATCCGAGCGACCACAATCCTTGAGACCGCGATTTGCCTCCCAAGTTAATTTGGTTCACTTTCCTAGACCAGTCACTCCACCATCTAGGCCCAATGTGACTAAAACAGCTTTTGCAAGACCTAATCACATGATTGCCCCTAGTTTCTCTAAGAATAGTTCAATGAACACGTCTAGAACTAGTTCAACTGATGTGCGCCATGATTTTGGTCAAAGGGAAGCTATTCAAAAGACACATGTAAGAGATAGCAATGTCCAACCTAGTCAGATGCCTTCTAGATTACCCAACACTGCTAACCGTAGCATGGCATCTCCTAGGAGCATCGATCAATCATCTAGGAATTACTCGGACATTAAATATGCTACTTGTAAAACATGTAGAAAATGTGTCTTTACGGCAAATCATGACTCTTGTATCAAAAAATTGATTAATGAGGTGAACTCCCGTGCTAGACTTAAATCCCAGTGGGTCGTTAAAATCAAACCCATTGGTAAAATGTGGCGCCCCACTGGTAGAACTTTCACTCTTGTAGGAAACGAGTGCCCTTTAACTAGGATAGTCTCTGATTCTACGAAGACTACTAGGGAGGAAATTGCAAAGGATGATACATCACTTAAGCCTGAACTTAAGGTTTTCTATAAAAGGAAACGTTTGCCAACTACGACAAGTGAATCATCCCCTCAGGCCACCTCTGACACAAGAAAAGAAAACCGTGAACCCCCACGTGCTTCTAAAATAGATATCTCTAACCCATGCAAAAGTATACAAACTCCTAATGAGAATGCAGGTAACAAAGTTGATGTTCCAAAAGAACGAAGCGGTCCAATCATTGTATACCGTTCAACTAAGGACACTCTCAGAGTTTGGTTGCTGAAGAAGCAGATATCAGAGAAACTAGTATCTCAGGGGATTCATGGTTAAAGCTTACACATGACTTATAGTCATATCACAGACTGTAACTCGTTCATCAAAGAAAGGAAAGTTTATCACCGATGATAAACTTATCCTAACAACGAGAAAATCATTTTTCTCGGGCATGAGCTTTTTAAAAAACATTCCATGTTTTTAAGCTCATGCACAGATGGCTCCTCGTTAAATGACAGACGATGACCCGGACTTTAGAGACAGGGAAGTTTATCTACGCAACGATAACTTACCCTCTTAACAAGAAATTAAGTTTTCTTGGACACGAGCTTATCCTAAAACCATTCAAAGGTTTTAAGCTCGTGTACTAGGCTCATCATTAAATAACAGATGATGACCCGTTCTTCAAATAAAGGAAAGTTTATCGCCGATGATAAACTTATCCTTACAACGAGAAATTAATTTTTCTCGGGCATGAGCTAATAATAAAAATATTCGAAGTTTTTAAGCTCATGCACAATGACTTACAGTTAAATGTCAAACTGTAACTCGAACTTCAAATAAAGGAAAGATTATCTTTTATGATAACTTATCCTCATAACGAGAAATTAACATTTCTCGGTCATGAGCTTGTATTAAAACATTCGAAGTTTTAAGCTCAGAAAGGAAAGTGTATCTTTTAAATAAGAGAACTTTTCCTCATAACGAGAAATTAACCTTTCTCGGTCATGAGCTTTCCGTTAAAACAGTCAAAGTTTTCAAGCTTATGAAAACGACTTCTAAGTAAATGTCAGCTTAGGACTCGTTCTTCAGATAAAAGGAAAGGTTATCGCCGATGGTAACTTATTCTTACAACGAGAAGTTTACAACTTCTCGGACTTGAGCTTTCCTAAGATATTCCAAATCTTAAGCTCAAGTAATTGGTTTTCAAAACTTTGAACACAATTTTTCAAGAATTTCTCAAAAGGTTTTTCTAAATCTTTCAAAATTGTGTGTTCAAAAATGTTTTGATAAAAAGAGCATGTCTTCTGGAATCGATAATATTTACGAACCTAGAAATGTCATTCAATAATGACACGGGATTGTAAATAAAGTTCGAGCAGAAGTTTAAAAAATTTAAAACATGCTCCATTATGGTTTGCTATTATTTCCGATAGTAACCCGCTTTTCAGTTTGAAATCAAGCATTTCACCGGAAAGCTTTGACTTCAGAATCCGAAGTTATCATCTCCACCAACCATAGCAACTTACAATTGATATCTACATACTCGACGATGCGACTACTCAAACGGTGACTACAGCTCTTTCAATAGAACACGGGTCAACAATTGAGGGGGAGCAATTGTCCAGCATTCAGAATCCTTGATGCCGAGAGTGCCAAGTTCACATATTGGGGTTAAGACAACGATATCAATCATACACATGGAGACAAGAGATAACTTTAGAAGTTACGAGGAAGACCAACATTCGTGAACAAGAACCATGTGCTTCTTTCATATGATGTTCTCCATCATTCAGGTCCAACCTCGTAAATTGCTAATATTGTGAATTCATTATCATATATGATCTTTGCACGTGATAAATACCTTACACTTGTGTTTAAAAGGTATTTAATTTACGTTTCAAGTAGACCCTCATTAATTTGAGGGGGAGCTTGTGTAATTCATGAAGATAATTGGATTTGCATTTTTCTTCCCAAATTTTCTTAAAACGCTATTAAATCAATTGATATTAAAAACATTGATTGAGTTAATATTTTTAATATGGGGGAGAAAATGTGATTTAATAGGGGAAATGAGTAATCACAAATGGTTTGACTTAACGTGCTAGCTCATCCCGACATGTACGAAATGTTTTCGGATATCGTGGCATATGTTAAGGGGGAGCAAAATGGATTTACACTTCAAAATGGATTTCATGGTGACATACACTTACCCAAAACATCTCTATTCACGATGATGAAGATTGTGGTGACATAAGGATGGTAGGATAGGTTAAAGTCCAATGATTCCTCTAGAACCGGAGGAATCTTCCCAAGGACATTCCATAGCTAGAAATAGTAGTCCTTAGGAAAGATTGTGAATGTAGCTGAATGCCGACCAAGTACTTAAGTTAGCACTGGAACAATCACAACAAGGTGCTAGTGATGACGTATTGGTAAGCATTGAAGGGGTTGAAGAATGAAAAAGAATTGTAAAGATAAAGGGTGTAAAGAAAGAAGCCCTCCTTATAACTTAGGCAGAAACCGGGTCAATACATATGATATTAAGATCATTGTTTAATGATTCTTGATATTGAAGATAGACATCATGGACCCAGTGATGCAATGCACAACCCATCCCAGCTAACTCAGATATCTCTCAAAAGATATTTGTTTTAATCACACGGAGACAACGCATTATCTATTGATTTATTCACTCCGAATAAATTGGTATTGAAAAGGTGGCACTCCTCTCCAGCCTCCGATCACTAAAATCCAAAATGCACGAGCGAGTCTAGAGCCATTTGAGATCATCAAATATCTCATTAGGACACACTTTCATATTTCCTTGCTTCTTCACACACTGTGAAAAGTAAGAAAGATCTTAAGAGTCCTACACAAAATCTTCATGATCTTGCCTGAACATCCGAGTAATACGAAAGTATTTACAATGAAGATGGAAATCCTTCTTGAGCGAATATCAAAAAGCTCATGGTAGGTGACTTGTGTGATTCTTTATGAATCAAACTTGTGATAACTGGAAAGCAACAGTGTTTTAATTCTTAAATGAATTTAAACACGTTCTAGGCCTCTACGCAATATCTTAGTGATCTTGCCAGAACATTCAGAGTAATACTATTAAGTATTTACAGTGACGAATGGAAATCCTTCTAGTGTTAACATCAAACAACACTTGGTAGGTAACTTGCAAGATTCTATATGAATCAAGCTAGTGACAACTGGAAAGCAACGACGGTGCGGTTCTTAATTGAACTTCACTTGTTCCAGAAACATGAATTGACGGCTTCAAATCATGCAGATAAGATTATCCAAATGATTCACTCTTTACGTTCGCAGTCAGCTTTGGACGGCCGAGTAAAGAGAACGGGTTTACCCGCGAAATCTTGTCAAGGAGGTTCTTTATTGAAACTACCTGCCACAAGTACGATATTTAATATCGTCCAACGGTCTTCACCGACCGGAGGTAAAATGCTACCGATTTAGAATGAAATGTTCAAGGCCATTTCATCCGTGTATATTGTTTGTTGCTAACTGTCTTATGCAGCGTAACAAGAAGGTGGCATTGCGGTGTATAATCCAGAAGAAGTCGTCACCACATGCTTATACTACATACAATTAGTACTTCAAAAAATTCAAGAAAGCCTGAAGGTCAAGTCTTTCGCTGTATCAAATTCTGAAGCTTTCAAGAATTTAAAAGTATAAGTATGTGGAACATGAAGTTACGAAGAGGCAAATATCACAAGTGAAGAATGCACAAGGTCAAGGCAAGGAAACATGCTCAAGACTAAAGTCAAAGATCACATCAAGCATATTCACAAGAACAAGATCGAAGACTCAAGCATAGATGCTAGGTTTAAGATTTTGTAAAAAGATGTGACCTCCCTTAGGGGGAGATTGTTGGAAATACGTTTTTCCCAATAAAGTCTCGGTCACATCTTAGTTAGCATAGATCACGAGATATAGACTATTTAGAACTTTGTCTCTTGGAGCGACCTCACTTAGGGGGAGATTGTTGGAAATACGTTTTACGTATTTATGAAGGATCGGTCGCTCCAACGATAATTATGTAATGGGCTCGTGATCCACTTAGTAAATGTATAGTCCATATAGCCCATATGTAGGGTGGGCTATATATATCCCCTCCTAGCATGTTAGGAGGGGTTGGTCATTTTCATCATTAATCATTCAATCTTTACTTTCTCTCTCTACTCTTCTCTTTTCTCTCCTTTCTCTCTCTACTCCCTCATCTCCCTTCTCACAATCCAAAAGTTGCTCAATGAGGACCCTATTCCTTCTCCTATTCCACAAGAAATTACCATTGAGGAACCTTCCATAGTAAAACCTTCCATAGAGAGTCCACCTCCTATTGAACTTAAGGACCTTCCATCTCATTTAGAGTATGCTTTCTTAGAGGGCAAAGACCAATTACCTGTGATCATTGCTAAAAATTTGAAAGAGGATGAGAAGGAGCAACTTATTGAAGTCCTTAAGAAACACAAGAAAGCCTTAGCATGGAAAATATCCGACATAAGGGGAATTGATCCACATTTTTGTACACACAAAATCCTTATGGAGGATGATTATAAACCCGCCATTCAAAACCAAAGGAGAGTTAACCCAAAAATCCATGAGGTTATTAAGAAGGAAGTGATTAAACTCTTAGATGCGGGTATGATTTACCCCATTTCTGACTCTCCATGGGTTAGCCCGGTTCATTGTGTTCCAAAGAAGGGTGGAATCAACGTGGTGCCTAATGAGAACAATGAGCTTATTCCCACGAGACTTGTGACCGGTTGGAGAGTTTGTATTGATTATAGAAAACTCAATGAGGCGACTAGGAAAGACCATTTCCCGCTTCCTTTTATGGATCAAATGCTTGAACGCTTAGCGGGAAATGAGTACTATTGTTTTCTTGATGGCTTTTCGGGTTATTTCCAAATACCCATTGACCCTAAGGATCAAGAAAAGACCACATTCACTTGTCCCTACGGTACATTTGCTTACAAGAGGATGCCTTTTGGCTTATGTAATGCACCGAGGACGTTTCAAAGGTGCATGATGGCGATTTTCCATGACATGATAGAGCAAACCATGGAGGTTTTTATGGATGACTTTTCCGTCTTTGGAAATTCATTTAGCTCATGTCTCACCAATCTTGAAAGAATGCTTAAGCGTTGTGAGGAAACACATTTAGTGCTTAATTGGGAGAAATGTCACTTTATGGTGAAAGAGGGGATTGTTTTAGGACACAAAATATCCAACAAGGGATTAGAAGTTGATCGAGCTAAAATTGATGTGATTGCTAAGCTTCACCCACCCACCTTGGTTAAAGGTGTGAGGAGTTTCTTAGGTCATGCGGGATTTTATAGGCGCTTTATACAAGATTTTTCTAAGATAGCTAGACCGATGACTCACCTCTTGGAGAAAGAGGCTCCTTTCATTTTTAACCAAGATTGTTTAGACTCTTTTGAGACTCTTAAGGAAAAATTGACTAAGGCTCCCGTTTTGGTTTCTCCAAATTGGGAATTACCTTTTGAGCTTATGTGTGACGCTAGTGATTATGCGGTGGGGGCCGTCTTAGGAAAAAGAGTTAATAAGCATTTTCAACCTATACACTATGCGAGTAAAACCATGACCGGTGCACAACTTCATTACACTACCACGGAAAAAGAGTTGCTTACTATAGTATATGCTTTTGAGATGTTTAGACCATATCTTGTGCTTTCCAAAACCATAGTGTATACGGATCATTCCGCTCTCAAGTATCTTATGACAAAACAATATGCTAAGCCTAGGCTTTTGAGATGGGTTTTGTTGCTTCAAGAGTTTAAGATAGAAATTCGTGATAAGAAAGGGGCCGAGAATTTAGCGGTGGATCACTTGAGTAGACTTGAGCATCCTTTTCAAGGAGATTTACCACACCAAGAAATCAATGAATCCTTTCCATTAGAGGAGCTCATGTCTATCTCTTCCCAAGAGGATGCCACTCCTTGGTTTGCGGATATCGCAAACTATCTTGTGGGCAATGTGCTTATTGAGGGTCTTACTTATCAACAAAAGAAGAAGTTTCTTAAGGAAGTTAAGTACTACTTTTGGGATGATCCATATCTTTTTAGGCAATGTGCGGACCAAATCATTATACGGTGTGTAGATGGGCCCGAGGCATTTAAGATCTTAGAAGCGTGTCATAAAGGACCTACGGGTGGACATTATGGGCCTAACTATACCGCCAAGAAAGTCTTTGATTCGGGTTACTATTGGCCTTCCATTTACAAAGATGCCCATGAAATGGTGAAATTTTGTGATGTGTGTCAAAGACAAGGCAAAATTACGCAACGTGATGAGATGCCACAAAATTTTATCCAAGAGTGTGAGATATTTGATGTGTGGGGCATTGATTTCATGGGACCTTTTCCATCCTCTAAGGGAAACAAGTATATACTTGTGGCGGTGGATTATGTGTCCAAATGGGTGGAGGCTAAAGCCTTACGTACCAATGATGCTAGAGTTGTTGTGAAGTTTTTGAAACAATTTTTTGCTAGATTTGGTGTACCTCGGGCCATCATAAGTGATCGTGGTACGCACTTTTGTAATGATCAATTCACGAGAGTGATGAAGAAGTATGGAGTTAATCATAGACTTTCTACCGCGTATCACCCTCAAACAAATGGTCAAACCGAGGTCACAAATCGTGGTTTAAAGAGAATTTTAGAGAGAACGGTGGGAGAGCATCGAGCTTCTTGGTCGGATAAGCTTGATGATGCTTTGTGGGCGTTTAGGATGGCTTTTAAAACACCAATTGGTTGTACTCCTTATAGGCTTGTCTATGGAAAAGCGTGTCACCTCCCATTCGAGCTAGAACATAAGGCATCTTGGGCTCTCAAATGGGCTAACTTTGATTTAAACCAAGCCGGTTGCCATAGGAAAGATCAACTCAATGAGATGGATGAATTGAGAGCCAATGCCTATGAAAATTCTTTGCTTTACAAGGAAAAGACTAAGAAATTGCATGATGCTAAGATCAAGAATCGTGAGTTCAAAGTTGGAGAGCCGGTTCTCCTCTTTAACTCAAGATTGAAACTATTTGCGGGCAAGCTTAAGTCGAGATGGTCCGGTCCATTCACTATTGCTCAAGTGTTTCCATATGGAACTATTGAGTTGTCACAACCCGATGGTCCAAATTTAAAAGTGAATGGTCACCGTGTTAAGCATTACTTTGGGGAGGACATTTTCGTTGAAATGGTCCAAGAGATCCCCATTTTCCCTATGAATTAATTCATTGAGGGACGAGTCGAGCTAGAGACTCATTAACTCAAGCATCGTATAACTAGGTTTAGAGTGTTGTAGGTTAGAAATAAAGGTATAGACTTGGAGATAAGTGTAGGGGAGACCTTCTTTTGTCTTCATGATTGTTTGTAGGGTTGCTCACTCATCTCATGCTTTGGAGCTTATGGAGGAGGCCCTTGTATCCGGTTCACTTCGTTACTATAGTGATTTTTCATTGACACCTTGTGCTTAAACATGATTTCACTAATAGTTGTCCTTTCCTTAACTTGGGTTAAGCAAAGTCTATTCATTGTCATAAGTGTAGAGGAAGTTTTTATACTTCCATGCTCTTAAACATTGAGGACAATGTTTAGCTTAAGTGTAGGGGGGCCTTCTATCGAAGTGACCTTACCTAGAACTTGTCATTGTCTTGCATGATAACATGGAAAATTGATTTTTCAACATTTTTCAAATTTTTGATCTACTTTGGCCACCAAAAATATGTATTCATAATTTTTTGCATAAATCATTTTGCATAACACATTTGTATTTTTTTTTCTTTCATTTTTCATCAAAAATATATAAAAAGAAAAAATATATATAATAAAACATGGTTTTAACAAGTTTAGACTTCTTTGACATATTAGGCCCGCCATGGATATTTTGACTCAACCCGAGTTTGCTTATTTTAGCATTCTCTAGCTAGTATCCTTAACCATGTAGTCCTTCATTGGTCTATTAGGCTAAGCATCCACCAATCTCATTCTTTGAGATTTTAAATTTGTGGAGAATGGGAAATGATAGAGTTGAAGCAAGTATAAAAGGGCTAGATAAACTTCATGATAATTACTTGTGGCTAAACCCTTCTCTTCTTAACCTCTATTTTCTTCGCATGTATATAATTGTTAATAAATAATCAAGAACGGTTTTAATTGGTTTGTAATCTCTTATGCATTTTTGGCTAATCATTCATGGTTGATATAAGTACGTCTTAAGATTCTAAGTTAGAACGTTTTATGTGTACTAGACTTATGTCATGCTCAATATTTAGCGGGTGTTTTTCCTTTTATTCTTTTCTACTTTCTTTGTGAGGAATAAAGAAAAATAAGAGCGACTTATAAAAAAATGAGTGGCTAGAAAAAAAGAAGAAAAAGAAAAAGAAAAGAAAAAAAATATATATATATACAAGACTCCCAAGAGGGGCAGTGTGGTGTTAATTATAGTGACTATTGAGTTCCAATATTACCTTGACGGGTTGCGGGGATTCAATATTGCTCCAATCCAATATTACCTTGACGGGTTGCGGGGTTGAAGATCCAAAGTCTCAAAAAGATGGCGGATGTAAATTATTGTGTGAGTTTTATTTTTCTTTCCTTAGCGAGTGTGTAGCTACTTATGAAAGCATGACATGAGGATTTTACACATAAGGTGAATGACTTATTACTCTTGAAACGGACTTGTATTAATTGTGAGCGGTTTTTCAAGTAATGGATGAGAGGATTACTTAGGATTAAAACCGTGCTTCCTTATTTTTGGATTTTACACTTCTTATACTTCACACTTGAATAAATGACAAATTTGCCCACAAGCAATTTGCTCAAATAATAACCGGTTCCACATTTAATTGTCATGAATAAGTTGATGCACTTTTTACTTGTGAATGCAATGATCCCATTTTTTAAGCTTGGTATGGGGAAAGTGAAACTTGAGGGTGATAAATATCCATGGTACCCAAGCCCTAATCTAAGCCATTGAATTCTTTATGAGTTATTTCCATCAAAACCATTTCAAGAAAAATAAAAAAGATATAGATAGAATTGTATTTTATTCATTGCATTGTTAAAAGTCAAAATCATGCATCATGTAGTTTAGAGTAGTGTAGATGCATTCCATATGGCCAAGGTGGGTTAATTATGAGGAGAATGTAAATTTGTGCTTTAAAATATATAATTGCATGAGGACATGACAATGTTCAAGTGTAGGGGATTTGATATGAGCTAAAACTCATATCAATTTATCAACAAATAACCCTAAAACATGAAGCAAAATACCAATTTATCTTGCAAAAACAGTGTTATGTGGTATGTTTGTGTTTGTGTACACTTGTGTAGGTAAAAGGATACATTTTCAAGCAAACAAGGAATAATCAAGCTTAAATTGATGAAAAAGACAAAGAAGGATCAAAAGTGACAAGACTTTGAAGTACAAGGACCTATCTTGACAAACTGCCAAAGATGAAGGACCAAAGTGTAAATATTGTAAAAAGTCAAGATCATAGTCAAACAAGGTCAACTTTCAAGTCAACTCAGTCAAAGGACCAATTCTGCTCAAGAATGAAGTTTGAAGGACTAAAAGTACCAAAGAAATGAAGTTACAAGCCTTAAAGTGCAATCTGCCAAAGTCTAGGGGCTAAATCTGCCAATATTGGAAATCAATTCAAGTTCAATCCATGTGATACAAGTTTAGACCAATGAGAAGCAAGAAAAACAAGCACATGGATTGCCAAATAATCAGCATTAAATATCCACTCAGCTGTCACATTAAATAACAAAATCTGAACAGTGCAATCCGTGTGCACTTGTTTCAACCATTCAGGAATCGACACGTGTCATCTTCAAAACGGACAAAAATTCCCAGGATCGTTCTTGAGCTACAATGGATTTCATGAAGAGTTGTAAACATCAAAAGCGCTTATTTTTTAGAGACGAACACATTGGTCATCACCAATTAACATCAAATCAACTCAAGCAGAAAGCCCCAATTCATGTTCATACCTGCAAATGGACTTAGCAGAATTATGCCACGTGGAGACATGGGATTGGTCTCCACACGTCACCATCCCCAACAAACTTCCTTCTCAAGCCTATATATAGCAGCTTAGGTCTTCATTTGTACTAAGTAGTTGTAAGTGTGAAAAACACACACATTTACATTTTCTCTCAACTTTTTCCTTTCTTAGCTAAACTACTCAAGAGTTTGACACACTCTTGAGTTAGTTAGTTAGTTAGAATCCTTTTAACCAACTTTGTAACTGAATTCCATTAATAAATTTCAAATTCTTCATTTCCCGCCAAATTCTATCTTCATCATTACTGTTCATACCTGCTTTCCATTGAGACTTGTGTTGCTATTTGGAGTTTGTTATGATCATACATTGATCATAACTAACTTTGGAGGAAGAATTGTAGCTGTTTGTTGATTTCACTTCTAATTCATAGCTTATGTGATGAAGTCATGCCATGGAGATGTTCTTTTTGATTGTAGCAGTTCTGTTGATTGTTGATTGTTAATCTAGTGCTAAGGTGGTGGTTAGCACTAGGATAGAGAGTACAGCACTCCTCTACTTCCTAATGGTTTCTTCACAAGGTTTTAAATGATTCTGAGTTTGGTTCCACTCAATTTGTCAATTGCATGTTTCAATTCTAGCTTAAATCTTGATGATTGCATGATCAAATCTGTTTAGATTGGTTGTTGTTTGTTTGTAAACTTGTTTGTAGCTTAAGTCTTGATTAACTGCTTATAATTTTGGACTGTGTTCTAGTTATAGCTTAATTCAGTCAATTTTAGTCTTATCACCTTATTTGAGTAATAGTTGTCCTCATTACTTGCTAGCAGTTTCATAACATTTCATTTTGAGCATTGAGTTTGGTTTACTATTGCTTTTCATTCAGATTGAACTAGTACTTAAAAAGTCTTTGTAAATTTTCATTTAGTTCAGATAAAGGAGTGTTTGGAATTAGCTGTTGATAAGTTTTCAAGTATTGGTTTTTGGCAAGATAATGTTCATTTTCAGTCATTAGGTGATTACAAAGTGTTTTGAGTAATTTTCAAGTCAAGTAGTAAGGCAGAAAGGCAATTGGCAAGAAAAATTTTGGGTTGATTTTCATTCAGTTTTGCCTTTAAAAAGTTGTCATTTTCATTTGCTTGCCATTAACGGATTTCTTGATGAAATTTCACCAAACCTATTCTGATTTTTTTAAACATTTTTCAAATTTTTGATCTACTTTGGCCACCAAAAATATGCATTCATAATTTTCCATTAATCATTTTTCATTAGCATAACACATTTGCATTGTATATATCTTTTCTTTTATTTTTCATCAAAAATATAAAAAGAGAAAAGAAAAATATAATAAAACATGGTTTAACAAATTTAGACTTCTTTGACATATTAGGCCCGCCATGGATATTTTGACTCAACCCGAGTTTGCTTATCTAAGCTTTCTCTAGCTAGTATCCTTAACCATGTAGTCCTTCATTGGTCTATTAGGCTAAGCATCCACCAATTTCATTATTTGAGATTTTAAATTTGTGGAGAATGGGAAATGATAGAGTTGAAGCAAGTATAAAAGGGCTAGATAAACTTCATGATAATTACTTGTGGCTAAACCCTTCTCTTCTTTGCCTCTATTTTCTTCGCATGTATATAATTGTTAGTAAATAATCAAGAACGGTTTTAATTGGTTTGTAATCTCTTATGCATTTTTGTCTAATCATTCATGGTTGGTATAAGTACATCTTAAGATTCTAAGTTAGAACGTTTTATGTGTACTAGACTTATGTCATGCTCAATATTTAGCGGGTGTTTTTCCTTTTATTCTTTTCTACTTTCTTTGTGAGGAATAAAGAAAAATAAGAGCGGCTTATGAAAAAATATGAGTGGCTAGAAAAAAAAAGAAAAAAAAAGAAAAAAATTATATATACAAGAGTCCCAAGAGGGGCAGTGTGGTGTTAATTATAGTGACTATTGAGTTCCAATATTACCTTGACGGGTTGCGGGGATTCAATAGATTGCTCCAATCCAATATTACCTTGACGGGTTGCGGGGTTGAAGATCCAAAGTCTCAAAAAGATGGCGGATGTAAATTATTGCGTGAGTTTTATTTTTCTTTCCTTAGCGAGTGTGTAGCTACTTATGAAAGCATGACATGAGGATTTTACACATAAGGCGAATGACTTATTATTCTTGAAACGGACTTGTATTAATTGTGAGCGGTTTTTCAAGTAATGGATGAGAGGATTACTTAGGATTAAAACCGTGCTTCCTTATTTTTTGGATTTTACATTTCTTATACTTCACGCTTGAATAATGACAAATTTGCCCACAAGCAATTTGCTCAAATAATAACCGGTTCCACATTTAATTGTCATGAATAAGTTGATGCACTTTTTACTTGTAAATACAATGATCCCATTTTTAAGCTTGGTATGGGGAAAGTGAAACTTGAGGGTGATAAGTATCCATGGTACCAAAGCCCTAATTTAAGTCATTGATTTCTTTATGAGTTATTTCCATCAAAACCATTTATAAATTCAAAAATATATAAATAGAATTGTTTTCTTTGCATTGCATTGTAAATATTCAAAACCATTCATCATATAGCATAGTATAGTTTATTAAATCATAAAATGGCCAAGGTTGGTTAAATATGAGAAAAGTGTAATTTAGAGCTTTAAAATGTTGCATTGCATGAGGACATGGCAATGGTCAAGTGGAGGGGAGTTGATAAGTGTGAAAACACTCATCAATTATAATCCTAAAACCACTCAAAACACAGTCAAATACATTATTTTAACTATAAAATATCAGAATTATGCGTGTATTTGTGTTTCATGTGTTTTCAGGTAAGAAAGATACATTTAGGAACAAAGACGCGTTTTCAAGGACTTATTTTATCAAAAGACGAAGAAAAAGACGAAAGAGCTTTCAAGGACCATACTTGCCATCATTTTCCAAGAGCAAGGGCTTAAGTTGGAATTTTGACAAAGATGAAGGATTAAAAAGAAATGTGCTTAAATCTTTATACACATTTGAAGGGAAATGAAAAGATGAGGGACCAAATGGCAATTTAAATATAAAGTTAAGAAAGTATTTACTTATCTTGGTCATTTGACCAAAACCGGTCAAGACACAAAAAAACACAGACGCGTCTTCTCCAATGTTAAGAAAGAGAGAGAAAGACGACATTCCATATTCTATCCACAATAAACCTGCAACTGAAATTCAAGGGAGCTACAAGAAGATTCATACAAAGAGTATAACTACAAAAATACTCCTTATCCTCTCCTCTACACGATGATATGAATGAATTAGATCAAGACTCAATGGAGAAGAAACGCCCAAATATGATGAAGATGAAGAACGATCAAGATCCTCGTATTTAATACGTGGCACTCGCTGATTGGTGGAGCCACGTCACAACTCTCCTCTCGACGGCTATAAAAAGAAGACGAAGACCTCATTTGCAATCGGTTAGCATAGGTGTAGGTTTCACCTAGTTAGTTAGATTAGTAGGAGTAGTTAGTAATTAGTTAATCTTGTTCATTTTTTTTCAAAGCTGTTAAAGATTTTCAGTTTTCAGTTGTAACCGAATGATTTTCCACCATTAATGGAAGCTTTCACTTTTCTATATCTTTTTCTCAACTCTTGTTCTCTCTGAATTTACTTTCTGTCATCAATGGAAGCGTGAATTTTCTTATTATCTTTGTTTGTTAATTCTGTTTTAAAAGCCTATTAAAATCCTCTTAATTCTGTTATAACTCAGTTTTTCTTTCTGTTATTGTGTAACGAGTTACTTCATTAATGAATTCACTTTTAACTTGCAAGCTTGCTCAAGACTTTAATTTTCCTCAGCGTTAGAATCGTTTGGATTATAATTGTTTAGTTAGATTTTGTAATGAATTGAGTTTCTATGGTTTTCTTATTCTAGATTCAATCAGTTAACATTTGGTTGAGTTTTTTTGGTTAGTAAGTTGTAACAAATGGCATTTCGTGAATAAAAGGTTTTCAAGTATTTGATTAATTCTTACTTACTGATTTTAAGATCTTGCCTGTTTGATTTTACACATATAATCTTGTTACTGCATTTAAAGGTGATTTGATACTGATTGTTTTTTAGTAGTCAGAATAAGTAAAAAATTCAGTGGTTGCAATAATTGTTTCCGTTCATTAGATAAATTCTGAAAATAGGATTCTGTTAGTTCTTGTGCAGGTATAACTGTTCGGGTTGAGATGTTGGTTTAGCTGGTGGTTTGATATAGATAAGTATTTGAAAGATTAAATTCAAAGGTCCTGTATGGTTTGTCTTCGTTTTTCTTGGATAATCTGTTTTGCAGGAATACTTTGAAGTGTATGCAGTTAGTATTATTCGTAGTTCAGATGATTCAGTCTGTCAATATCAGAAGGTTAGAGATAAGGCGTGTTTGGTTTTAAACCGGCTCAGCGCCGTGTTTCTCGACATCAAAGGACTGGCCTCGGAAGGCAGGTTGTCTCGGCTTACTTTTACTGTGATTCTTAGTTTAGAAGCTCTTAAAATGGTAGTATAAACTTTTACTTGCAATTTGTCATATCTGTTACACGTTACTTTTTCTGTGATTCTTAGTTTAATATCAGTAATAGTTACAAAGTTTAGAATTGTTTTTGATCTCATATAGTTTAGCTAAATGACTAGTTCATAGATATGAAAAGTTGAATCAGTAGAAGTGTATACTGTCTAAAATCAATTTGTTCAAGTTACGATAATGTACAGCTTTAATCCTTCACTTTGTATGCTTTAATTACGCTCACAGTCCAAGGTTAGCCACAGTAGTTGAAATTTGACCCTCAGTTATAATATTAGTTTCGATGTATGTCCTTGTTAGTTAGGAAACATTGCATAACTGGTCCTTCCTGTTATCTTTAACGAAATTTGTTTAGTTGGGCTTACTTCATATATGTTAGGCTCATTTATCTTGTTGGGCCATTTCTTTAAGCTGCTAGATTAGAATTAGTGTTTTTCAGTTACACAATTTGAATTCGAATATTTCATAAAAGTGCATTTTTTTAGGATTATAAAGAATACTTTCTAGTTTAATATTTTGAATTTGTATTTTGTAGAATAAATTGGTATTTTGTTTAATTCGTATTTTGTGCTTTAATAGTGGTATGTGCTAAATGTTTTAGTGTAGTACGTATATGTAGTATAGATATTATTTTACATTTTAGGAGTTTTATTTGTCAAAATTGTCAAAGTAGTTTAAATACCAAATACGCTATTATACACCAAAAACAATCAAGTCAAGCTTAAAAACGTTATATCAATTCGAATCGAGCTGAGAAGACAACTACACTAAAAACGAAATATTAATAACCATGTCCCCTGATTTCATTGATCGAGCTGCAACGCCAATAACTTACTGACCATTATTTTCCCACGCACTGTGGGATCTACACGATGGGATTCGATATTTCGAACGTCCCACCTTGAGTTAATCTTACACAAAACACTAGCCAGTGTTTCACAACCTGGGTTAACCCTGCCGGGTGAACCGTAAGCCGATAGTGTGACCGGACGCCGCTTTTGACCGCCTGTTGAACCATGACTCGGTAAATCGACTGGGTTAATTAAAAAACTGGTTTTTAGAACATTGACACCAATAGACAGTGGTTGACCCACAAACCCATCAGTTTGTGACTATAAACGCAAGTCCCCTAGGCCTTGGAAAAACTTACTGTATGACGGGGCGGATGTGTCAACGGACCCATTGTTTTGAGACCGGATACAGAGCCCGCTAGACCATGGCCAAAATCATCGTATGATGGAGCGTTCATGTGAAATAACACATTGGTTTGAGACTATATGTGTGAGTCCCCTCAACCATGGCCCAGATCACTGTAGGTTGGAGCACTTCAGTTGGCAAGTCCATTCGTTTGAGACTGAATACACGAGTCATCTAGGCTTTGGCCCACGTCGCTGTATGATGGAGGTTGATTTTGGACATCACTTGCAGCCTCTTGTAGTTCTAGGTTGGTCAATTGTTAGTTGTTCTCCATCAGCTCCCAAGTCTTCTGCACCCTCGTATATATGTTCGTTAGCTGAGGTATAGTACTCATTTTTTGCCAAGAGAACGAAGGAAGCACAACGCTGGTATATATCTTGCAGAATTCGCAGATACGTTGTATTGTTGTGTTGTGAATATATGGACCCTAAAAAGTCAAAAACGTAAAACAACTCCCAAATAGGGGAGCAACAAAGAAGACGCCATGTTGTTTCCTGTAAAACATCAACGAGTTAAGTCAACGAAATTGGTTTTAAATTGTTGATAAAATTTTGAATAAACAAAAAAACAATGGGCAACTATTTTTTAATTTCATAGTTTTTCAAAAAATATGAAAAAATGAGTTTATATTAAAATATAGCAAAAGTTTAATGTATCTTTTTAGCATACACTCAAACAAACAATCTTATCCATGCATTTTCTTCGTCTAACAAAAAAAAAACTCACTTTCATCATTTCTTTTACAAAAAAAATTTAAATATCTTACAAATCGTTAATCTTTACGCAAAACAAAACATACCATCGCGATGAGAATTAAATCATCTTTCTGTCGAGGGACACATGTATAAACTTTCGACGTTTCTTTTTTTTTCTGAGAAAATCATATTGATTCGTATCGTATCACGAATCATATATGATTTTTCGAAATCATATATGATTTGTATCACGAATTGTATATGATTCGTATACGACTTTTTGAAATTATATATGATTTTCTGAAATCATATATGATTTTAGAAAATCATATATGATTTTGGGAAATTATATATGATTCACGATACGAATCATTTATGATTCTTTTTGCACTTGTCTTTTTTTATGTATTGAAGTAGTTTAAGATGAAAGAAGTTAGTTGATTTGTATGTGAATCAGTGTGATCTAAGTGCGGACTATCAAGTGTAATGACGTTATTGATATACATATCATGATATAAAACGAATAACTATTTTAAGTATGTAATATTAGTGGGATTAATTTTGTACCTTGAATAAATGGAACTGTGGTTGGTGACACCACCTTGTGCCTCTAGAAGTAATCAAGCATGCTTTCTCGGTATGCTAGCGTTATTTGCAATGGCTCACGATGGGGAAATTCCATGTTATGAGACAACCTGTATAGGTAAATACATACCCATACACCACAGTCGTCGAATACTTCTGTTTGTTGAAGAACCTTTTCAAATTTGTATGTTATTTCATACCCGTCAACCGATAATCCTTTGCTTTTCAACACGCCCATTTTGTGTAGATACAACCTTAATAGTTTTGGCAGTTTGGATTTCATATCTCTCCACCACTTTCTTCTGTTCCTTGCGACATATCCTAGAGAATCGTAGAAGGTGACAACACCAGTAAAAATATGCAGCTCACCTAAACACCAATGCTTTGAAGGTTCATTTACGGGAAAATAAACATGTGTACATTATTATATTCACAGTCTTAGATGTAAACTACAAAAGAATTACTAATAACAAAAAGTTAAACGGTTAATAGATTACCTTTTCAACTAATTCCTAAGGCACCGGATACCTAACATCATTTGAATAACTTGGTGACAGCATGCTAGCAAGAATGGCTGCTAGGAACTGAGGACCAACCATAGCCCAATCGGCATTTGACGGTCGAAAATACCACATCATGTCAACCCGTAGATCAATGTGTTGAGTGTTTAAAAAATTATAAATACGAAGATATTGTTAGTTTAATATAAAATTGCAGGAAAATAGTTGGGTAAATCTTACATCATCAGCCAACTACCCTGAAAGTTTATGAACTTATATTTAATAGTCGTGTAATAGGATCGAAATCGAGATTACGAGATTGCACACAATACGTAAAGAGTTAATTTAATTAATAAATATATTTATCGTATTTATTAATTTATTTAATAAATATATTTATGTATTTATTAATTTAACTGAGCAAGTAACTATATATCTTTAACGATCGTTAATTAATTAATAGTTAAGTTATAACGAGCGTTAAATAAACATATAGCAAGTAAACAAAAGGAAAGAAGAACGGAAGGTTCTGGAACACCCCATGGGGGTGTTCGACCTTCGGTTATAGCCTAGGGGGTCAAACGTTGCCTTTTATTTATCTTGGGCTACAAGAGTTTAGGCCTATAAATACACCTCCTAATCCCTCATAATCTACACAACATAAAATCTTTTCCCTTCTCTCTTCTTTGGTTCGAACGCAAGGCTACCCAACAAAGGGTTTCGGTTGGTTTTTCTTGGTTGATCGATTGTATACGTAATCTAGTCCTAGCCCCTCTCTAGGGTTGTTAGGTAGATTAATTACAAGCGTTGTAGCTCGGTTTTCACGTGCTAGAATCATGGTTAGCTCGTTGTATTACGTGTGTACAAGATTATAATATAGTCTTACTTTAGACTATATCTTGGTATATTACGGTATAGACCCGAATTGGTGATTCGTTCTTCGTCTTGTGGAATTGCTTTAGCGTAAAGGTATGTAACCCTAATTCGATTAACTATAATTGTGTTATTAATTATGATCTTGTTAAATCGCTTCCGCTATATATGCTTTGATCTCGTTTAGGGTTTTATATAATTGTTATGATACTAATAAACCTTCAGTGGTATCAGAGAGCCGTTTTAACATGTTATAATTATCGAAAATCTAAATTTTTTTAACTATAATTGTTTTGAGTTAAAACTACATGTTTTTTTAGGTTTTCATAAAATTAGGGTTTTGTTTTTTAAAAATTAGGGTTTTTACTCTATTTTTAATAAAAAAAGGGAATTGTTTTGAAACCCTAAATTACATGTGGGATAATTTTAGATTAAATTGCATGATTAATTGTTATGTCATGTATGGTTACGATCTGTATAGATTTAATTGTTAAGATTTGTGGGGAATTCATGATTACGTGCATGTTTTCATGGATCGTAAAATTATATGTTTATATGATTTTATGTGCTACGTGATTATTTGGTTCAATAAATCTTGAATTAGGGAAGATTTTTATATGAATATAAAGACCTAGATTTGATGATTATTGAATAAATCGTATGCATGTGGCTATTTGATTTATTTGTTGCACATATAAATTGTTATTATGTGTTTATGATTTAGTTTTTTGTTACTTGTTTATATAAGATTGTTGAATTGTTGTAAACAAGGGTTTTTTTGAAAAAAGAAATAATATGGACTAAATCATATTAAAAATAATGATTTGTTAGAGATTTTAAATTGCATAAGACTGCGTTGATTGGTGAATTGAAATAATAATCTAACGGCCTACTCTATTTGACTGGTCATGTACCCGGTTAAGGAAGGAGGTGTTATGTCATTAGTCGCTGACCAAATTCCCGGCTCGCCTGTGCGTCAAATTGAAATTACCTACGATTATTAATTGAATTATACCTTAAGGGTGATTTACCACAAATTCACATCCGAACCACAATGAATAAGGGTATTGCTTTGTGTGTAGCCGAGTTCTAGCAAAGTACGTTGTGATGAGTTGTGGGTAAATTTTTTAATTGGTTTAACCAATACCGCAACATAATTTATGAAGAAATTTAATCTCGTGAAAAAGTTTACTAAATGTTTTATTAAACTTATGCTATGGAGATTGTATGCATGCTTCTCCATACATTGATTTTGACATCAAAATTTATACCCTTAAAATTTAAGTCGAATGCTCCTAATTGACGAACACTTGAAATTACTTCGTCATCAAATGAGATTTTTGGATGATGTTGTGATGGAGAGAAACCATTTGTAGAATGAGAATTCGTATGATGGTTTTACGTTACTCAGATTAGACGACTTAATTAAGTTACTCAGTGAGATCTGGAAACTTAATGCATTCAAAAGGGATGAAACATGTTTACAATGCAAAACGTTTTTTGGCATTGTAAATCCCTTAAAAATATAGAAATTGAAAATTGTTAGTCAATTAAATTGTTCGACAAGTCGTTGTGTTGAGTACATTCATTACTATCAGATCAACTGATGTAATGGATCTATGTCAATATAGTTCTAGAATTCAAGGAAATAATATGGTTTTAATACCGGGGTAATTTTATTTTCTTGAAAGTATTTTGTTACCGAAAATTACTAATATTTGAACTTATTTCTGTAGAAATGGCTCAACCCACCAATAACACGATAAGTTCTGTGTTCAAAGCTTTCTTTGAACGACCTGAACTTACTGGCCTAAACTTCAATGATTGGTACCGATCGCGAAGAATTGTCTTGAGAGCAGCGGGTACTATCGATATCTTAACTACTGCCTATCCGGAGGATCTTGCTGAAGGAGCATCTGATGCGCAAAGGCTTGAACACGCTGCTAATGTTAAGAAGCACTCTGAGGTGGCTTGCTTAATGCTAGGAAAAATGGCTCCTGCACTTCAATAGAAGTATGAGCTATTTTCACCAAAGCGAATGCTTGATGAGCTCAAGGCTATGTTCAAAAAGCCGCAAGTTGTGGAGATCTACGACTTAGTAGATGCTTTGCATAGTTGCAAGCAAGCTCCAGGAAAGTCTGTAAGTGCCCATTATTTGGAGATGAGGGGTTATATGGAACAACTCATTGCACTATGACAACCCTATGATCATAATATGGCTATCAACTTGATCAATAGGTCCCTTAACAAGGAATTCAATGATTTCGTTGGAAGCTATAATATGCATTGCACGGGGAAGACAGTTAATGATTTGCATGCAATGCTCATTGACTATGAAAAGGGGTTAAAGACAAGGCATCTACCGCTACGCCTTCTGTACTAACCATACAAAAGGGTAGAGTGAGTAAGCCAAAACTTCAAGCGAACAAGAAGAAAGGCAAAGGCAAGGGTAATAAGGGCAAACAAGTTTCGACTTATTCGAAACCTACGCAGGACTTTGTCAAGAAGAGTCAATCTCAAAAGGATGAGACTTGTCACCATTGCAAGGCAAGTGGTCACTAGAAGAGGAATTGCCCTCTTTACCTCGAAGAATTGCGAGAAATAAAGAAGAAGTCTGAGCAGAGCACTGCAGCTTGAGGTACTTTATTTATGATTGAATTGTTCAATTTAACATACAAATTAAATTCCTGGGTATATGATAGGATGCGGTATTAACATTTATAATACGCTGCAGGGATTTAATCTGGAAAGGAAGCTTTCCTATGGGGAACAATATCTGCAAGTGGGCAATGGCGCACAAGCAACGGTTGAAGCTATATGAACTTTTGATCTATTTTTACCTTCGGGTTTAGTACTGAGATTAAATGATTGTCATTATGCACCTACAATTGTTAGGGGTGTTATTTCCTTTTCTTGTTTGTTAAATAATGGATTCGTTCACACGATTGATAATAATGGAATTTCTGTTTGGAAAAATGGTATTTTCTATTTTAATGCAATTTCTGTGAATGGTGTATTTGCAATAGACATGCATGATAATGAATCCAAGAACGATAAATTTGTATTTAGTATGAGTAAGAATAGAAGGTTTGATAAGAACTCTTCTTATCTTTGGCATTGTAGACTTGCCCATATTGGGAAGACTCGAATACAAAAGATGCAACGTGAAGGTCTTTTGGAAAATATCAATGATGAATCATTTGATAAATGTGAGTCTTGTATCTCTAGAAAGATGACCAAGAAACCTTTTAATATCAATATTGAAAGGGCTACTGATCTACTTGGACTTATACATACCGATGTGTGTGGACCACTTAGACATACGTCAAGGAAAGGTGTTAGCTACTTCTTAACATTTACGGATGATTATAGCCGTTATGGTTATGTTTATTTACATAGGCATAAACATGAGGTATTTGAAACATTCAAAGTGTTTAAAGCAGAAGTAGAACTGCAGTTAGGGAAGAAGATTAAAGCTCTTCGTTGTGATAGAGGTGGTGAATATTTAAGTCAAGAGTTTATAGATTATCTAAGTGAGAATGGAATTGTTCAGCATCTTACTTCTCTATATACTCCACAACAAAATGGTGTATCCGAAAGGAGAAATCGTACATTAGTGGATATGATGCGATCTATGTTTAATCTTACAACTTTACCTTTATCCTTTTGGGATTATGCTTTAGAGTCTGTTGTTCGCATTTTAAATATGGTTCCCACAAAGAAGGTCGATAAGACACCATATGAACTATGACATGGAAAGAAGCCATATTTGTCTTATTTAAAGGTCTGGGGTTGCAAGGCGTATGTGAAACGTGAATCGGGTGACAAACTCCAACAACGATCTGTAAAATGTATCTTTGTAGGATACCCTAAGGAAACTATGGGTTACTACTTTTATTATCCACCTGAGAACAAAGTAATTGTTGCTAGGTATGGAGACTTCCTTGAATCTGATCTTGCTAATCAAGAATTCAGTGGGAGAAATTATGATCTTAAGGAGAGTCATATAGATACCTTACCTTCTGAAAACACTAGCGATGTAATTCCTGTAGAACTAGAAAGTCTGGCGGTTCCACCGGAATTAGTTCCTCTACGTAGATCTGCAAGGATTAAAAACGCAAATAGAAATATGTGTCTTAACATAGAGGATGATGACGAGTTAGGGGATCTTGGTGAACCCGCTAATTATAAATCTGCCATACTTGATTCTGAAAAGGATAAGTGGATGGTTGCTATGGATGAGGAAATGAAATCCATGAAAGTAAATGATGTTTGGATTCTTGTAGAATCACCACCGAATGCTAAAGTAGTGAGACTTAAGTGGATATACAAGAAGAAAACCGACATGGACGGAAAAGTACAATCCTATAAAGCTCGTTTAGTAGCTAAAGGTTTTACTCAAACTTTTGGCGTAGACTACGAGGAGACATTTTCTCCTATAGCAGACTTAATAGCTATTAGGATTCTCATAGCTATAGCAGCATACTATGACTATGAGATATGGAAAATAGATGTTAAAAATACCTTCTTGAACGGTCGCTTAGATGAAGACTTCTATATGCAGCAACCAGAAGGGTATGTTGATCCTGAGAATCCAGGAAATGTGTGCAAACTTCAAAGGTCTATTTATGGTTTGAAGCAAGCATCACGTCAATGGAATAAAATATTTGACGAAGAAATCAAAAAGTTTGGATTTATTCAGAATCGTGATGAGCCATGTGTATATCACAAAGCTAGTGGGAGTGATGTAGTATTCCTAGTCCTATATGTTGATGATATATTAATCATGGGAAGTAACATTCAAAGACTTAAAGTTGTTAAGGATTATCTTGGTAAATGTTTTTCTATAAAGGATTTAGGAGAAGCTGCATACATTCTGGGAATTAAGATCTATCAGGATAGGAAAAAATGGTTAATTGGTCTATGTCAAGATGCTTATATAGATAAGATTTTGAAGAAGTATAATATGCATAATTCCAAAAAAGGTTTTCAACCTATGGAAGTTAAGCATAATCCGAGTCATGATATGGATGCATCAACTCCTTTAGAGGAGGCATACATGCAGAAAGTGCCTTACGCTTCGGCTGTAGGATCTATAATGTATATTGTTAGATGCACAAGGCCTAATGTGGCGTTTGCTCAGAACTTAGTCAGTAGATACCAACATAATCCAAGGAAGCTCCACTGGACTGCTGTTAAACATATTCTAAAGTTTTTTAGGAGTACAAAAGATATGTTTTTGGTATATGGAGGGAAACCAAACACAGAACTAAATGTTACAGGTTTCTGTGATGCGTCCTGGAAATATGATAAAGACGATACGAAGTCTCAGACGGGTTACGTTTTTGTTATCAATGGAGGAGTAGTTGACTGGAAGAGCAAGAAACAGGCAACGATTGCAATGCATGCTACTCAATCTGAGTACATGGTTGCTTTAGAAGCTACAATGGAAGCTGTTTGGATTAGGAAGTTTATTAAAGATCTTGGAGTGATGCCTTCAATTAAAGAACCTATAGATATGTATTATGACAATTCTACCGCAATAATATTTGCCAATGACCCTGGAGTCATGAAAGACGCCAGACACTTTATGCATAGACATCACTACGCCCGAGAACAAGTTGAAGCTTGGGAAATCAAATTGATAAAAGTTTACACAGATGATAACGTAGCCGATCCTTTAACTAAGGCTTTTCCTAGACCAAAGGTAGTTAAGCATGCCAAGGCGATTGGGCTGCAACTAGCTAGCGAACTCATGCAATAAATCTATGATTAGTATTTGGATAAAGGATGTTATGACATTATTATATAATGAAAATAAAGATTGGGTTTCGTTTATTTTTATTATTTAATAAGTGTATCCTATTTTACATGTTTTAATCCATGAATAAAAGTTATGCTAAATGTCCGTTGTCGATTAATAATATGGGAATATTATTAAACTAAGACAAATCAAAATAGCGATAGAGTATACCTGAAAGTATATTGATCGATTTTGGATGATATTCGATGAATCGAATATAGGACTTATCTCAACTATATCTTATTACTTTATGGATCTTTGTCATTAAGTAAAACATAAATAGTTATCCTTAGACTTGAGATACCTGGAAATTGTTATGAGTCTAGTGAATCTTTGTGGAATAATCTAACGCTAAACGTAAGTGGTAGCTATAAGGATTATTTTCGGAAGTGTTGCAAAATTCATAAGTTTTGCTCGTAGTCAATATAGAATTTATTTTCTCCAATTTAGTTTGGAGTTTAATACAGCTGGGCCCCTCGTGGGATTAGTAAGATGTTTGTGTGGCCACACCCAAATTTGTTTTGGTAATCTTGTTGAATTTGAGAACGAGAAACATAATGGTTAATGAAAAGAATGACTGAGATCCATATCCTTATTAACATTATATTAGAAATAAAAGGATAATAATAACGATTGCAGAATCGTTAAAAGGTTTTGTCCAGGAGACCTTACTCGAGTTGTACTAGAGACATTACTATGTGTAACTAGACGCTAGTCAATATAATCACGATATTCGAAATATGTCCAAGTGGGAGCTGAAAGTTTATGGACTTATATTTAATAGTCGTGTGATAGGATCGAACTCGAGATTACGGGATTGCACACAATACATAAAGAGTTAATTTAATTAATAAATATATTTATCGTATTTATTAATTTATTTAATAAATATATTTATGTATCTATTAATTTAACCGAGCAAGTAACTATATAACTTTAACGATGGTTAATTAATTAATAGCTAAGTTATAACGAGCGTTAAATAAACATATAGCAAGTAAACAAAAGGAAAGAAGGACGGAAGGTTTCGGAACACCCCATGGGGGGTGTTCGACCGTCGGTTATAGCCTGGGGGGGGGGCAAAAGTTGCCTTTTATTTATCTTGGGCTACAAGAGTTTAGGCCTATAAATACACTAATAACGCCTAAATCCAACATGTTTTATTGGGTGTTATCCGTATATTTTGCATGGTTTTTGGTTATACTAACGAGCTATATAGCTCATATATATGTGAAGTTGTGTTTTGTGTTGTTAGTTAGCCAAGATCAAGGAAAATGAAGAAAAGACAAAGAAAGAAAGAATAAATGATGATTCATGAATATACGAAGGAATCCCGATAAGTACAAGCCTTTGAAGATCAATTCCAGATGCAAGAACAAGTGCTTTCAAGACAAGTACAAGTTCATCAACATGCAAAGTTGCCACCTACTTTTGTGTAGGCAGAATTTTGTCTACATACATGCACTCCAAGCCTTCATGAAGCTTGTTGGGAATAAATTATGGGTCAGTTCACTAGACGCTGATAAGAAGAATGTCAACGCTGATAGGATGACATTGGACGCTGACAGCCAAGCGTTGACATTGAAGAAGTCAACGCTGACAGCCTTGAAGATTAGCACTAATGGAATATATCTTCATACGAATCTTTTTGTTTATTTGTTTCTTTATTTGTGTATGGTAAAGATAAGCTCGACATTGTATTTTCCATTATTATCTTTACCTAGAATAGTTGATTCGTAGCTTATTGTACAAGACTTCTTGTTCTATAAAAGAAGATCTTTTAGGTTAAAGATATATATCAGTTTTCATAAGTTTTCACAAGTTAAACCTCTTTCATTGTAATCAAGTTCGATTATTCTAATACAAGTGAAAGTTTGTTTAACATCTTTGTGTTTTAGATCAAGTGTTAATTCCGCATAACACTTAGTTACTTTATTCATAAGCAAAGGTTTCTCTACGTGTATTACTTGATCTAATCTCGTATACACAAAGCTTAATCGATCTAAGTTTGGGATCAACAAGTGGTATCAGAGCTTGTTGAGAAACTTTTGATCTTTAAGTAACGCAAGAACCCTAAAACACCAAACCCTAAAAACCCTAAATCTCTCAAAACCCTAAAAACATCATGTCTGGCACAAATCAGCCTTCTGCTTTGCTACAAAACAACTCCACAAACCCTAGTATCAAAATTCCCATGTTTGATGCCAGGAACTTCGAGCTTTGGAAGTCTAATTTTGAGCAATATATAGCCATCCATGACTACACTCTTTGGGAGATTGTTGAATATGGGAACACATTCAACAAAGCTCAAAAGATTGCTGCTGCTATTGCTGCAAGGGTAGCTCTTCCTAATTGTCCTGAAGCTGATAAGAAGGAAAAGCCTGAAGATGGAAGAGTTGTATCTGTTGAAGATATAGCCAAGAAAAGGGTGGACATGAAAATCTTGAACATCATGAAACACGCCCTAGGTCATGAGAATCAGCACAAGTACAAACGCTTTGAGTCTGCAAAAGAGCTTTGGGAAGCTCTTGAAGTAGCACATGGTGGCAATGCTGACACAAAAGATGAAAAGAAGAAGCAACTCATGCATGAGTATGCTGTCTTCAAGGCTCAACCAAATGAGAATCTCAGCAGTGTGAGAAGTAGATTGCTGGACATCACAAGTTAACTTTCCTTCATGGGAACACAGATTGATGACCCTGACTTGAATGCTACTTTTCTCAAAAGCCTTGGTGATGTATGGAAGATTGAGACAAGATCCATTCTTGTCAATAACACCCACAAGACCTCCAGGTTTGATGACATCTTCAACAAACTAAGACTGTTGGAGAATGAATGGCTTTTGGATAGTGATAATAAATCTTCCAGTAGTAACATGGCCTTCTTCTCACAAAGTGAAGGCCAATTTGATTCCATGAACTTCTATGGACATCCAGCCACTGGATCTCAATGTGTCAACGGTGGATCTCAGTCTGTCAGCGCTGGATCATATCCTGTCAACGCTTTATACTCAAGCGCTGACACACACAACTTTGGCGCTGATAGAATTAAACCTGCTGGTTTAGATCTAGATACTGTGTGTGCATTCATTGCTTCTTTGCCCAGTGATTCAAGGATTACATATGAAGATCTTGAGAAGATAAGTGATGAACAATTGGAAGAGATGGACATCAAGTGGACTATGGCTCTTGTAAGTTTAAGAGCAAACAGGTTTAATAAAAGGTTCAAGAAGAAGATGACCTTTAATGCTAAGGATGTTGCTGGATTTGACAAATCAAAGGTTGAGTGCTACAATTGTCATAGGATGGGGCACTTTATGAGGGAATGTAGATCTCCAAGAAGATCTGATGCTGGTAAGCCCTCAAGCCAAATGGTTAAGAGCCAAGATCCCAAGGCCATGGTTGCTGTTCAACAAATTGATGGCGTTGGAGGATGGGACTGGAGCTGGAACTTTATGGCTAAGGATGAGGAAGAAGACAGAGCTTTGGTTGCTGAAGTTAAAGAAGAGCATGTTGAATATGCTCTCATGGCACACTCCTCCTCTTCATCAGATAATGAGGTATATGATGATACTTTCTGTTCTAAGGGTTGTCGTTTAAATACTGAAAAACTAAATCAAGAGATAGTAAAATTATTAGATGAGGCAAGTACTGAAAGATGCAAAGTATCTAATTATCAAATTGCTCTTACCCAAACAGAAAAGACAGTAGCTGAGTATAAGAAAATGGAGTTTGATTTAAAGGATCAAATAAATATCTTAAAACATGAGTTACATCAAAGTAAAGATTGTCAAGATATAGTAAACAGGGTTAATCTTGATTTGATAGCTCAGTTAGAGGAGGCTAACAAAAATAAAGATAATGTGAGTCTTAAAATCCAGAGATTTGATAAGGCCACACAATCCCTAGGAGAGTGTGTTAGCAAACAAAGAGACTCTAAGGACATGAGTGGGATTGGGATGAAAGATTATACTGGTGTTCCACCACCAGCTGGGGATTTCTATGGTGTCCAATCAAAGGACTTATCTTGGACTGGCTTGCCAGAACTCCAAGAGAAGGAATTCATTCCTCCACCTAGAGTGACTTCCCCAGTTGAAGAATACAAACAGAAACTGACTGACCTAGATGAATGGAAGAAAGCTAACCACACTTTGTTTGTTAAGGGAGGGTTGTTGTGTGAAAGTCCAAATGAGCCCACACCAAACACGAGCCAGAATATTGTGGAGTCCAATGATCCTAAACCTATTAAAATCACACACCCTACCACTGGCAAAGCTGTTGACCTTGGCCCACAAACTGTTAGAAAACCTAGTGTTAAGTATGCAGAGATGTATAGGAATACTAGGTCACCAAAAAGCCAAGTTAGTAACCATGGAACAGGCTTCTTTGCTTCTAGACCTAAGACTATGTCTAGAAAAGCTTGTTACTCATGTGGTAGCTTCTCACATTTGGCATACAAATGTGTCAACGCTTCCAATGTCAACGCTGATAGGAACCATTTCAGCGCTGACAAAAGTCAACATAGGTCAAATACTGTCAGACCCAATACCTTTGTGAACAAAAGTTCACAAGTTGTTAGACCAGCCCCATTCTTTTCTAGAGGGTCTAACACACAAGGCCTAAGACCTTTCCAAAAGTCAAACACTTGGTCCAATAGGCAATGGGTTCCTGTAGCAAACCCTAGGTTCAACGCTGATAAAGGCAATCGGGGCGCTGACAAGAACAATTTCAGCGCTGACAGACACACTGCCAAACCTAGGTATTTGCAACCACAGGGAAATAGGTCTAAAGCTTCTACTAGATTAACATGGAGACCAAAACAAGACCAAAAATCTAATTCTAATGGTGTTTCTATGACATGCAACAGGTTTCATTATATTTCAAAAGCAATGTCAACACCAATTGGGGTTAACTGGGAATTTCATTCAAAAAGGGATGAAAATGGGGTTGTTATGAGAACCAAGTCTGTTCTTGTTGAACAACCAGATGAATCCAAGTCTTCCAAGGCTTGGGTTCCCAAAGAAAACTAATGTGTTTTCTTTATGTGCAGGGCATTCAGAAGAAGATCAATGATTATGGATATTGGGATAGTGGATGCTCAAGGCACATGACAGGGAAGGAAGACTATCTGACAAACTTTACTCCTATTCAAGATGGTGATAAGGTATACTTTGGAGGGGGCTATGGCACCATCACTGGAAAAGGAACCCTTGTCACCAACAATCTACGGTTTGAGAATGTCTTCCTGGTAAAAGAACTGGATTATAATTTGTTTAGTGTATCACAAGTGTGTGATAACAAAAATAAGGTTCTTTTCACAGATACTGAGTGCTTGGTATTAAGCAAAGATTACAAGCTCCCTGAGGAGAAATACATAGAATTTAGAACACCAAGGCATAAAGACATATATAATGTGAATCTTAATGGAATTAAGATAAATAATAAAATGATGTCATGTCTTTATGCTAAAGCCTCAGTAGATGAAAGTAATCTTTGGCACAAGAGATTAGGGCACATAAACTTTAAAAATATCAATAGACTTGTGAGGCTTGGTTTAGTTGATGGTTTGCCTGAAAAGGCTTTCCACAATGACCACACTTGTGTTGCATGTCTTAAGGGCAAGCAGCACAAGGTCTCATTCAGGTCTAAACAGGTGCATTCTAGTTCTAAACCTCTTCACTTATTGCATATGGACCTCTTTGGTCCAACTAATATAGAAAGTTTAAAGGGTAAATCATATTGTTTTGTCATCACTGATGATTTTTCCAGGTTTACATGGACTTTCTTTTTAGCCAAGAAAAGTGAAACTGCCCAAAGTCTGATTAATTTCATTACCCAGATTGAAAAGAAGAATGGTAATGAGGTCAAAATTATTAGAAGTGACAATGGGGGTGAGTTTAGAAATCAGTTGTTAGATGATTTTTGTGCCAAGAAAGGGATTACTAGGCAGTTTAGCATAGCTAGAACCCCACAGCAAAATGGGGTTGCTGAAAGGAAGAATAGAACCCTAATTGAAGCAGCCAGAACCATGTTGGCTGATGCCCACTTTCCTATAGCCTTTTGGGCTGAAGCTGTTAACACAGCTTGTTATGTTCAAAATAGGGCATTGGTCAACAAAATACATAACAAGACACCTTATGAGTTACTTTGGGGAAGGAAGCCAAATATTGGCTTTCTCAAGCCTTTTGGATGTCATGTAGTTGTTTTAGAAACTAGTGAGGCCCTAGGTAAATTCGATTCAAAAGGTGATGAAGGCTACTTCATGGGTTATTCAGTGCAGAGCAAAGGATATAGGGTTTACATTAAAAAGGAAAAACGTATACTTGAAAAGGTACATGTTAGGTTTTTAGAAAGTAAACCTAGTGATCCTAAAAGTGGTCCAAATTGGTTGTTTGACTTAGAACCTTTATCTAGAGCTTTAAATTATATGCCTGTTACTGATCCAGACATTGTGAAGGTAACTTCAAGTGTTTTGGAAAAGAGAATTGGTAATGTTTCAGGTATACAGGTTGCTAAGGAGGATGGACCATCAGCAGTTGAGTCATCTCCCACACAAGAATATGTTACACTTCCTATATGGACAGATGAGTATTATGCTGCTGCTGCTGCTGCTAGAAAAGATAATGGTGGTTTCCAAATTCCACCAAATACAAACATGCATGGTTCTTCAGGCCCTGACAAAGGGAAATCAAGCGCTGATAAGAGCAATTCAGACGCTGATGGATCAGACGCTGACACCAACAGTTCAAGCGCTGTTAGCCCAAGCGCTGACAAACAAGGTTCAGACTTTGACAACACCTTTGCACATCTTTTCTCTTCCCATTTTGAACAAGGTGGACCTTCCAATGTTCATGAAGAGATTCATGTTGATCAAAGAGAGTCTGATGAAGAAGATATTGGCAACATGGAGCGTGAAGTTGAGGACACCAGACTTTTTGAAGGAGGAGTTCTCACTTCCACAGCAAAGGATCACCCCACATCTCAGATCATTGGTGATGTTATGGCTCCAGTTCAAACAAGAAGATCCCATCAAAGTCTTGGTGGATTTATTGCCAATATACACAAGAAGGTTGATACCCCTCTTGTACAAGCATGTTTGTTTGCATGTTTTCTGTCACAAGAAGAACCCAAGAAGATTTTTGATGCTCTCAAAGAACCTAGTTAGGTGGAAGCAATGCAGGATGAGCTTCACCAATTTGCTATACAGGATGTTTGGGAGCTGGTTGATTGTCCTAGATATGTGAGACCAATTGGGACAAGATGGGTTCTAAGGAACAAGAAAGATGAAAGGGGTATTGTGGTCAGAAACAAGGCACGTTTGATAGCTCAGGGATATACACAAGAGGAAGGAATAGATTATGAAGAAGTCTTTGCTCCTGTTGCAAGAATTGAAGCTATAAGAATTTTTCTAGCTTATGCCTCTTGTATGAACTTCACTGTTTATCAAATGGATGTGAAGAGTGCTTTCCTCTATGGAACAATTGTTGAGGAAGTATATGTCATGCAACCTCCTGGTTTTGAAGATCCTGAAAATCCAGACAAGGTTTATAGAGTGAAGAAAGCTATGTATGGACTTCATCAAGCCCCAAGAGCATGGTATGGTACATTGTCCACCTACTTGGTGGAAAATGGTTTTAAAAGGGGCACCATAGATCAGACATTGTTCACAAAGAAGAAAGGAAAACATGTGTTGCTTGTGCAGGTCTATGTTGATGACATCATTTTTGGGTCTACTGATCCAAAAATGAGTGAGGACTTTTCCAAGCTCATGACAGATAAATTCAAGATGAGTGCAATGGGTGAGATGAACTTCTTTCTAGGATTGCAAGTTCAGCAGAAAGAAGATGGTATCTTCATCTCCCAAGACAAGTATGTAGCTGAAATCTTGAAGAAATATGGTTTTTCTCCACATGAAAAGGATGCTTCCACTCCTATGGATAGGGAACACCCTTGGGGAAAGATTGGAGCTGGAAAGGATGTGGATGTTAGGCACTATAGATCAATGATTGGGTCATTGATGTATCTTACAGCCTCAAGACCTGACATCATGTTTGCTGTGTGTGCATGTGCACGCCATCAAGTGACTCCCAAAGAATGTCACCTTTTTGCTGTGAAAAGAATTTTTAGGTACCTAAGATGTTATCCAGATCTTGGCTTGTGGTACCCAAAATATTCTCCATTGGAGCTTATTGCATATTCAGACAGTGACTATGGTGGTGACAAGTTTGATAGGAAATCCACAACTGGTGGATGCCAATTTCTTGGGAGTAGATTGATATCTTGGCAATGCAAGAAACAAACAGTGGTGGCAAACTCTACAACTGAAGCAGAATATGTAGCTGCAGCTGCTTGTTGTGGACAAGTCTTATGGATTCAGAACCAGCTGTTGGATTATGGGTATAATTTTATGCATACCAAGATTTTTGTAGACAATAACAGTACTTTATGCATTATTAAAAATCCTGTACATCATTCTAAAACCAAACACATAGAAATTAGACATCATTTTATAAGAGATTGCTTTGAGAAAGGTTTAATACAACCAGATAGGGTAGCCACAGAAGATAATGTGGCTGATTTATTAACTAAACCTTTTGATGCTGGAAGATTTCAGTATTTGGTAACAAATATTGGAATGGTTAATCTCACTTAATATGTGTTTTGGAACCTTTTTGTAAAAGTATGTACAGGATAATGCATTGTTATTGGTCTTTGTGATGATTTAGATTTTTCCACTTTATTTTTCTAACACTGACAAAGGTAAATGTAACGCTGTCAAGTGTTATTTTGCCGTTGTTAGAGATATTATTGTCTAACGCTGACAAGAGTTCCTTCAACGCTGACAAGTGTTGTCGGGGCGCTGTCAGCAACAAATGTTAGTTTTGTGGTTTTCATCTAAATGTGTAGGTGGTGGTAGCTTTATGCCATTGGATACAGAGTTGCTTATGGATCTTTGAAGAGCTATTTGGACATGTTTTTGTTTATGGATGATGGTTGGAATATTTATATTCCTATCTTGACATAAATTTTTAATGTTCATATATATTTTGAGAAACTCATGTATCATAGTTTAAGGGGAGGTTTAAGGAACCTTTAGGACTCTTGGGTATTCTTACAATACTCTCATCACAATTCTAGATTGTGTCCACAGGTGAGTATGGGTTAGTTTTACTAAACCATGAGGCACTGTAGCATGCAAAGTTGACAAACTATGCATGTTGCCAAGACATTTTTGGCCTAGAATTGGTTGTGGTCTGATGGGAGACTTGGGAATAGTTTGGTTATGGGTCTACCTGGGAGTTACAAAGAATTTTATGAAATAACTTTGTTGGTAAGTATTTTGGTTAGCAAGGGACTCTAGAGGACATTTGTGTCTATCTTGCTTAAGCAAGTGTGCATAAATGGACAGTGCTTGCCGCCCAGTAATTATTATCAACTTGTAAGATATTTCCCTTAGGATAAATTACTTTGTTAAGGTCTTTTTCTTTTTAAATATTTTTATTTTTAGACGCTGACAAGTTTTTCTCCAAACGCTGTTACGTCCAATCGTGACGCTGACAAGGCTTTAGGCAACCGCTGACAAGAAAATATAGCCGTTGGGCGCTGATGGGCTATTTTTGACCGTTGACACCTAGTGGGCCCTACCCAGTTGTTATTTTTGACTAATCTTTGGCCGTAATTTTGGGGAGTTGTTACTTTTAATTAATGCATGAGATAAGTTATATTTGATTCAATATTTTCATCATTGCTCTTTGAATATAACTGCCTCATTTTTTACCAATCAAAATCATGCATCTCTCCTATAAATTTGGCTAATCTTTTTATTATGGGTATTCATATTTTCTTGTCTAACATTTTTCTCCTAGATTTTTCCCATATCACATAACCTAAACAGCTTTCACCATGGCACCCAAGTTCAACTCAAAGAATTTAACATTGGAGTTCAAGAGCCAACATAATATGGTAGCTTACTTGACTGCTGATAATGATTTGTTCCCTCAGTATTCACAAATGGTGGCATTTTTAAATGCATCCTCATTCAGGTATGCACTTTCTCATACACCATTAGTCCCTGTCGCACACATTAGACAGTTTTGGAACAATGCTAGTTCCACAACAGCTAATGGAGTGACCACATTAACATCTACTGTTCATGGAAGAACATGGGTGGTCACTGAAGCCTTGGTTCGCCAAGCTTTGCGTCTTGATGACGCTGATGGTGTGACTACCCTTGCCATTGCAACAATAGAACAAGGTCTTAGGGAATTGGGTTATCCTATTCCTGCTGATGTCACTTTAAATAAATATCATAAGCAGGAATTTCCCTCTGACTGGAAATATTTGATACATGTCCTTCTCCAATGCTTAAGTCCAAAATGTACTTCTTTTAATGAAATAAACAGGTCAATTGCAAGTGCTTTGGTTTGTATAACACGTGGGCTTAAGTATAATTTTTCAAAAATGATTTTTGAAGGGATGTGTAAAAACAAGGGAAGTAAAATGACTTTGGCTTACCCAAGATTTTTGCAAATGGTCTTTGATTTACAAGAATATTGTTCTAGGGATCATGACACTTTTTATGAGATCCCTAGACAATAGAAAACCATTTTTGCCAAAATGAGCTCCACAAACAGATCCATACCTCTTACCCAAGCCATGCTTGAAGTAATTCAGGCTGCTCAACCACAACCAGAACCTGCACCCCAACTTGAGCCTATTCATGAACCATTACCTTCACCAGACCACATGGACATTGACCAACCCAGCGCTGACACTCAAAATGTGGGCGCTGACACAGCCAATCCCAACACTGATAACATCCCTGAACAATCCCAAACACCTCTTAATCAACCAACACCCACACAATCTACTTCATCTTCCACCCCATTACAATCTAGGTTGAATAAACGCCAAAGGACTACTGGAGTGTTCTCCTCTAGTGGTCCTAGCCTTGTAGCAGAGAGCACCACCTCCACAAGTGTGGCTGGTTCCATGGATGAGGCTGGGGCTATTGACACAAGCTTAGATGCTGGTCAAGACAGTCCCAACATCATTAAGACCTCATCCACGCCCTATGATTCTATTTTGGGAGGTCAAATCCCCATTCTAGCTGAGGGCAGATTGGAACCTATGACTTTGACTGAATTGACGGCTGCTGTCATTAGCTTGCAAAAGCAAAATGTCAGCCTTGTACAAATTGTCGACAACCAGGGCCGTGAACTCCAAGTATTGAGAGAGCGGGTAACTGTTTTGGAGAATCCAAGTAGCAGGAGTCTAATGGAGGAATCTTCCAAAGGGGAGGATGAAGAGGATGAAGAGGATGAGCTGATTCATACAGCTAGTGAGAAGAGTTCAGAGAAGAGTTCACAATTTAGTGAATCTTTACAGGTTGCTGAAGCACTCACCAACTTGAAGAAGCACCCAGTTATTGATACATCCAAGGTGACACCATTAAACTTGGAAGGATCTTTCACAGCAACAATTGTTGGGTCAAAAGTTGATGAGTAAAACACTATGGAAACAAGAAAGACCAAATAGGACATTATCACTGCTAGAATTCCCACTGCTGAAGATCCCCCTGCTAGAATTCCCCCTGCTGGAGTACTTTCCCCTGCTAGAGCAAGTTTCCCCTGCTGGAGTACTTGCCCCTGCTAGTGTACTTCCCACTGCTAGTGATAAGTATGAAGATTTGGTCAACACAAGATAAGAATGAATAAGTCAGTTTTGATTTAGTCATTATTACTTTATTTAGTTTCCATGTATCCCTGGGTTCCTTGAGTTATAAAAGGAACCACCAGGCATAGGTTTTATTCACTACTTCCTACTACACAAATGTAACCTACTGCTTGTTTGATCTCTAAGTGTGGGATTCAATGTACACACACCTAGAGTAGTTTGTGTTAATCATTAATACAAACTCTCTTTTGGGAATTATTCATCTTGTTAAACATCTTATTCTAGTTAATTGTATTATTCCGCTGTGTTCATCACATATACAATTGACAACCTAGATAAAACGGTTTTTACTGTTTGAGTCTAAAGATCTTGGATTCAACATGTGGTATCAGAGCGGGTGGCTCTAGATATCTAGGAGAATCAAGATGTTTATCGTGTTGGTGTTGTTGCTGTGAAGATAATGGCGATTTTTAGGGTTTATCCCTAAAAATTGTTGAATAAAATAAGTTCCTGTTATTGCAGCCACTATTGATGTCTCAAACGAGATATATTCAAGTATAAGGTACGAAGTGGTTGGTTACTAATTCTTTATTCTATTCGTGTAAATTCAGTGAATGATCTGAGTTTGAAATCGCATATAGAATGAAAGAATAATAATAATACTAGGTATCGTGTGGGGCTGGATATTAATTGGTTCACTTTTCATTATTGTCCATCTAATCTAACCGAATAGAGACAAAGCAAAGTTGTTTTTATGGACCAATAATAGATGGGGTCAAAAGTCCTCACATGAATATTTAAGCCAACAAGGGGATTTGTAAGCAGCTCACGTGATTGAAAGTAATATGTTCCTTTTGGTTTAATAATATATTGGTGTATGGGACGAATTGAATGATATGATAAAGAAGTTTTCATGTGAATGGTCCCACTGTTGGTCGGTGTTAAAACAAACAAGGATATATGGTCTCAATGGTTCTTGTATGCAATGTTTTAAATGTGTTCACACGAATGGGTAAATTGTGTGTTCACACGGGATGGTGCAAAAGAATTAATGGGTTTTGTCTCTTCTGCATAGTATAAAGACGTGAGTATTTTTTTTTTTGCTCACATATGGACTTAATTTTTATTCATACTTGTTGTGGTCCAAAACGAACAAAGGAGTAGTCTTTTGTGGTTTTGTGGTCACGAGGGCAAGTCAGAGACACATATGGTAAAAGAAGTGTGGGCCATCTATTGCAGCTATATCCAAGTTTGTCTCACGTGATTAATGCCTTAAGGAGCAAAAAGGTTGTGATTTGTTTTGACGACAGAAGAAACAAATTAAAAGGGATATAATGATTGGTTTAGGAATGCACTGTGAACAGTTTTTCACAGTAGGGTTTATTTTTATTTCATCATGTTTTTATTATTTCCCTTCTGTTACAAAGTCATTCTCAATGTTTGGGTTTGTCACAGTTAATAATAAAAACAGTGGCATTAAAAGTTCCCCCTGCTTGTGAAAAAGTTCCCCCTGCTTTCATTAAAAGAAGCCCCTGCTACATTCCCCTGCCTTCAATAGATCCCACTGCTTTCATTAACAGATTCCCACTGTTTCTGAAAGTACCCCCTGCTGTCAGATATGAGTTTTGGGACAGCAAGGTTTTGGAGTTTGATTCACAGCAACTGATCTTAAAGGTATAACGGCTTGATTTAAATTTATTGATTACGAAGAAAAGTTTTTATCATTTATTTGAATATGAAGGAGATTTTCGCGGGTATGTGTTTTATGCTTAAACACCTAGTGAGAAAGTGATACAAAGATCTAGGAATGTGTGATTTTTCTTATGGTACTCTATGCACATATTTCCTATCACTTGAAGGAGTTACATTATTGTGCTCAGTGTCTCATGTTCATGAAAAATGAGGATTTAGTATATTCCCCTCTTTGTCACGTGGTTAGTACAAGATATAAAATACAAGTTCGGGTTATTCTTCTTCATCATCAAGTAAGTTATAATCAATTTTCTTCATATGTAATCATTACATAAAGCCTACAGAATTTGAAGATTCAAGATGCTTGACAAAAGTCGTTCTTATTTGTTCTATTCAACCATAATGAAGTTGTTCTTCAAAGTTACTACTGGTTGGGTACGTATACTATTAGTCATTTAAAGATGGCACTACATGCTAATTTCTAGTGCTGCTCTCATCATGGATGGTACTATATAGTATTTGTTTCTACAAGTGGTTAATTCTTTGTTTGCTTCTTATGGTTGGTACATCTACTTTTGGTCAAAAGAAATGGTTAGCACACTTTAAGGGGAAGCTCATTTGTTCAAGTGTTAATCATTTACATATGACATTGAGGTGAAGGTTTTCGCTACTGCTCATTGGTATTACTACAACTAATGTGGGTATCTACTGTTCAAAATCATTTTTTATTAGGATCTATGCCCTATGTGCTTCATGGAGGGTATTTTGAAAAGTAGAATACTTGGGTTTGATGTATGATATTGGTTAGTAGCAGTTGAAAATCAAGGTTGTTCACATAGAAGACCCCTATTTGATCATGTCAAAAAGGGGAAGTTGTCTACAAAGAATGTTCAGCCTGTTGATCTTTGGTGTTGTATGTTTAAGGGGAAGTGTTTTGACATCATCAACTAGGGGAAGATTGTTGGGTCAAAAGTTGATGAGTAAAACACTATGGAAACAAGAAAGACCAAATAGGACATTATCACTGCTAGAATTCCCACTGCTGAAGATCCCCCTGCTGGAATTCCCCCTGCTGGAGTACTTTCCCCTGATAGAGCAAGTTTCCCCTGCTGGAGTACTTGCCCCTGCTAGTGTACTTCCCACTGCTAGTGATAAGTATGAAGATTTGGTCAACACAAGATAAGAATGAATAAGTCAGTTTTGATTTAGTCATTATTACTTTATTTAGTTTCCATGTATCCCTGGGTTCCTTGAGTTATAAAAGGAACCACCAGGCATAGGTTTTATTCACTACTTCCTACTACACAAATGTAACCTACTGCTTGTTTGATCTCTAGGTGTAGGATTCAATGTACACACACCTAGAGTAGTTTGTGTTAATCATTAATACAAACTCTCTTTTGGGAATTATTCATCTTGTTAAACATCTTATTCTAGTTAATTGTATTATTCCGCTGTGTTCATCACATATACAATTGACAACCTAGATAAAACGGTTTTTACTGTTTGAGTCTAAAGATCTTGGATTCAACAACAATGGGCGCTGATACAGGTTTGAACGCTGACACATCCAGCGCTGACAAAGGAAATCGTGGCGCTGATAGAGGTAACTTGAAAGCTGATAAAGTTGCAGGTGGTGTTGATGTATTCCAGTCATCAACAATCATCAAAGATGTGTCCACACAGGTTTCTTCTTCTACTTTACCTATTATTGATCCAAAAGACAAAGGTAAAGGAAAATTGGTTGAAGAAGATGTTCCAAAGAAGGATGCAGCACAAATTGCATTTGATGAACAGTTGGCTGCACAACTTTTGGAAAGAGATTTGAAGAGGAGTAGTAGGTCACCATTTGTTGCTACTTCTGAGAGTGAGGAAGAGAGTGGTGATGATAAAGAAGGTGATAGCTCAGATTCAAGTATTCAAATTATTGAAGATCCAGAAAGACTTGAATATGGGGATGAGTTAGCAAAGGAAAGATTGAGTGATTTGAAGAATCAGATTGATTGGGACCTTCCTGAAATCACCAGAATGTACCATGCTTGGGAAGACAAGGTTATGGACAACCCAGGGATGAGTTTATCAGATCAAATTTGGGGGTTGGAAGTTCTTCTCAGGGTACAAGATGATATAAAGGTGATTTTGAGGTTTAATGCACAAGAGGTCAAGACTTGGCTCAAAAGAGATAGAAGGCAGTTGTACTACAAGTTGCTTAGATGCCATCAACCTAGATGGACATACAAGAAGCTGTTGGCTTTATCTTTTGAGGAGCTAGAGTATAGGGCACATCCTATTTGGAGGAATGTGCAAGAAAATAATGTCTACCAGTTTCTTTCAGAAGAAAGGAAACAAGAGCTTGCTGAGGAAATGCAGATTCAAAAGGAAATGAGGATTGCTCAAAGACCAGTAAAGAAAGGAGATCCTTTTCAATTTCCCAAAGATATGGATGTGTATTTTCCAACTGAAGGTGTCATAAGGAAGCATCTCAAGCTTTCTCCATTGGAAGCTTCAGATTTGGTTAATGTAGTACCTCTAGATGACAGAAATCGAATCATCAGTTTTGATGAAGATGAGTGTGGATTTTGGAAGATTGGCAGGTTTGGAAAGGAGGTACATACTTTCACTTCAGTTATTTCTATATTTGCAAGCATAGACAGAGAAGACTTGGTGCATCTATGGAGATTGATAGAGGCCAAGTATACAGCTGAAGCACCTACTTCAGCAAATGGAATAAGACTTTGGAACACATTTTTGACTTTGTGTGGTCCAAGAGAAGCAGATCCTGCCATATGGAAGGATCTTGAAGATGATCTCATTAATCTTCATTGGAGGCTTTATTCTACTTGTGGTGTATTTCATTTGAGCTCTACAAAGTTTTCAGAATATCTACTTGTGGATGCTGACTATTTCTTGTCCAAAGAAGTGTTGGAGAAGATGCTAGAGACACCCTTGGAGATTGATTATACTAGTGACGTGGCCAAGGACTTGATTAGATATGTTTATCACCAACATAAGAAGTTTTTGCAAGATTCCTCCTAAGCCTTAAGTTTTTATTCAGAAACTTGATCATTGGAATAGATATCAAGTTTAGGGGAGGATTGTTGGGAATAAATTATGGGTCAGTTCACTAGACGCTGATAAGAAGAATGTCAACGCTGATAGGATGACATTGGACGCTGACAGCCAAGCGTTGACATTGAAGAAGTCAACACTGACAGCCTTGAAGATTAGCACTGATGGAATATATCTTCATACGAATCTTTTTGTTTATTTGTTTCTTTATTTGTGTATGGTAAAGATAAGCTCGACATTGTATTTTCCATTATTATCTTTACCTAGAATAGTTGATTCGTAGCTTATTGTACAAGACTTCTTGTTCTATAAAAGAAGATCTTTTAGGTTAAAGATATATATCAGTTTTCATAAGTTTTCACAAGTTAAACCTCTTTCATTGTAATCAAGTTCGATTATTCTAATACAAGTGAAAGTTTGTTTAACATCTTTGTGTTTTAGATCAAGTGTTAATTCCGCATAACACTTAGTTACTTTATTCATAAGCAAAGGTTTCTCTACGTGTATTACTTGATCTTATCTCGTATACACAAAGCTTAATCGATCTAAGTTTGGGATCAACAAAGCTTCTATTGGATTCTAGAACTACTTTGGGACCAAGTAAACTACTTTGGCTACAAGAGAACTCCTTTGGCGCCAAGTATATTACTTTGGCTCCAAGTTCATGCATTGAAGACATGGCCTTAATTCATCTATAAATAAGACCCATTGGGTCATTGTAACATATCACTTGAATACTTTCATTACAACCATCATTATTCACCAAGGAAACTCTCCCAACCTTGGTAAAAACCCCAATTCCCGGATTTAATATTGGTGTGCCAAAAAGTGACGTTTTTGGAGCTCCAATCATCAAAATAACCTTGTCAAACTCTAAGGGATCATTACCCTTGTCATTGGTAGTGTTTCTTGACACCTAAATCACCACCAACCTTCACCGAACCTCTCCAAAACCTGTCTCAAATCTCAAATACGAATTTCATTTGCATAACCCAAAAGACCACAAAACTTATAGTCAATTGGAGGCCTAAGGATTGCTCTAATTCCTTCCATTTACTTATTGTATTCATACTTTGGGTAAAATCTTGTTATTTTTATTATGTTGAACTCTATGTCATATGTTGATGTCTGTAGATTAATATGATCATGGAGTAGTTTTCTTTACACTTGTTTGGATGATGTTGTGACATGAGGATTGTTTATGTTTTATCATTGTTTTGATCAGTTTCATGTTATGTTTGAAATCTAATTGTGCTTAAGTTCCATTCCATTTGCTTATCATACTTGGTTAGTTGTTGATGATTTCATAGGTCGAAAGGGTTATCATTCACCAACTAGTTATAATCGTTTTGTCTATGGATGATTATCTATTGTATTGACCATTTCTTTAGTGGTATACTTATGTAAAGGAACTTAAGTGTGATTGTTAATGATTTTGTGAAACGACCGTGAATCAAACTCGTTAAACTAAACATAGTCTTGAAATGGTTGATTTGTCTTAATGCTTGATTTGATTGTGTTATGATCATACGCGTTGGTTATTTACCTTTAAAATCAAAGATTGGAATTTGTGACCATCATCTTCTTTACTTGTAATCAATTTATCAAAACCATCCTCATATGAACAATCCAAATGTTATGAACTAATCCAAGCAAGTGTTGTCTTTAATATTATTGTTATCATTCATTTTAGTTGATTAATCATCATATTCGTGTTACTTGTTATTACTTGCTTAATTGTTACTTATATGGTAATTGTGAGAGTGACAACCATTTTTACCACTAACGTTACATTGTTACAAAGACTCTTTAAAATCGAAAACACCCAAATCCTAGTGAACGACATCGGCTTACCACAACAAGCTAGCTACAAACGAAAGGGTCATACTTGCCCGTGTGTTCTAAGCTTATTCGGTAATCCTTGTATAACTTTAAAACTTGTGTATACTCACAAAGAACGCATCAAGTTTTTGGCGCCGCTGCCGGGGATTTGCGTTTGTGCTTTTCATGTTTTGAATCTTTGTTGCATATCGTGTATCGTTTAATCTCCTTAGTGCTTATTTCTTTTGTGCTTATTTGGTTTAAAGAGGCAACCTTAGGAACAAAACCCAAATCGGCTTTTCCGTTTACATCTTTTTAGCTAGTTGCATCCATTAGCTAACAATCGAATTTGACCCTTTTGTTAGCACTCTCGTTAGTGCTAGATACCCTTAGAACACCCACTGAGCCATTCTTTTCTTTTTTGTTCAATCCACTAAAAAGAAAAATATATATATAACCTTCAACCTTAGCCTAACCCATGTCAAAGTCTAAATGGTGGGTTGCTAGTTGCTTGGTATGGTGGATCATTTTTTATGGTTAGTAGTTATGCCACACTTCGCGTTTGTATGTGTCATTCTGACAAAGATAAAGATGAGCGCTCTTTTATATTCGTACTTTTTGTGGTGTGTGCTTAAGTGAAGTGTGAGGGGAGCATGTGATGTGTGTTGAAAAAAAATGAAAGAAAAAAAAGATGAGGATGAGAAAAAGAAAGAAAAAAAAAGAATAAGTCATAAAAAAAGTAAAAAAAAGTGTTGACAAAAATAGCCAATGAGCTATATGTTTATGAAGATGAAGGAAGACGAAGTATATTTGGATATCGATTAGCCAATGTTCTAAGACGTGATATGTATGTGTTGATCGATATGTGTTGAATAAAACTCGTAGCTATGATCATTTTTGGGATTGTAATTTGTTCGGTAACTAGCAACATGGGACTTAGACTTTTAACTTGTATATTCGTGACACCCCTCATAAAATATCTCATGTCTTATCTATACCCATTAACCCTTATCCTTGTAACCCGAATAAAAGTCCTCTTTAGATGTGTACACTTGGTGCTCACGCCATTTCGTTTAATTTTGTTTGTACTTGGTAGATTTGCATCTTATTTTTCAATAAACCATTATTATGCACCATGTGGGAAGTAATTTCTTTTACTTTCTTGAGGACAAGCAACCTCTTAAGTGTGAGGGGGTTTTCACATTTGGCGATTTTGTATATATAAAAAATAAAAGAAATAAAAAAAACCCAAAAATATTTTTCTTTTACTTGCTTGAGGACAAGCAAACTCTTAAGTGTGAGGAGGTTTGCACCTTTAGCGTTTTCTTATAAAAACCAAAAATATTTTCAATTTTTCATAGATTTTTCAATTTTTCATAAAATTGTTAAAAAAAACTCTTTTCTTTTAGAACCCCTAGGTATTTAGTTTCTAACTTTATTTTACTTTATTTGCTTGAGGGCAAGCAAAGTTTTTCTTTTCCTTACTCGAGGACGAGCAAAACTTAAGTGTGAGGGGATTTGATAACGCCCAAATCCAACATGTTTTATTGAGCCTTATCCTTATATTTTGCATGGTTTTTGGTTACACTAACGAGCTATTTAGCTCATATATATGTGAAGTTGTGTTTTGTGTTGTTAGTTAGCCAAGATCAAGGAAAATGAAGAAAAGACAAAGAAAGAATAAATGATGATTCATGCATATACGAAGGAATCCCGACAAGTACAAGACTATGAAGATCAATTCCGGATGCAAGAACAAGTGCTTTCAAGACAAGTACAAGTTCATCAACATGCAAAGCTGCCACCTACTTTTGTGTAGGCAGAATTTTGTCTACATACATGCACTCCAAGCCTTCATGAAGCTTCTATTGGATTCTAGAACTACTTTAGGACCAAGTAAACTACTTTGGCTACAAGAGAACTCCTTTGGCTCCAAGTATATTACTTTGGCTCCAAGTTCATGAATTGAAGACATGGCCTTAATTCATCTATAAATAAGACCCATGGGGTCATTGTAACATATCAATTGAATACTTTCATTACCACCATCATTATTCACCAAGGAAACTCTCCCAACCTTGGTGAAAACCCAATTCCCGGATTTAATATCAGTGTGCCAAAAAGTGACGTTTTTGGAGCTCCAATCATCAAAATAACCTTGCCAAACTCTAAGGGATCATTACCCTTGTCATTGGTAGTGTTTTGTTGCTACCTAAATCACCACCAACCTTCACTGAACCTCTCCAAAACCTAATCTTTGATTTTAAAGGTAAATAACCAATGCATATGATCATAACACAATCAAATCAAGCATTAAGACAAATCAACCAATTCAAGACTATGTTTAGTTTAACGAGTTTGATTCACGGTCGTTTCACAAAATCATTAACAATCACACTTAAGTTCCTTTGCATAATCATACCACTAAAGAAATGGTAATACAATAGATAATCATTCATAGACAAAACGATTATAACTAGTTGGTGAATGATAACCCTTTCGACCTATGAAATCATCAACAACTAATCAAGTATGATAAGCAAATAGAATGGAACTTAAGCACAATTAGATTTCAAACATAACATGAAATTAATCTAAACAATGATAAAACATAAACGATCCTCATGTCACACCTTTAGCGTTTTCTTATAAAAACCAAAAATATTTTCAATTTTTCATAGATTTTTCAATTTTTCATAAAATTGTTAAAAAAAACTCTTTTCTTTTAGAACCCCTAGGTATTTAGTTTCTAACTTTATTTTACTTTATTTGCTTGAGGGCAAGCAAAGTTTTTCTTTTCCTTACTCGAGGACGAGCAAAACTTAAGTGTGAGGGGATTTGATAACGCCCAAATCCAACATGTTTTATTGAGCCTTATCCTTATATTTTGCATGGTTTTTGGTTACACTAACGAGCTATTTAGCTCATATATATGTGAAGTTGTGTTTTGTGTTGTTAGTTAGCCAAGATCAAGGAAAATGAAGAAAAGACAAAGAAAGAATAAATGATGATTCATGCATATACGAAGGAATCCCGACAAGTACAAGACTATGAAGATCAATTCCGGATGCAAGAACAAGTGCTTTCAAGACAAGTACAAGTTCATCAACATGCAAAGCTGCCACCTACTTTTGTGTAGGCAGAATTTTGTCTACATACATGCACTCCAAGCCTTCATGAAGCTTCTATTGGATTCTAGAACTACTTTAGGACCAAGTAAACTACTTTGGCTACAAGAGAACTCCTTTGGCTCCAAGTATATTACTTTGGCTCCAAGTTCATGAATTGAAGACATGGCCTTAATTCATCTATAAATAAGACCCATGGGGTCATTGTAACATATCAATTGAATACTTTCATTACCACCATCATTATTCACCAAGGAAACTCTCCCAACCTTGGTGAAAACCCAATTCCCGGATTTAATATCAGTGTGCCAAAAAGTGACGTTTTTGGAGCTCCAATCATCAAAATAACCTTGCCAAACTCTAAGGGATCATTACCCTTGTCATTGGTAGTGTTTTGTTGCTACCTAAATCACCACCAACCTTCACTGAACCTCTCCAAAACCTAATCTTTGATTTTAAAGGTAAATAACCAATGCATATGATCATAACACAATCAAATCAAGCATTAAGACAAATCAACCAATTCAAGACTATGTTTAGTTTAACGAGTTTGATTCACGGTCGTTTCACAAAATCATTAACAATCACACTTAAGTTCCTTTGCATAATCATACCACTAAAGAAATGGTAATACAATAGATAATCATTCATAGACAAAACGATTATAACTAGTTGGTGAATGATAACCCTTTCGACCTATGAAATCATCAACAACTAATCAAGTATGATAAGCAAATAGAATGGAACTTAAGCACAATTAGATTTCAAACATAACATGAAATTAATCTAAACAATGATAAAACATAAACGATCCTCATGTCACAACATCATCCAAACAAGTGTAAAGAAAACTACTCCATGTCCATTTACTTATTGTATTCATACTTTGGGTAAACTCTTGTTATTTTTATTATGTTGAACTCTATGTCATATGTTGAATGTTTGTTGATTAATATGATCATGGAGTAATTTTCTTTACACTTGTTTGGATGATGTTGTGACATGAGGATCGTTTATGTTTTATCATTGTTTTGATTAATTTCATGTTATGTTTGAAATCTAATTGTGCTTAAGTTCCATTCCATTTGCTTATCATACTTGATTAGTTGTTGATGATTTCATAGGTCTAAAGGGTTATCATTCACCAACTAGTTATAATCGTTTTGTCTATGAATGATTATCTATTGTATTGACCATTTCTTTAGTGGTATGATTATGCAAAGGAACTTAAGTGTGATTGTTAATGATTTTGTGAAACGACCGTGAATCAAACTCGTTAAACTAAACATAGTCTTGAATTGGTTGATTTGTCTTAATGCTTAATTTGATTGTGTTATGATCATATGCGTTGGTTATTTACCTTTAAAATCAAAGATTGGAATTTGTGACCATCATCTTCTTTACTTGTAATCAATTTATCAAAACCATCCTCATATGAACAATCCAAATGTTATGAACTAGTCCAAGCAAGTTTTGTCTTTAATATTATTGTTATCATCTCATTTTAGTTGCTTAATCATCATATTCGTGTTACTTGTTATTACTTGCTTAATTGTTACTTATATGGTAATTGTGGGTGTGACAACCATTTTTACCACTAACGTTACATTGTTACAAAGACTCTTTACAACCGAAAACACCCAAATCCTAGTGAACGACCTCGGCTTACCACAACAAGCTAGCTACAAACGAAAGGGTCATACTTGCCCGTGTGTTCTAAGCTTATTCGGTAATCCTTGTATAAATATAAAACTTGTGTATACTCACAAAGAACGCATCAAGTTTTTGGCGCCGCTGCCGGGGATTTGCGTTTATGCTTTTCATGTTTTGAATCTTTGTTGCATATCGTGTATCGTTTAATCTCCTTAGTGCTTATTTCTTTTGTGCTTATTTGGTTTAAAATTAAAGTGTGTTTAGATTAAGCTTTTTAGTCCTTATTTCATCAACCCCACAATTTTTTAAGTGTTCTTAGTTCTTAGTTCTTAGTTGCCAAAATCCAAAAAAAAAAACACAATTTTTCAGCAGCAGCCAAGTTGACGCCGACAGACCCAAGTTGCCGCCGGCAACTGCTCATCAGAAGCTAAGTTTCCGACCGGCAGAAGCAAGTTGCCGCCGGCAACTGCTTCACAACTTCTATTTTGCCGACCAGCACCCCAAAGTTGCCGGCGGCAATTCCTGAAACAGTAAAAAGAAATTAAAAAAAAAAAACTTTTTTTCCTTTATTTTAACCGAGCCTACCCCGAAACAATTCCTAGTTTTATTTTACACTCGTTTAACATCCGTTCTTCGAGTTTAGAACCAATTATCCTTGTTTGCTCATTACCTACCCAACCACCCCGTTTAATCATTTTGTGCCTTGTTCGTATTTCTATTCGCTCCGGTTTATTCCCGAACCCCGTGTTTAGAACCCGAAGTCATTTGAGCCGTCCGGTTTGATAGATTTGGTACAATAATTCATTAGCGTTTTCATTCTTATTTTTCTTGTTTCTTTAGTTGTTTTATTTAGTAAAAAAAATAGTAATAATAGTAGTAGTAAAAAAAATATATATACAAAAATATTTTTGATCTTATTTGTTTTATTTAGTTTATTTTTCTATGACGTTTTGCAAATCACTCCGGGTTTGTATAAACCCGCGTTCATGGGGAAAACAACTCGTTCGTCCATTCCAAAAACTTAAACGTAAAATCAAAAATAGGACGACATCCAATAAAACACCAATCGTACCCCTTGAAATCGAATCACCCGAACCATACATCAAACCACCGTTCATCAAAGAATTTTTCGTTGTCGCCTCCAAAGACGACGTATTCGACACCGAAGTCGAGACGATATTCAAAAATCCATTTCATATTGAAGGAATCTCGTCCTATGAAACCGAATTCGATTCCTCAACCATTGTTACCATTGATCCCGATGATCAACCAATGTGGTCAAACACTAGGATCGTTGCTCCAACACCTAGTTCCTCTATTGTTCAAATCCCTATTTTGAACAATTTCACTATCAAAAGTAACCACATACAAATGATTCGGGAAAACCAATTTGATGGAGAATCCCTATCCGATCCTCATCAACATGTATTCGATTTTCTTGAGATTAGTAGCCTTTTCCAATATAGTAAAAATCAAGAGGAAGCGATTAACTTGAGGATATTCCCATTCTCATTAACCGGAGAAGCTAAGATTTGGTTGAATGAATTAGATGAATGAACCATTACTTCGTGGAATGAATTAAAAGAAGCTTTCATAAGCCGATTCTTTTCATCCGCAAAGTTTAAACGTCTCCTAAATGTCATTTATAACTTTCACCAACTCGATAACGAGACTCTCGTTGAAGCTTGGCTCCGAATGAAACATATGCTTCGCGCTTGTTATGGACATGATCTAACCACGAGAACGATAATTGAAACATTTTATCGTGGTTTAGACGATCCAACTCAAGTATCCCTCGACGCCGAAGGAATCTTCCTCTACAATACTCATAACGAATCTTTCCAAATCCTCGAGGACAAGGTCCTTCTCAAGCTCGAATTTTCAAAGGATTATCATATCCATCCTAAACCGAAAACCGTTGTTTCCGCCGGTGGAAACAACCTCATCTCCGATCACACCATGTTGATAGAGAAATTCGAAGCTCTCGCTAGGCTTATCGATTCCCAATTCCTAATCATAAGGAATGAACTAAAAGATATGCGATAAGATTTTAGAAACGACCACGATTCAAAAACCACCATGAAGGATGACACGCCGATGTGTGAACCTCATGAAGTGAATTATGTCCAAGAATATCTCCGAGGATATCACGACCAAAATTCAAGGAATTCACATTCCTATCTTACCCTAAACCCGAACCGTCCCATTCCTCAATCTCGACCGCGAGATGTGACGACATACTCATCACAATATCACCAAAGACCCGAAGCTTCAACGGAGGAGATGATGAGAGAATTTATGTCTTGGCAAACGGAATAAAATGAACGTGTCAAGAACAATTTGGTTAACTTAGAGTTTCAAATCAATCTAAACTTCCGGAACCATACAGCCATAATCGAAGACATGAATACAAAAACCGATCGTGTCGAAAAGCTCATCCAACGAACCAAGTCCCTTCCTCAAATCACCAACACCAAAACAAGAGATAAAATACCCTTAATCCAAAACGAGGGTGATAAGGGTGATGTTGCTTTTATTGAGGAAGAAGAAGAACCTATTCCAACCGTGCCAAAACCAAACACCATCGTTTCTAACTCAACTTTTCCCAAGGATTACGTCGTGCATACACCAAACAAAAAGGAGAAGACGTATGAACATGATGTAATGTCAATTCATGACGTGGAGTTGAAATCAATGAATGACGTTGGAAGTAGAAGAATGATAAAGAGGGACGACAATGATGTGCCAAATAAGCCTTTCAAAGTTTGGACTATAAATGGAGAATTGATTTGGTTCAAAGATGATAATTATCAAAATCAATGGCACCCAACCAAAGTTCCCCATCTTAACCGTATTATCAAAGAATCCTAACATCGAGGGGAAGAGTCTAGCTAACGACTCAATAATAAATTAAGCGCTTCTCGGGAGGCAACCCGTGCTTTAATTGTTTGTGTGTTTAATTTTGTGTGTTTAGAATAATATGTATAGCCCAAAAGTATTTTTCTAACTTGGAAAATCTTAAGTGTGAGGGGTGTACTTTGCTAGTAGTGTTTTATTATTGTGTGCTTTTTTGTTTTGTTTGTTTTGTTTGTTTGTTTGTTTTGTTTTGTTTGAATAAATGTAGCAATAGGTAATGGAGGAGGATGCATACATGGAGAGGACGGAAGTGTATGAAATCGACTGGTCTTCTTAACTTGGCATCTTATCATATGGAGATCAATTGCAATTTCATATCTCGGGAAGTTTCGTTTCTCTTTGACTATTTATTTATTTCCTCACTTTTCATGCTTTGAAGTTTATTTATTACATTGAGCCCAATCCAAAAACGTAAGTGTGAGGGGCAAAAATGGGAAAACGAAACCAATTTTTGTTATAAAAAAATTTAATATGTAAAACAAAAAAAAAGGGAGAGTTGTACACTTGTTTGCCCTTAGGATTTAATTTTTTTTTCTTCTCACACGTTTGTTTGTAAATATATTTCAATAATCGTTCCCACGAAAAAAATAAAAAATAAAAATATATAAAATAAAAAAAATAATACGATTTTTAGTGAGATCACACGTGTGTGATAAAAGTGTATATGCGTGACAAAGGTGCATACACCTCATAATCTACACAACATAAAATATTTTCCCTTCTCTCTTCTTTGGTTCGATCGCAAGGCTACCCAACAAAGGGTTTCGGTTGGTTTTTCTTGGTTGATCAACTGTATACGTAATCTAGTCCTAGCCCCTCTCTAGGGTCGTTAGGTAGATTAATTACAAGTGTTGTAGCTTGGTTTTCATGTGCTATAATCACGGTTAGCTCGTTGTATTACGTGTGTACAAGATCGTAATATAGTCTTACTTTAGACTATATCTTGGTATATTACGGTATAGACCCGAATTGGTGATTCGTTCTTCGTCTTGTGGAATTGCTTTAGCGTAAAGGTATGTAACCCTAATTCAATTAATTATAATTGCGCTGTTAATTATGATCTTGTTAAATCGCTTCCGCTATGTGTGCTTTGATCTCGTTTAGGGGTTTTATATAATTGTTATGATACTAATAAACCTTCATACCCTTGTTTTGTTTTGTCTAATGCAGCTAAAACAATTTAGAAATATCGGTCAGCATCAACATCTTGGGGCCCTCACAGAAACATAAACTTAGTAGAATCCTTAAGGTTTATAAACTGCAATATAGGTTCTGGCACAACAACCTTGTCGCGTCCAAAGTTAGGTCCTCTAGAGAGATTCTATTAAAAAAGTTAAATGTCAAAATAATATTAATTAATTACGGTTACAAAAAAACCATTATTGTTACAATGCACACCTATTGAAACGGTTGAAGTGCCATTACGTCACTGAGTCTATGCATTCATGGCAGGCCGGATGTTTCCTGGGTGAATATTTTAGAGACAAAAGGTATATAAATAAGAATTATAAAATAGTTTCGGAAACATGTTTATAAGGGTTAGGAAAATACATTTATGGACATTGGTGTCTGAACCACATCCCACTTGCCCTTCATGGTAGATCGTGTAGCACGTTGACATTGGATGTCATTCGTTTTGTCCGGCTCAAGTGATGATTGTAAAGCATTTGCCAACCTCTTATAATTCTTTTTTCTTTCTTTTAATGACCTCAAAACATGGTTCCCTTTAAGACCGCACTTCTTTGACTTTGCTTTTAATTTGGCCAATACAATGGACGCGTTTGGTGACGAATCTGTTGCCACATTCTCATAAACCTTTTTGCTATTAGAAACCTAAATTATAATGGTCCACACTGTCACGTGCTCTTACCATCAACAATACAAGAAAACAACAAATATTGCGACTAAAAACATATGTACATGAGTATCGGTTTCAACATCAATAGGGACATCTTGTAAAGTGGTATCATTGACAACTTATTTGCGTTTTGATTATCAAAATCAATATCATCTAGAGAACAACGACGAACACTGTCCGACTGAGTTCCCTCAGAAAAAAGTCATCAACAAATAAATTGTTCTGTATTAAAGAACATATACTATGTCTGACTCATAACTATACAAGTTTAATAAAAATGATATCAGTTTACCTTATGCAAAACATCAGCATGGTTACATTGCTTTATGTTATTACTTTCAGGTGGCTGGACACACATATGATTTTCAGACACATCGATACAAGGATTCGCATCCACATTAGCATATGAGTGTGACAGAACCTCTACAGTTGTTGGATTCAGCTGTGAATGACTGTATTCATCATCCATAGTAGTGACATCAGTAATCATAGAATCAACTCCAATACAACTTGTCTCCTTTTTATCTTTGACACCATTGGACGTTGATGACTGAAATGTAAAATTATAATTTTAACTAGTTATTTGTAGGATATTGTAAATCTATAAATCTAGAGAGAGAAAGTAGAGATAGGGTTGAACACAGACACAATATTAGAGAGAGAAAGTGAGAAAAACACACTTTTACTATATGAACCAAATGAACAACCACCCCTCTCTAACTCAAGAGAGGGATTATATACTCAAGCCTTGTGATGGGCTTGGGCCTCCGGTCCATGACAAACCCATGGGCCGGGCTTGATATGTTTAGTTAACCAATAGCTAACTATTTCCTAACTACGAGCTCATTACATTAATATATTGTTGAGTGACTGATCCTTCCTAAATACATAAAACTACGTATTTAAAACAATAATCATTTAAAAACAATTACTTATTGACAAAAATATATCTACGGAGTTAGTAGTCAACTTTGCCTTCGATTCATGTGAATTGTGCTCTGAAACAGAACATGATTTTGCCCTTTGTTGAAAAGGTTCTCCATTCTTAACTTCTTCCCCCTACTAGAACCTGCCTTCTCTTTAAAATGTTCTCCATTCATATTTTCTCCATTCAAATATTCTGCCCCACTACTACAAGCTGAAACGTATTCCAATTTTTGTTTCAAAATAATCTCTAAGGTACTAAGTCGGTTTAGTGATTTAACTTCAGCAGCTTTTAGCGATACTACTTCATTTTTTATGGACGGAAATTCAGCAAGAATTTGAGCAATAGAACTACTTTCAGTGTTATTCAAATCCATGCGTTCAGTCTTCGACCTTGTAGAAACTAGAAGAGGGTTGAATAGTTTCTTAAATTTACTTAGTTAAAGATCGGTTTTCAAAAATCTTTTTTCAAAAACTTAGACTTGAGTGGTTATGTGAAATCTTCTTATGCACAATATGAATAATAGATAGTGGATTTAAACTAATAATCACAAGTATATTCAAGGAAAGAAAAATGAATGTAAAGAGATAAAGAAAATAAAGATCAAACCAAACACCAAGGATTTATAGTGGTTCGGCAACGAAGCTCACTCCTCGTTGCTACTCCACTCCTCGAGTACTCCTTACTCGAGAGTTCACTAATCAACAAGCTTCTTAGGGTGGAGAAACCATACACGCCGCTTAACCAATTTCTGACTCTAAGCTAAAATTCGAGCCCTAATCTTATCTAGGACCAATCTACACGAATATACTTTATGGCCTAAGTATTAGCTACAATACATACACAACTTCCAAATTTACACAACAATTTAGATCTTCACAACTACGTAATAATGAAAATAAAGTTTGATCTTCAATAGATCTTGAGGTACATTCAACACTTCAATGATGAAAGTGTTCTTCTCTTTGCACTTAAGAGGATGAGAGGGGAGGAGAATGATTCACTTCTAAAAAAGTAGTAATCAACCAGATAACCAAGCATTTGAGTGATTTAAGAAGGTGGATTAAATTTGGAAATTTGTGTGCAAAAGAGGTTAAAATAAAATCTAGAAATGGTCCACTATTTATAAGACAAGGCTCCAACGAATCTATCTGGTTGCGGTTCAATAAATGACATGCGGTTCATTATCAATAACGAATCGCATAGGAATTTAAGGAACCACCCCGCTCTTTTTTGTCTTTTAGTGGGTTAGTCACATCTGGTGAAGTTTTTATCCTCAAAGGATATTCCTAAACCATATGGAATATGCCATTTTCAAATTTTCAAATTTCTAATTTAAGAAAACATTTTCTTAAAAATAAAGTTTATTAAAAACTTTTGTCACTTAAAAATAAAAGTGAGTTTTAAGAAAAACTAAATCCTTAATCACTTAGTTAGGTTGAGAACTTGTTTATTCATACCTTAAGTGATAATGGATGAAATGAAAAATACTTGAACTCAAGAATCCGATTTTCATTATTTTTGTAAATGCTTGTTTTTATATATTGTCGTAATCAAAACCAAGTGAGTCCGAAAAATACAAGTAACATTTTTAGACATCATTGCATTAACAATCTCCTCCTTTTAATTCCGACAATACATACACTTAATCAAGTATGAAAACAAGATTTTCGAAGAAGAGTTTATTTCATTTCTCCCCCTTTGTCGAAGCAAAAAGGTATCAAAAGTCTTGGAGGTAGAGAAGAAACGGACTTTGCTAATGCTCCCCCTAGCTTGGGGCACCAAGGAATCAAGCTATGGTGACAAGCTACATAGAACGGTTAGAAGAAGAAAAGAGACACCCAACGTAATATAGCAAAGGTCACATAATAAAAGAAATAAGAAGAGAAGATAAAGATATCTAAGATCCATAAGAAATCATGTTAATCCAAAAACATGCAAAGATACAAGGAAAAATAAGTCATACAAAGATGTATGAAACACAAGCCTAAAACTTAAGCATGAGTCTAATCCTAGTTACACTAAAATTATAAGATTTGCTTAAATTAGATGTCTTATTAATAAGCAACACCCATGTTGAAGACGAAGTAGTAGCAAAATGTGGTGGTGGAGGCTTGGCAATGGTCTCATAGTCATAATAGAGAGGAGGCTTTACTAAGAGACTCTTGATGTAAATCAACTCCTCATAGGTATGAGCCATAGCAAGATGTTGATATTGACAACAATGACAATATGTTCCATAATGCATGACATTATCATGTGAGGGGGAAGAACACTAAATGGAAGTGGTGGAAAAGAAGAGTTTCAAAATCAATTTTCTTGGAAGGAGAAGAAATTTGATTGAATGTGTTCTTGGGTGAATTTGGATTGAAAGGAATTTGGGAAAATGGAGTAGAGAATCGAGGATTTTATTTGATAAATAAGACATTTTGATTTGAGAAATTGATGCAAAATGCTTAGGGTTAAGTAGAGAAAGCACAAGATATTTTGTGAGTGGTCAAGGGCTTGAAACAAAGATTCCAAAAAGTGTTGGAGAAATTTTGGAGTTTTAGAAAACCTAAATTGGGAGGCTTCTGCCCGCGGTTCGTAATCTCTGCCTGTGGTTCAATAAATATATTGAGCCGTTGGACATTTAAAGAACCGCCCAAATAGGGTGTGTTTTGGTGGACAAGGAGAATTTTCCAATTCAGCAAATCCTAATTTTCTAGTCAAACTTATCATAGGGACATGCTTAAGAGCAATAAAAGACTAAGAAACACACAAGAACTCAATAAACACGTTTGACCAGAATACATAGATTTTAAAGTAAAATAGATGTTTGAGGTATGATTATCTAGACATATAGTCATGACACATTGATCCTCCATAGTTCAATGTAGTTCTTACTATAATTTAGTGACCCATACATATGAATTATGTATGCTCGATTTCAATAGCAAGAAATCATGAAAAACATTTTTAGATTGAATTAACAATGTAAAAACATTTCTCGACCATTTTTGAAAGAACTTTGAGATATTTGAAAAGAGAAGAGAATTTTTCAAAAATAGATTAAGAGATTCGATAACTCAAAGATAGAAAATACTCAAAAGAGAAAAGACTCGATTAAGGAAAATGCACAATTAAGGTATATGTTTCATTAAACCTAGACCTAGACGCAAGTAATTAAAAGGTTCCATCTTAAGTGGCTTAGTGAATATGCCGGCTAAGTTTTCTACCGAGGGTACCTTCTTAATCAAAATGTTCCCCTTTTGAACAATATCCCTAAGGAAATGGTGGCGGATCTCTATGTGCTTAGTTCGCAAATGTTGCACGGGATTCTTACTAAGGTCTATTGCACCCTTATAATCACAAATGATGGGAACATCATTGAGTGTAATCCCGTAATCAACAAGCACTTGCTTCATCCATAGAGCTTGTTGACAAGCTTTATCGGAACTCACATACTCGGCTTCCGTGGTGGATATAGCAAGAGCGGTTTGTTTCTTAGATAACTAATACTCGACTTTTCAACCAAGTATGAAAGTTCGTTGAACCGATCTTTTCGAATTGACTAATGGTTAAGAGTGCGACTCAATTGTCTTTTGGTGAACAAGAGAATGGTTTGGTTTGTTTATCTAATTTTAACTAAAAGCAAATAAGTAAATGTCGTTGAGTAAAGTTAAAGTGTTTAATAATTAAACTAAAAGCTATGTGGAAAAATTTTACGTAAAAACTTTAAAACTTAGAAACATGTTCCATCGCAATATAACAATTCGTTTCTGTCGGAATGCACCAAATCATAACCATCGGAATATCACTAGAAAGAGCCATCGGAATAGTCAACACAAAGGTCCATCGGAATGTTAAACTTACTACCCATCGGAATGTTTTCAGATCGCAAAGATCCAGATCGGAATGTTGTAAAAACTACTATCGCAATGTGTATCTATCGCAATGTCGCTGTCGAGAAATGGGCAGCACTTCGTCTTAGCAAAGACCTTGATCCCGTCGGAATGTGCGATCGCAATGAGCGATCGCAATCCAGATCGGAATAAGGGGGAAATGACAACCTGATCGCAAAGTAAAACCCTAATGGGTAATTGCGATCAAAACACTGAGGCCCGTCGGAATGTGTACAAAATCCCTTGTATTGCGATGGACAGCAATACTTAATCCGAAATTGGTGGAAAATGTAAAACTCAATAAGCTGCTACAATAAGCTAATTTACTCAAAACTTAAACAACTCGAAAAGCTTGAATTTGACAGCTTGTAAAACATAAAAGACTATCAACTTAATGAAATGAACTTTAAGATGCCTAAAACCTTTATGAAATTCGAAAATCAATAAGCTAAAACTTGTAATAAGCGAATAAGTATTACGAGCTTATAGCTTATACGTAGGAGCTTATGTAGGAACAAAGAAGATTAATCATTCAATCACGAAATCATTAAATCATACGCATGAAGTATGCAAATCGGATCAAAGGAAAAATAAATCAAGAAGTGTAGAATGAGATTTAGGATTAAAAGCTTAAACTTAACTTGATTAATGAAATAAGCAATACACAAATGTTTAATCTTGAAAGATTAAAAGAAAAGATGAAACTTAGTGAGAGAAAGTATAAGAATTTCTCTCTCTAAAACTAGAAGAGTGTAAAAATGAAAACTAAAAATTAAAGACTAACTAACACCCTCCTAATGACTATTGGGAGGGTATTTATAGGGAAGGTGGAAGGAGTGCATGTGTTGCATCTTCTTTCTTGCTTTCTTCATGTCTTCTCGACTCGACTTTAATTCTTTGTCTTTTCTCGATGTCGTCTCAGGATTTGAACTTGTCTTTTAATTTTCTTCTTCTATTAGACTTAAGTTCTTCGACTTCGTTAAACTTCCGTCTTTAGACTTTTTCTTCGATAAATCTTCAGAATAGGCCTTAGACTTCCGTTCTTTTTGCACTCTTGATCTTCTGACTTCGTCTTTTCCCGTTTTCTTCGATAAAAGCCCGTGAAAGCCCGTGTTTTCTTCCTTTTTAATCTTTTGGTCCTAAAACACAATAAAAACACAAACCACGCATAATTCCGACTTTTACGACATAAATCACACGTTTTGGTCTTGTTATTATTGGAAATAAGTGGTAAAAGGATAAGTGTTTTCACACTTATTAAGTCCCCTACACTTGACCATTGCAATGCCCTCATGCAATGCATTAATTTTAAAGCACGGTTTACATTTTCCATCATAAATAACCTACCTTGGCCTTTATTAAATACTAAATATAAAAAAATAGAATAAGTAAATAAATCAAAGACTTACATTGGGTTTTGGCTGCCATGAACGTTTTTCATCCTCAAGTTTCACGTTCCCCATACCAAGCTTAAAATCGAGATCATTGTTATTATAAGTTAGCAAACTAACACGAACTCATGTGGGCCAATTATTCACTTAGACTCCCTTATTCCTAGGTGTATCTCTTATATTTTATTTTTGTCTTGAATGATCACGAGGATGCATTGTTTGACTTATTTCGATAGTTATTTAGGCCGAAAATAAAGTGAACGATTTAATCAATAGTTAGCTAAAGGACCAAATCTTTTAAAACTGCTTCTCGGGACCTCATAAAGTTCATATCTTGGCATAACTCGCTTCACGATTTGAGACCTTTCTCGGACCGATATTTGGCAGCGACTTCATACTTCGAATCTTGAGAGACGTTCATGAAATAATGGCCTTCTCTTCATAATAGGAATTTCTTCACTTGAATTTTTGAGAGATTCTTCATCTTTGGACCACGACTTCTTCATTTTTCTCCAATCTTTATTTTGGACTTTGATATACAACGATCCGCCTCCTTTTAGGACTTGGATCTATTTATCCTCATACCTTGTTAGGGTCTTTTTGGATAGACTTCTCCATAATCTTTTGGGAGTATTTGCTTTTCGTCGTGTGTCTCGATCCTTCATATTGATTTTCGATAAATGATTCTTCACATCACTTTTGGATCTTTAGCAACAAACTGTAGCCCTCATGCCTTGTAAGGGCCTTTTCGGACTCGCCAATCTTCGCATCCCGCTTCAATAAGTTATGCCTTGGCTATGAACTCTAATCCGTACCGAGCAACTTTAAAACGATCTGGGACTAGAAGCTAAGTAACCTTTTAAATCGTACAACCTTATTTATTGCAGATAAACTTATTAACAAGCGAAGGGAGAATAGGCTTATAATTAACTCACATAAATTCACGAAAGGATACCGAACTTATAATTGACTCTATCATCTCTCGTTCTCCACAGTTTAAAATCCCAAGGAATGAGACTCGTGGATGCTTAGCCTATTAAATCATAGTTTTGGGTTTTCGAGTCATCTATAGGATCTTGCAAACTCTTAGACTTTTTCAAGTTTAGAATTCGCATTTTAAAGTTCCCTTGATAAACAACTCTCTAGGATCAATTATAGGAACTTGCGAAAAGTTCTTGTTCTTAACCCGTGAGAGTTAAGACTTTCGCGTTTTATAGCTCCCTATATAAAAGCCTAGCAAAACTTGACTTAAACACGTTAAGGATACTAGCTAGAGTAAACTTAGATAAGTAAACTCGGGTTGAGTCAAAATGTTCACGACTAAGAAAAATTTAAAACCACTTTATTTAAGCAAGGAAAGAAAATAACCATAATAAAGGAAAGTACAACTATATAACTAGGCCAAAATAGATTAAAAATTTTGAAAAATGTCGAAAAATCAAATTTTCCGGTTAAAATGAGGGCAAATTCATGGAAAAGACCACTTACTTCGATAGAAGTCCCCCTACACTTGAGATAAACATTGTCCTCAATGTTTAAGCATGTGGCAGTAAACACCCCTACACTTAGGACATTGTGCACTTTATTTAAATCTTGCTAAGGGAAGGACAACTAAAGTGATTTCAATGTGAACATATAAAATATGAAATATTGAATCACAAGAGTTTAGGATAGAACCGGGAAGATGGGAACACGGTATCACGGTTCGTCAAAAGTCATCAAGATGCTCTTTGAAGCTTTAATCCCTGCACAGCACAAGAAACAAGACAACAAACACATACGGGGCTCCCCCTACACTTATTATGAAAGCAGTAAAGGATAGATCACGGGTTGCCTCCCGAGAAGCGCTTGTTTTTGTTCACCGAGTCACGAGCCTGACTTGACCCAATTTTAGTTCATGGGGAACGTGGTGAGGGATGGAATCATCTCATGGGAGATGTCCTCACCAAAGTACAGCTTCAGACGCTGGCCATTCACCTTGAAATTGGGCCCATTTGGCTGAGAAAGCTCAATGGTCCCATATGGAAAGACTTTGGCGACGGTGAATGGACCAGACCAGTGGCTCTTCAACTTGCCAGAGAAGATCTTCAATCGAGAGTTAAAAAGTAAGACTTGATCACCAACGTGGAACTCTCGGTTCTTGATTTTTGCGTCATGAATGATTTTCGTCTTCTCCTTGTAGATCAGTGAGTTCTCGTAAGCTTCATGCCTCAGTTCGTTGAGCTCGTTGAGTTGAATCTTGCGATGATCACCGGCTTTGTTGATGTCGAAGTTAGCCCACTTTAAGGCCCAGTGCGCCTTATGTTCCAGCTCGATGGGGAGGTGGCATGCTTTCCCGTAAACAAGACGATAAGGTGTACAACCTATCGGGGTCTTATAAGCAGTACGAAAAGCCCACAAAGCATCATCTAACTTATCGGCCCACGCGGCGCGATGCTCTCCCACAGTACGCTCCAAAATTCGCTTCAATCCACGGTTGGATATCTCGGCTTGCCCATTGGTTTGGGGATGATAAGCGGTGGAAAGACGGTGATTGACACCATACTTAGCCATGACTCTTGCAAATTGATCATTGCAAAAATGAGTCCCGCGGTCACTAATAATAGCACGAGGAACGCCGAATCGAGCGAAAAGCTGCTTCAAAAAGTTCACAACCACCCTCACATCGTTCGTAGGGAGAGCCTTAGCTTCAACCCATTTAGAAACGTAGTCAACAGTGACGAGGATGTACTTGTTCCCTTTGGATGATGGAAATGGCCCCATAAAGTCGATGCCCCATACGTCAAAGATTTCACATTCCTGTATGAAATTTTGAGGCATCTCATCTTTATGTGTGATCTTGCCTTGGCGTTGGCAAGCATCACAATGCTTAACCATTTCGTGAGCATCACGATAAATGATGGGCCAATAGAATCCAGAATCAAACACTTTCTTAGCGGTGTAGTTGGGACCAAAGTGACCACCGGTGGGTCCTTTGTGGCCAGCCTGGAGAATGTCAAAAGATGCCGGTCCGTCAACACAACGACGAATGATCAGGTCAGCACATTGTTTGAATAGATAAGGGTCATCCCAAAAGTAAGTCTTAACATCATTCAAGAACTTCTTCTTTTGTTGAGATGTTAACCCTTTGATGAGAATTCCACCCGCTAAGTAGCTTGCAATGTCGGCAAACCACGGGGTGTCATCAAGATTGAGATTTATAGACATTAAGGTCTCAAGGAGGAAAGAGTCATTGATCTCTTTGTTCGGATGATCCCCTTGATATGGATCCTCAAGTCGACTCAAATGATCCGCGGCCAGGTTCTCAGCACCCTTCTTGTCACGAATTTCAATATTGAATTCTTGAAGGAGTAAAACCCAGCGAAGAAGTCTTGGCTTAGAATCATGCTTAGTCATCAAGTACTTCAACGCGGAATGGTCCGTGTATACGATGGTGGGGGATAAGACAAGATAGGGGCGAAATTTTTCAAAAGCATAGACAACAGCTAAAAGCTCTTTTTTGGTTGTCGTATAATGCAATTGAGCCCCCGTCATCGTTTTGCTAGCATAGTGGATTGGTTGGAAGTGTTTATTCACTCTTTGGCCCAAAACCGCACCAATAGCAAAGTCGCTAGCATCGCACATCAATTCAAAAGGCAGCTCCCAATTAGGGGTAACCAAGACCGGTGCCTTAGTTAGCTTATCCTTAAGAAGATTGAAAGCTTCGATACACTCTTTAGAAAAGATAAAAGGAGTATCTTTTTCCAAGAGGTGGGTCACCGGGCGAGCGATTTTAGAGAAATCTTGAATGAATCGACGATAGAAGCCCGCATGACCCAGAAAACTTCTCACACCCTTCACGGTTGAAGGTGGAGTTAGTTTGGCTATGACATCAACTTTAGCACGGTCGACTTCAAGACCGGCTTTAGAGATTTTGTGTCCTAGCACAATGCCTTCTTTTACCATAAAATGGCATTTTTCCCACTTCAGAACAAGACGAGTGTCTTCGCACCGCTTAAGCATACGTTCCAAATATGCAAGGCAAAAAGAGAAGGAATCCCCGAAGACCGAGAAATCATCCATGAAGACTTCCATGGTTTGCTCAACCATGTCATGGAAGATAGCTAACATGCACCTTTGGAAAGTCCCGGGGGCATTGCATAAGCCAAAAGGCATTCTGTTATAAGCAAATGTGCCATAGGGACAAGTGAATGTTGTCTTCTCTTGATCTTGAGGATCGATGGGTATTTGGAAATAACCCGAGAAACCATCAAGAAAGCAGTAATATTCATTACCCGCTAAACGTTCAAGCATTTGGTCCATAAAAGGTAGAGGGAAATGATCCTTTCTCGTGGCATCATTGAGTTTGCGGTAGTCTATACAAACTCTCCACCCAGTAACGAGACGGGTAGGAATCAACTCGTTGTTTTGATTAGGAACAACGGTGATTTCGCCTTTCTTAGGCACACAATGGACTGGACCAACCCATGGTGAATCCGAAATAGGGTAAATCATACCTGCATCAATAAGTTTGATAACCTCTTTTTTTATGACTTCATGGATTTTAGGATTCACCCTTCGTTGGCTTTGAATTGTGGGCTTAAAGTCGTCCTCCATGAGAATTTTATGTGTGCAGAAGTGAGGATCAATTCCACGGATGTTGGAGATTTTCCAAGCGATAGCTCTTTTATGCTTCTTCAACACGGCTACAAGTCGGGCTTTTTATTCTTCTTTTAGGTCCTTCGCGATGATGACCGGTAACTTCTCATTGTCTTCCAGGAAAACGTACTCAAGATGAGGAGGTAGGTCCTTAAGCTCGAGAGTGGGAGGTTCCTCAATAGATGGTGAAACTAACGATGGATCATCATTAGTCACCTCTTTAGGAGAAGGAGAAGAAAACGGGTCCTCATTGAGAAGTCTCTCAATAGTACGAATGTCTTCATCCTAATCAGTAGAAGAATCATCATACTTAATATCGAGAGGACCCAAGCTAGCTTCGAAATCATCCAAGTCACTTTCTCCAAAAGGAGTCAATGCCAGAGCAATTGAGGCAACGGTCTCAACATTGGGTAGAGAAGAGAGAGTACTTTTGCAAGCATCATGAAAATGTTCTTCACAAGCCTCATCGAGAACATCAATAGCATTAACACTCTCATATGAATAAGGTTGTTTAGAAATCTTACCCATGTTGAAGACAATTTTATCGTCACCAACTCTCATGATTATTTCGCCCGCGGCTACATCAATGAGAGTGCGACCGGTCCTCAGGAATGGATGTCCAACGATTAATGGAACACGAGGATCCATCTCGTAGTCAACGACGACAAAATCCGTCGGGAAGGTGAATTTGTCGACGCCAACAAAGACATCTTCGGCTATCCCCACTGGATAAGCAATCGTACGGTTGGCTAATTCCAAAGTCATTTTGGTGGGGACTAGCTCGGGGAGAGATAATTGCTTCCAAACACTTAAAGGCATTAAGTTTATACTGGCACCTAGATCGACTAGGGCCATGCAATTCTCTACTCCCGGGAAGTTGCAAGGAATCAAGAAGCGACCCGGATCACCAAGTTTGGTGGGCAATTTCCTTAAGAGCACTGCAGAGCAGTTCTCATTAAGTTGGGTCTGAGCAATGTCAAGAAGCTTCTCCTTGTCACTTAGAAGATCTTTAAACATCTTAGCGTATTTAGGCATGTGAGCGAGAGCCTCAGCAAAGGAGATGTTAAAATTCAATTGTTTAAACATTTTTAGAAAGTTTGAAACCTGAATATCATCCTTGCTCTTTTGCTTCTCTTTCCTCAACCTTGAAGGATAAGGTATATTGGATGAAGAAGAAGGTTTTAGGGGAATAGGATCACTCACACCCACGGGTGGTGAGGAAATGGGGATAGAAGGTGAAGAAGGTGAGGAAAGTTGCTCTTTTTCCATGTTCACAATCACGGGTGGAGGTGTAGGAAGCTCGGGTTCCATATAATCTTTTCCACTACGAGTGGTGATTGATTTCATCTCCCCTCTTGGATTCGCAACGGTGTTACTCGGAAGAGTGACCGAAGAAGAGGGTTGATTACTTTGGATGAGCGAACCAATCATATCACGAATGTTAAGCGCTTGAGTGCTGAAAGAATCTCTGATGTCGGCACGGATCTCATTGCTCTGTTTTGCCATATCATTCCTTAGCTCGGCTCGAATATCGTTCCCTTGTTTCGTCATTTCGCCCTTCAAGTTGATGACTTGACTCTGAAGATTCGTCACCAGCTCCCGATTAGTCTTCATGAACGTCTCGGCGTCTTGATTTAATGCCATCGGTTGATTGAGAGGTGGAGCTTGGTAAGCTTGAGAATTTCCTTGAGTTGGGTATGGGTTTCTTTGGGATTGATATTGATTGTTAGCACGAGGTTGGGATTGGTTGTTTCGGTTATAGCTTTGTTGTTGGTTTTGGTTTGCAGGAGGGAAACCGGGTGGAGCAAGATAATTGTTGGAACGATAACTGAGCAAGCTACGGTCCCCATGAGGTCGAGCTTGATAGCCTCCTGTGGGATAAGTACCGTAAGCTACGTTAACGTTTTCAGAATAATTTCCTTGAGAAGAAGGACAATCAGTATAAGAATGAGGACCACCACATGTGTCACAAGAAATAGCGACGGCTTTAGCTTGTTGAAAGTGGTTTGTGGCCATGGTCATGAAATTCTTGTTCATCTCAGCGAGTTGTCGAGAAATTTCAGTCATTTCAAGATTGGAGGTAGTAGAAGAAACATTGACTCTCGAGTTAGATCTTGAGGATGCGGATGAATCCCAATTCTTGTGGTGAGTAGTCATGTTTTCAATCAACTCTCGACACTCCTCCGGTCTCCTCTTCATAAAAGTACCACCGGCGGCGGCATTGATCGTGTCACGATCACGAATATGAGACTATTGTAGAAGGTGTCAATAAGAGTGACGGGGAGCATATTGTGATTTGGACAGCGGTCGATCAAATCATTGTATCGTTCCCAAGCATCGAAGAGTGATTCATCATTGTCTTGCATGAATCCACTGATTTGGTTACGAAGGCTTGTGACCATGGATGGAGGGAAGTAGCGCGACAAAAAGCGTTGAGTCATGTCATTCCACGTATGAATAGAATTCTTCGGGAGACAGTCAAACCATTTTTCGGCATGGTGAGAAAGCGAGTGGGGAAAAAGTTGAAGGCGAAGGTCATCCATAGAAACACCGGGTCACTTCATGCTTTGGGTTATGGTAATGAATTTGTCGAGGTGTTTGTTGGCATCATCATCCGGAATTCCGCGAAATGGGTTAGTGTGCACTTGATGGATCATGTGATGCTTCAACGAAAACTCCTGAGCCGTGACGTGCATCGGCGCAATCGGGCCTCCGCGTCCGTTCATGGTGGGTTGACACAATTCCTCCATTGTGCGTAAATCAGGAAGGAGGACATTGTTGTTGTTGTTATTATTCAAATTGGGTTGAGGTGGGTTGTTATTGTTGTTATTAACACCAGCCATATCTAAATCTTCACGAGTCTCGGGCTCAGAATAGTTCGAAGATCTAGTACGCATACACCTGCAGAATAAAAATATACACAGAGAATATCTATATAATCTTTTTGGTGCAAACCTTTAGAAAAGAATTGCTTTTTCTGATTTTTTAATGTTTTTGTATTATTTTTTTTTTTAGAATTTTATATTTTTTAGAATTTTTTGAAAAATTTTAAAGCAAGGAAAATAACGTTCAAAGAACGGATCCCAAAATTCAATGCGTCTCTCACTAAAAACCTTTAATCGTAACGAAAAGAGCCGGCAGCGGCGCCATTTAATACTCGACATTTCAACCAAGTATGAAAGTTCGTTGAACCGATCTTTTCGAATTGACTAATGGTTAAGAGTGTGACTCAATTGTCTTTTGGTGAACAAGAGAATGGTTTGGTTTGTTTATCTAATTTTAACTAAAAGCAAATAAGTAAATGTCGTTGAGTAAAGTTAAAGTGTTTAATAATTAAACTAAAATCTATGTGGAAAAATTTTACGTAAAAACTTTAAAACTTAGAAACATGTTCCATCGCAATATAACAATTCGTTTCTGTCGGAATGCACCAAATCATAACCATCGGAATATCACTAGAAAGAGCCATCGGAATAGTCAACACAAAGGTCTATCGGAATGTTAAACTTACTACCCATCGGAATGTTTTCAGATCGCAAAGATCCAGATCGGAATGTTGTAAAAACTACTATCGCAATGTGTATCTATCGCAATGTCGCTGTCGAGAAATGGGCAGCACTTCGTCTTAGCAAAGACCTTGATCCCGTCGGAATGTGCGATCGCAATGAGCGATCGCAATCCAGATTGGAATAAGGGGGAAATGACAACCTGATCGCAAAGTAAAACCCTAATGGGTAATTGCGATCAAAACACTGAGGCCCGTCGGAATGTGTACAAAATCCCTTGTATTGCGATGGACAGCAATACTTAATCCGAAATTGGTGGAAAATGTAAAACTCAATAAGCTGCTACAATAAGCTAATTTACTCAAAACTTAAACAACTCGAAAAGCTTGAATTTGACAGCTTGTAAAACATAAAAGACTATCAACTTAATGAAATGAACTTTAAGATGCCTAAAACCTTTATGAAATTCGAAAATCAATAAGCTAAAACTTGTAATAAGCCAATAAGCATTACGAGCTTATAGCTTATACGTAGGAGCTTATGTAGGAACAAAGAAGATTAATCCTTCAATCACGAAATCATTAAATCATACGCATGAAGTATGCAAATCGGATCAAAGGAAAAATAAATCAAGAAGTGTAGAATGAGATTTAGGATTAAAAGCTTAAACTTAACTTGATTAATGAAATAAGCAATACACAAATGTTTAATCTTGAAAGATTAAAAGAAAAGATGAAACTTAGTGAGAGAAAGTTTAAGACTTTCTCTCTCTAAAACTAGAAGAGTGCAAAAATGAAAACTAAAAATTAAAGACTAACTAACACCCTCCTAATGACTATTAGGAGGGTATTTATAGGGAAGGTGGAAGGAGTGCATGTGTTGCATCTTCTTTCTTGCTTTCTTCATGTCTTCTCGACTCGACTTTAATTCTTTGTCTTTTCTCGATGTCGTCTCGGGATTTGAACTTGTCTTTTAATTTTCTTCTTCTATTAGACTTAAGTTCTTCGACTTCGTTAAACTTCCGTCTTTAGACTTTTTCTTCGATAAATCTTCAGAATAGGCCTTGGACTTCCGTTCTTTTTGCACTCTTGATCTTCTGACTTCGTATTTTCCTGTTTTCTTCGATAAAAGCCCGTGAAAGCCCGTGTTTTCTTCCTTTTTAATCTTTTGGTCCTAAAACACAATAAAAACACAAACCACGCATAATTCCGACTTTTACGACATAAATCACACGTTTTGGTCTTGTTATTATTGGAAATAAGTGGTAAAAGGATTAGTGTTTTCACACTTATTAATAACCAAGAATCTAAACAACAACTCATGAAGGTACAAACTCCGCTAGTGCGTTTTTGGTCCACAAAGTCTCCCGCATGATCCGAGCCCGCATATACTATGGTTTCTACGCTGTTCCCTTTAGGATACCATAATCCTAAATGTATAGTGGCATTAATGTATCAGAAGATACGCTTAACCGCTTCAAGATAAGAGGTTTTGGGAGCCTCTTGGAAATGTGCACAAAGGCAAACACTAAAAATAATATCCGGTCGACTTGTCGTTAGGTACAACAAACTACACCTTTATACTTGGTGTTGTCTACCAACTCACTATCATCATCTACGGTGAGTTTAGTATCTGAGGCCAAAGGGGTCTTAATAGGTTTAGATGAAGGTTTATTAATATCATAACAAATATATAAAAACCTAAACGAGATCAAAACACACATAGCGGAAGCGATTTAACAAGATCAGAATAGTAACACAATTATAATTAATCGAATAAGGGTTACATACCTTTACGCTAAAGCAAATCCACAAGACGCAGACCGAATCACCAATTCGGGTTTATACCGTATATCACCAAGATATAGTCTAAAGTAAGACTATATTACGATCTTGTACACACGTAATACAACAAGCTAACCGTGATTCTAGCACGTGTAAACCGAGCTATAACGCTTGTGAAAAATCTACCCAACAACCCTAGAGAGGGGCTAGGACTATATTATAAACACAATCGATCAACCAAGAAAACCAACCGAATACCCTTTGTGGGTATACCTTGCGATCGACCAAGAGGAGATGAGAAGGAGAGTTTCAAGTTATGTTGATTATTAGGGGTAAGGGGATGTATTTATAGGCCTAGAAGTCATTGTAGCCCAAACAAATAAAAGGCAAGTTTTGCCTTCCCCTTGTGTGCCCTAACCGACCGTCGAACACCCCCATACGGGGTGTTCCGGAACCTTCCATCCTTCTTCCTTTATAATCCTCATTCTATATATAACTTTAACACTCGTTAATACTTAACTCTTAATTAATTAACGATCGTTAAAGGTATATAGTTATATAGCTCAATTTAATTAAATAAATATAATATATATTTATTAAATAAATTAATAAATACAATAAATATATTCATTAATTAAATTAACTCTTTACATATTGTGTGAAATCCAGTAATCTCGAGTTTGATCATATCACACGACTATTAAATATAAGTCCATAAACTTTCAACTCCCACTTGGACATATTTCGAATATCATGATTACATTGACTAGCGTCTAGTTACAGTTAGCAACGTCTCTAGTACAACTCGAGTAAGGTCTCCTGGATAAAACCTTTTAATGATTCATCATTATTGTTATCCTTTTATTTCTAATACAACATTAATAAGGATATGGATCTTAGTCATTCCTTTTATTAACCATTATGTTTCTCGTGCATAGATTCAACAAGATTACCACAAACAAATTTGGGTGTGGCAACACAAACATATTACTAATCCCACAAGGGGCCTAACTGTATTAAACTCCAAAACTAAATTGGAGGAAATTAATTCTATATTGACTACAAGCAAAATGTATGAATTTTGCAACACTTTCGAAAATAATCCTTATAGCTAGTAGTTAGATTTAGCGTTAGATTATTCCATAGAGATGCACTAGATTCATAACAGTTTCTTGGTATCTCAAGTCTAAGGATAACTATTTATGATTTACTTAATGACAAAGATGCATAAAGTAAAGTCATATAGTTGGGATAAGTCCAATATTCGATTCATCGAATATCATCCAAAATCGATCAATATACTTTCAAGTATACTCTATCGCCATTTTGATTTGTCTTAGTTTAATAATATTCCCATATTATTAATCGACAACGGACATTTAGCATAACATTTATTCATGGATTAAAACATGTAAAATAGGATACAAAATTAAATAATAAGAATAAACGAAACCCAATCTTTATTCTATTAAATAATAATGTCTTAACATCCTTTATCCAAATACTAATCACAGACTTATTGCATGAGTTCGCTAGCTAGTTGCAGCCCAATCGCCTTGGCATGCTTAACTACCTTTGGTCTAGGCAAAGCCTTAGTTAAAGGATCAACTACGTTATCATCTATGTGAACTTTTATTAACTTGATTTCACGAGTTTCAACTTGTTCTCGTACGTAGTGATGTCTACGTTTAAAATGTCTGGCGCCTTTCATGACTCTAGAATCATTGGCGAATATTATTGCGGCAGAATTGTCACAATACATATCTATAGGTTCTTTAATTGAAGGCATCACTCCAAGATCTCCAATAAACTTCCTAATCCAAACAGCTTCCATTGCAGCTTCTGAAGCAGCTGTGTACTCAGATTGAGTAGCATGCATTGTAAATCGTTGTTTGCTTCTTGCTCTTCCAGTCAACTGCTCCTCCATTGATAACAAAAACGTAACCGTCTGAGACTTCGTATCGTCTTTATCACATTGGCAGGACGCATCACAGAAACCTGTCACATTCAGTTCTGTGTCTGGTTTCCCTCTAAATACCAAGAACATATCTTTCGTACTCCTCAAATACTTTAGAATATGTTTAACAGCAGTCCAGTGGAGCTTCCCTGGATTCTGTTGGTATGTACTGACCAAGTTCTGAGCAAACGCCACATCAGGCCTTGTACATCTAACAACATACATTATAGATCCTGTTGCCGAAGCGTAAGGCACCTTCTGCATGTATGCCTCCTCTTCAAGATTTGATGCATCCATCTCATGACTCAGATTATGCTTAACTTCCATAGCTTGAAAACCTTGCTTGGAATTATGCATATTATACTTCTTCAATATCTTATCTATATAAGCATCTTGACTTAGACCAATTAACCGTCTTTTCCTATCCCGATAGATCTTAATTCCCAGAATGTATGCAGCTTCTCCTAAATCCTTCATATAAAAAACATTTACCAAGGTAATCCTTAACAGCTTTAAGTCTTGGAATGTCACTTCCCATGATTAATATGTCATCAACATATAGGACTAGGAATACTACATCACTCCCACTAGCTTTGTGATATACACATGGCTCATCACGATTCTGAATAAATCCAAACTTTTTGATTTCTTCGTCAAGTATTTTATTCCATTGACGTGATGCTTGCTTTAAACCATAAATGGATCTTTAAAGTTTGCACACATGTCCTAGATTCACAGGATCAACATACCCTTCTGGTTGCTACATATAGATGTCTTCATCTAAGTGACCGTTCAAGAAGGCAGTTTTAACATCCATTTGTCATATCTCATAGTCATAGTATGCTGCTATAGCTATGAGAATCCTAATAGCTCTTAAGTCTGCTACAGGAGAGAACGTCTCCTCGTAGTCTACGCCAAAAGTTTGAGTAAAAGCTTTAGCTACTAAAAGAGCTTTATAGGATTGTACTTTTCCATCCATGTCGGTTTTCTTCTTGTATATCCACTTATGTCTCACTACTTTAGCATTCGGTGGTGGTTCTACAAGAATCCAAACATCATTTACTTTCATGGATTTCATTTCCTCATCCATAGCAACCATCCACTTATCCTTTTCAGGATCAAGTATGGCGGATTTATAATTAGCAGGTTCACCGATATCCCCTAATTCATCATCATCCTCTATGTTAAGACATATATATTTCTATTTGCGTTTTTAATCCTTGCGGATCTACGCAGAGGAACCAATTCCGGTGGAACCGCCAGACTTTCTAGTTCTACAGGAATTACATCGCCATTATTTTCAGAAGGTAATGTATCTATATGACTCTCTTCAAGATCATAACTTCTCCCACTGAATTCTTGATTTACAAGATCAGATTCAAGGAAGTCTCCATACCTAGCAACAATTACTTTCTTCTCAGGTGGATAATAAAAGTAGTAACGCATAGTTTCCTTAGGGTATCCTACAAAGATACATTTTACCGATCGTTGTTAGAGTTTGTCACCCGAGTCACGTCTCACATACACCTCGCAACCCCAGACCTTTAAATAAGACAAATATGGCTTCTTGCCACGTCATAGTTCATATGGTGTCTTATCGACCTTCTTTGTGGGAACCATATTTAAAATGCGAACAACAGACTCTAAAGCATAATCCCAAAAGGATAAAGGTAAAGTTGTAAGATTAAACATAGATCGCACCATATCCAATAATGTATGATTTCTTCTTTCGGATACACCATTTTGTTGTGGAGTATAAGGAGAAGTAAGATGCTGAACAGTTCCATTCTCACTTAGATAATCTATAAACTCTTCACTTAAATATTCACCACCTCTATCTGAACGAAGAGCTTTTATCTTTCCTAGTTGTAGTTTATTTAAACACTTTGAATGTTACAAATACCTCATGTTTATGCTTAAGTAAATAAACATAACCATAACGGCTATAATCAACCGTAAATGTTAAGAAGTAGCTAGCACCTTTCCTTGACAAATGTCTAAGTGGCCCGCACACATCAGTATGTATTAAACCAAGTAGATCAGTAGCTCTTTCAATATTGCTATTAAAAGGTTTTTTGGTCATCCTTCTAGAGATACAAGACTCACATTTATCGAATGATTCATCATCGATATTTTCCAAAAGACCTTCACGTTGAAGCTTTTGTATACGAGTCTTTCCAATATGGACAAGTCTATAATGCCAAAGATAAGAAGAGTACTTGTCAAACTTTCTCTTCTTATTCATGCTAAAGACAGATTTATTATTCTTGGATTCATTATCATACATGTCTATTTCAAACACACCATTCACAGAAATTGCATTAAAATAGAAAATACCATTTTCCAAACAGAAATTCCATTATTATCAATTGTGTGAACGAATCTATTATTTAACAAACAAGAAAAGGAAATAACACCCCTAAAAATTGTAGGTGCATAATGACAATCATTTAAAATCAGTACTAAACCCGAAGGTAAAACTAGATTAAATGTTCCTATAGCTTCAACCGCTGCTTGTGCGCCATTGCCCACTTGCAGAAATTGTTCCTCATAGGAAAGCTTCCTTTCCAGATTAAATCCATGCAGCGTATTACAAATGTTAATACCGCATCCTGTATCATATACCCAGGAATTTAATTTCTATGTTAAATTAAACAATTCAATCATAAATAAAGTACCTGAAGCTGCAGCGCTCTCCTCAGACTTCTTCTTTATTTTTTGCAACTCTTCGAGGTAGAGAGGACAATTCCTCTTCTAGTGACCGCTTCCTTGCAATGGTGACAAGTCTCATCCTTCTGAGATCTATTCTTCTTGACAAAGTTCTGCTTAGCTTTCGAATAAGTCGCAATTTGTTTGCCCTTATCACCCTTTCCTTTGCCTTTCTTCTTGTTCGCTTACGGTTTTGGCTTACTCACTCTATCCTTTTGTATGGTTAGTACAGAAGGCGTAGCAGTAGATACCTTGTCTTTTAACCCCTTTTTTCATAGTCAATGAGCATTGCATGCAAATCATTAACTTTCTTCCCCGTGCAATGCATAATATAGTTTCTAACAAAATCATTGAAGTCCTTGTTAAGGGACCTATTGATCAAGTTGATAGCCATATTATGATCATAGGGTTGTCCTAGTGCAACGAGATGTTCCATATAACCCCTCATCTCAAAGTAATGGGCACTTACAGACTTTCCTGGAGCTTGCTTGCAGCTATGCAAAGCATCTACTAAGTCGTAGATCTCCACAGCTTGCGGCTTCTCGAACATAGCCTTGAGCTCATCAAGCATTCTCTTAGGTAAAAATAGTTCATACTTCTGTTGAAGTGGAGGAGCCATTTTACCTAGCATTAAGCAAGCCACCTCATAATGCTTCTTAACATTAGTAGCGTGTTCAAGCCTTTGCGCATCAGATGCTTCTTCAGCAAGATCCTCCGGATAGGGAGTAGTCAAGATATCAATAGTACCCGCTGCTCTCAAGACAATTCTTGGCGAGCGGTACCAATCATTGAAGTTTGGGCCAGTAAGATTAGGACGTTCAAAGAATGCCTTGAATGCAGAAATTATAGTTTTATTGGTGGCTTGAGCCATTTCTACAGAAATAAGTTCAAATATTAGTATTTTGAATAACAAAATACTTCCTAGAAAATAAAATTACCCTGGTATAAAAACCATATTATTTTCCTTGAATTCTAGAACTATATTGACATAGATCCATTACATCAGTTAATCTGCTATTATGAATGTACTCAATGTAGCGACTTGTCGAACAATTCCATTGACAAACAATTTTCAATTTGTAGATTTTTAAGGTATTTACATTGCCAAAAAAAACGTTTTGCATTGTAAACATGTTTCATCCCTTCTGGATGCATTAAGTTTCCAGATCTCACTTAGTAACTTAATTAAGTCGTATAATCTGAGTAACGTAAAACCATCATACGAATTCTCATTCTACGAAAGGTTTTCTCTCCATCACAACATCACCCAAAAATCTCATTTGATGACGAAGTAATTTCAAGTGTTCGTCAATTAGGAGCATTCGACTTAAATTTTAAGAGTATAAATTTTGATGTCAAAATCAATGTATGGAGAAGCATGCATACAACTCCATGGCATAAGTTTAATAAAACATTTAGTAAACTTTTTCACGAGATTAAAGTTCTTCATAAATTATGTTGCGGTATTGGTTAAACCAATTAAATAATTTACCCACAACTATTCACAACGTACTTTTGCTAGAACTCGGCTACGCACAAAGCAATACCCTTATTCATTGTGTTTCGGATGTGAATTTGTGATAAATGACCCTTAAGGTATAATTCAATTAATAATTGTAGGTCATTTCAATTTGACGCACAGGCGAGCTGGGAATTTGGTCAGCGACTAATGGCATAACACCTCCTTCCTTAACTGAGTACATGACCAGCGGTGCGTTAAACCCACTTTATAGTTTGTCAAAAGGAGTAGGCCGTTAGATTATTACTGCAATTCACCAATCAACGTAATCTTATGTAATTTAAATCTCTAACAATTCATTATTTTAATATGATTTAGTCCATATTATTTCTTTTCAAAAAAAACCCTTGTTTACAACAATTCAACAATTTTTAATATAAACAAGAAAAAAACTAAATCATAAGCACATAATAAAAATTTATATGTGCAATAAATGAATCAAATAGCCGCATGCATACGATTTATTCAGTAATCATCAAATCTAGGTTTTTATATTCATATAAAAGTCTTCCCTAATTCTAGATTTATTGAATCAAATAATCATGTAGCATATAAAATCATATAAACATATAATTTTACGATCCATGAAAACATGCACGTTATCATGGATTCCCCGCAAAACTTAACATTAAATCTCTTTGGATCGTAACCATACATGACATAACAATTAATTATGCCATTTAATCTAAAATTATCCTACATGTAATTTAGGGTTTCAAATCAATTCTTTTTTATTATTATTAAAAATTCGGCAAAAACCCTAATTTTTAAAAAACAAAACCCTAATTTTAAGAATACCTAGAAAAACATGTAGTTTTAACTCAAAACAATTTTTAGTTAAAAAACTTTAGATTTTCGATAATTATAACATGTTAAAACGACTCTTGATGCCACTGAAGGTTTATTAATATCATAACAATTATATAAAACCCTATACGAGATCAAAACACACATAGCGGAAGCGATTTAACAAGATCATAATAATAACACAATTATAATTAATCGAATTAGGTTTACATACCTTTACGCTAAAGCAAATCCACAAGACGAAGAACGAATCACCAATTCGGGTTTATACCGTATATCACCAAGATATAGTCTAAAGTAAGACTATATTACGATCTTGTACACACGTAATACAACGAACTAACCGTGACTCTAGCACGTGTAAACCGAGATATAACACTTGTGAAAAATCTACCCAACAACCCTAGAGAGGGGCTAGGACTAGATTATAAACCCAATCGATCAACCAAGAAAACCAACCGAATACCCTTCGTGGGTATACCTTGCGATCGACCAAGAGGAGAGGAGAAGGAGAGATTTAAGTTATGTTGATTATGAGGGGTAAGGGGATGTATTTATAGGCCTAGATGTCATTGTAGCCCAAACAAATAAAAGGCAAGTTTTGCCTTCCCCTTATGTGCCCTAACCGACCGTTTAACACCCCCATACGGGGTGTTCCGGAACCTTCCGTCCTTCTTTCTTTTCAATCCTCTTTCTATATATAATTTAACACTCGTTAATACTTAACTCTTAATTAATTAACGAACGTTAAAGTTATATAGTTAAATAGCTCGATTTAATTAAATAAATATAATATATATATTTATTAAATAAATTAATAAATACAATAAATATATTCATTAATTAAATTAACTCTTTACGTATTGTTTGCAATCCCGTAATCTCAAGTTCGATCCTATCACACGACTATTAAATATAAGTCCATAAACTTTCATTATAGTCTTCTAATCCAAAATTCTTTAGCATCTATATAACATACTTAAATTGATTAAAGAAAATACCATCGTCTATTTGTTTAATTGGAGTCCTAAAAAGAAGTTAAGTTCTCCCATCATGCTCATTTCAAACTCATTATGCATGATTTGGTCAAAGTGATCACACATACTTTGACAAGTTGAACCAAATATAATGTCATCAACATATATTTGTACGATTATGAGGTGAGACCTTTCTTCTTTGTAAAGAACGTATTGTCTACCATTCCCATGGTATACTCATGTTTGACAAGAAACGATTTAAGTCTATCATACCAAGATTTGGGTGTTTGTTTAAGACCATAAAGAGCTTTCTTAAGCTTGTTAACATGATCCAGTTTCTCAAAATCAATGAAGCCGGGAGGTTGAGCCACATATACCTCCTCATTGATCAAACCGTTAAGAAATGCACTCTTTACATCCATTTGTTGAAGCTTAAAGTCTAATGCACAAGCATATGCTAAAAGGATCCTAATGGACTCTAATCTATCAACTGGTGCGTATGTCTCACCATAATCAATCCCTTCTTGTTGATTGTAGCCTTGAGCTACAAGTCTAGCCTTGTTACGAGATACAACATCGTTTTCATCTAACTTATTCCTATACACCCATTTAGTCCCTATGATGGTAGTAATTTTAGGTAGAGGAACAAGTTCTTAAACATCATTAGCAATGAATTGATTCAATTCTTCTTGCATGGCGATGACGCAACTCTCATCCATCAAAGCTTCTTTAACATTCTTTGGTTCAATCAAGGAGACAAAACAAAATAAGTTACTTTGATCTTGGACTTGAGATCTAAGGGTCCTTTGATTAAGATCGCCTATGACGTTTTCGAGAGCATGATCCTTATACTCCTTAATGTTTACTTCCTTTTCAACATTATGGTCTTCAACTCCTAGTTTTCTAACCTATTTGGCTTTAACTGTGTCTATTTCATCTAAGTCATCATCTACCAAAGTTGGTGTCTTAGATAAAGGTGGAGTTGCATCGAATGTCACGTTGAGTGATTCTTCAATTATACCCGAGGTTCCATTAAGGACTATGTAGGCTTTACTAGTTTGGGAATAACCTAAAAAGATACCTTCGTACGACTTTGGGTCGAACTTAGTAAGGTAATTGTTGGTGTTGAGAATGACGCATTTGCTTCTAAACACCTTAAAGTATTCTAATGAGGGTTTCTTACCTTTAAGAATCTCATATGGGGTCTTACCTAGAAAAGGTCGAATAAGAATTCGGTTGAGAATATAGGTCGATGTATCAACGACATTACACCAAAATTTTTGAGGCAAGGATTGTTCGTTTAGCATGATCCTACTCATCTCTTGGATAGTCCTATTCTTCCTTTCAACTACCCCATTTGATTATGGAGTGCGAGGAGCCGAGAAGTTATGGGTAATACCATGAGCTTCATAAAAGGCACCAAATTGCACTTCGTTATCAAATTCCCTACCATGATCCGTCCTAATAGAGACAATTGTACATCCTAATTGATTTTGGATCTTCTGACAAAAGATTTCGAAATGATCGAAAGCTTCATTCTTATTAACCAAAAATCTAGTCCAGGTGAATCTAGAGTAGTCATCAACTATAACTAGGGTATAAAGGTTACCTCCATAACTCCGTATGACGGAAGGTCCAAAGAGATCCATATGTAGGAGCTCTAGGCACCGAGAGGTCGAAACCAAATTCTTGTCCTTGTGACTTGAGTGGACTTGCTTCCTAACTTTGCAAGCATCACAAAAGTGGCTATCAAACTTAATCTTTGGGAGGTGTCTTACCAACACCTTAGATACTAAAGATTGAATTAAACGCATATTAGCGTGGCCTAATCTCCTTTGCCAAAGAGTAGAACTATCATCTAAAGTAGCTAGACATAAGTTGTCTTTAGACTTCCTATTAACCTTCATGACATAAAGCCCATGATTTCTAACACCTTTTCCAATGATCTTTCTATCTTTTACGATTTCGCTATCATGTTCGGAAAAAATGACCTTACACTTATTGTCACAAATTTGACCTATAATTAGTAAATTAAAACCTAAGTTATCTACGTGCTCAACATTTTCAATGGTCATAGATTCAAGATAAACCGTACCTTTGCCAATGATGTTACCACGTAGTTTACTAGCAAAAGTTATGTTACCTCCATTATATGCTTTGTAAGTAGAGAAAAAACTTCGATTACCCGACATATGTTTAGAACAACCACTATCCTTAATCCACTTCTGGGGTTCCAAATCAATTCTCAAGCATATCTAGGTAACAAAACACAAAATCAAACATTTGGTCCCCAATATCTCATGGGTCCAAAGTTGTTAGTTCCAAACATCCCTTACATTTGGTTGGGATGCATGAATGGAGAACACATACCCCATGGAGAAAAACATTATTGTTGAAAATTATTCCAATTCATATGAGCATTTTGATGTCCATTGTTTTTCTAAGGATTCTTTGATCTTGACCTAGAGTTATTATTGTTTCTAGGTGTTGGTGTTTTATTTCTAGGTCGTGACTTAGAAAATGGTCATTCTTTTTAGGTGTTGATGTTCTACTTCTAGGCCTTGAATCATTTCTAACTCTTGGAGGAGTAGATGGTTGTCTTGATTAAATTTTCATTCCTATTAAAGGTTTACTTAAAGGCTTGTAGGATTTATCAAGTTCCTTTTTATCAAGTATAGGTTATTTAACATTGTTAACCATAAGATGTTTTGGCCCTTTACCTAAAATAGAATTTTCAGAAAATTAAGGATTTCCATCTACGGTTTCTATCCGCGGTTCATTATCTTGACCTGTGGTTTCATAATTATATGGAACCGCCTCGTACTTTAGAGAACCGCGGGCAACAGACTTTTTTCTGAAAACTTGACTTGTTTTGGTTCACTAGTAGATGCTTCATTAGTGTTAAATCCTAACCCAAGTCTTTGCTTTGAATGCATTTGTCTACTTAACATATCATCAAGAGAACTAGTACCTTTCATAAACTTTTCCAATTTAAAAGAGGTACTCTTGAGATCTTCATTCTCTTGTCTAAGACTTTAACAACTAAGACAACCTAAAAACTTCTTTATTTTTCTCAAGCTTAGTCAATTTTTCTCTTAGCTTACTAATCTCATTTTCAAGATTAGTTCTAGTTGATTTTAGCAATTTGTTCTTCTCAATGAATTTAAGACTTAGTTTTCATAGGTTATTATATTGACCTTCTAATTCTAAATCATCTAGAGAAGAATTATCATTGCTATAGTATTCGGTTTCGGAATGTACCTCTTTAAAAGAATGAGCCATGAGACATTTTTCATCTTTAGCATTGTTCTCACATTCTTCACACTATCGCTCCACGATCCACCAAAAAATGCCGTGTGATTCTTGTGGCGAGATGGTATTGGACATTCACCGATGAAATGATTTGGATCACCGCATCTAAAGGATTTCCTATCACCTTTGTCATTCTTGACAAATCAGTTCTTGGAAAAGGCTTTCTTGTCGTTATTTGGTTGTCTCACGTATTGAACTTGCCTTTTGAAGAACTTCTTGAAGTCTCTAACCGCCATAGCATATTCCTCCTCATCACTTTCCGAGGAGGAGCTTTCGTGATCACTTTGCACTTTCTTGGCCTTTAGTGCTAGAGACTTTCATTCACTATTGATTTTCACCATTTTCGAGTCCTTCAAGATTATCATTTCATGAACTTTCAAGTTACCAATGAGTTCATCAAGTGATAGAGTGGTGAGATCCTTTGATTCTTCAATCGCCGTGACTTTAACTCTCCATTTTGGATGCAACGCCCGAAGAAACATCCTAACATTTTTCTTGCTAGAAAAACCTTCATCAAGTTCTTTTAGACTAGTAATAATAGTATTAAACCTAGCAAATGCACTATCAATAGTTTCATCTTCTAAGATGATAAATTATTCATATTGTTGAACAAGAAGATCGATTTTGCTTTCTTTGACTTGGCTATTACCTTGGTGGGTTACTGAAAGAGTGTTCCAAATATCTTTAGCGGTTTTACACATAAAAATACTTTCCCACTCTTTCTTAGGTAAAGCATTAGAAATAACCATTTTAGCCTCATTATTTTTAGCAAGTTTCTTCTTAGTGTCATCATTTGAATTTTCAAAAGTAACTAGTTCTTTCTTTTTAGAAACTTCATTATATTGATAAGGCAAAATGTCACCAACGGTAATAACATGACAAAGATCTAAATCTTTTGATTTCACATAAGTCTTAAATCTATTTTTCCAAAAACTAAAACTATCGGTTTCAAAAAGTAGTGGTCTTTGCATAGATTGCCTTTCTAGGTACTTGTTGGAATCCATACATCGATTCAAGTTTTAAAATACAATTTATTTAGAAAAACGCTTTAGCAACCACGCTTTGATACCATTTGTAGAAACTAGAAGGGGGGGGGGGGGGTTTAGTTGGTTTTTAAATTTACTTGTTTAAAGATCGGTTTTCAAAAATCCTTTTTCAAAAACTTAGACTTGAGTGATTATGTGAAATCTTCTTATGCACAATATGAACAATAGATAGCATATCGAAACTAATAATCACAAGTATATGAAAGGAAAGAATAATGAATGTAAAGAGATAAGGAAAAGAAAGATCAAACCAAACACCAAGGATTTATAGTGGTTCGGCAAGGAAGCTCACTCCTCGTTCCTACTCCACTCCTCGAGTACTCCTTACTCGAGAGTTCACTAATCAACAAGCTCCTTAAGGTGGAGAAACCATACACGTCGCTTAACCAATTTCTGACTCTAAGCTAAAAGTCGAGCCCTAATATTATCTAGGACCAATCTACACCAATATACTTTAAGGCCTAAGTATTAACCACAATACATACACAACTTCCAAATTTACACAACAATTTGGATCTTCACAACTACACAAGAATGAAATTAAAGTTTGATCTTTAATGGATCTTGAGGTAGACTCGACAATTCAAGGATGAAAGTATTCTTCTCTTTGCACTTGAGCGAATGAGATGGAAGGAGAAAGATTCACTTCTAAACAAGTAGTAATCAACCAAATAACCAAGAATTTGAGTTATTTAAGAAGGTGGATTAAATATGGAAATTTGTGTGTAAAAGAGGTCAAAAGAAAATCTGGAAGTGGTCCACTATTTATAAGACAAGGCTACAACGGATCTATCTGGCCGCGGTTCAATAAATGACATGTGGTTCATATCAATAATGAACCGCATAGGCATTTAAGGAACCGCCCAGACTAGACTCCGTTCCTTTTTGTCTTTTATTCGGTTAGTCACATATGGTGAAGTTTTTATACTCAAAGGATATTACTAAGCCATATGGAATATGCCATTTTCAAATTTTCAAATTTCTAATATAATAAAACATTTTCTTAAAAATAAAGTTTATTAAAAACTTTTGTCACTTAAAAATAAAAGTGAGTTTTAAGAAAAACTAAATCCTTGATCACTTAGTTAGGTTGAGAACTTGTTTATTCATACCTTAAGTGATAATGGATGAAATGGAAAATACTTGAACTCAAGCATTCGATTTTCGTTATTTTCGTAAATGCTTGTATTTATATATTGTTGTAATCAAAACCAAGTGAGACCGAAAAATGCAAGTAACGTTTTTAGACATCATTGCATTAAGACACCCAACACCTTGTACCTCTGTATCCATTCTAACATCACCAACCTCGACACTTGCAGACCTTGTATTATTAGTCAATATTTAAGAAGGTTCAAAAACTTTCGAAATGCGAGCAACAACTCCATTGTTGTCCAACAAGAACATAGTTTCAGAATTTAATTGGCTTTCATTAGACACCTCGGGCCGCCCTTGATCAACCAAACCAGTTATAAACTTAGAACTTTGAATAAACGAACGTTGTGTCATCTCCGCGGTAGGTGCAAAGATTGAAGAATTTGGAACTGATTCCTAACATAACTGTAAAATCATATGTCATATTCTAGGTACTAACATATATCCTTTAATACTAGGGAATAGTAAACACATAATTACCAGGCCAAAAAGATGAGGATAATGTGTTTTTTCAAATCTGTTTTTGCTACACCAAGCCACAGATCGTGGGATGACTTGTTCTAATTTAGTCCACCAATTCAACGACAATGGGTAAGTCTCCAAAATCCATATCTGGACAGAATATAGTTACACATGAATATAAGATTAATGTGTTATAAATAACTAATAACAAAATACAAACAATGTTATAAATGTGAACTAATTCTAACCTTTAAAACCCAAGGAAAACCGTAACGATTGTATGTAGGCGTGAAACCGGGGTTTTTCTTCAACTCTTCCATGTGATGTTGTTTATTTCTATGATGGACATTCATATTCCTTTTATAAACTTCTACACACATTAATTCACCTCAAGGATAACAATTCCATTTGTTAAAAATCCTCAACCAATGCCATAAAATGCTTATGGATGTAATTCCGTTTCTCCCTACCCATTAACACTAGCTCAACAACAATTAAAAGACAAACACGCACAACATCAAAAATTTGACAATTGAGCCCAGCGGTCCTCACAATAGAGAATGTTCAAAAGTTCTTAGCCATGAACAGGTTTTGTTTCATTTTTTTTAACCTTTTCAGGGAATAAACGTTTGCAAAAAGGAATAAATTTTGGATTAGATTCTGAAACTTCCCCAATTTAAAACTCGTAATCAAACATAATTCCTTTCTACCAAACTATAATTAATGATCACCAATATAAAATACGAGAGGAGGGGCAGATAATGAAACGTGTGATACGAATACCTGATGTTGAAAAACAAAATTCATCAAATGGTTATCATTATCCACATAAAGAATATCCAACCAAGGACCGAATGTAGTGCTTCTTGATAGGTGTGTAAACACCCATCCTTTTTACCACTTAATTACAATAATAACCGAGCCAAAACGTGTATTTTATGTCTTTTATGTCGGAATTATGCGTGGTTTGTGTTTTTGTTGTGATTTAGGACGAAAAGGTGAAAAGTGGAGAAACCACGGGCATTCACGGGCTTTTATTGAAGAAAAATATGAAAGACGAAGTCAAGAAGTCAAGAGTGCAAAAAGAACGGAAGTCCAAGACCAATTCTGAAGATTTATCGAAGAAAAAGTCAAAAGACGGAAGTTTATCAAAAGCCGAAAAACTCAAGTCTAATTTATTGAAGAATTATAAGACGAGTTTGAAGAAATCCCAAGACAAAGTCAAAGTATTAAGAAGATTTAAGAAGATTTAAGAAGATTAAAGAAGCTTAAGGACTTGATCATGCAATTAAGAAGAAAGGAAGGAGGGGAGGAAGCTTCCTAAGCACTCCTTAATCCTCCCCTATATATAGTCATTAGGATAATCACTTTCATTTTTGTTGGCTAATAGTGACAATTAGTTCTTCCACTTTTAATTACCTTGTCATTTAATTACTTGTCAAATTTAAATACTTGTCTTGCACCTTAATTACCATTTAATTTCAAGTAAGTGTTCTTTTAATTCTTGTTAATCTTTATCTTTATTGTTTGATCTCATTCTACCTTTCTTTAATCTTTGATTTATATATTTATTATTCATGTTCATGTTCTTGAGTTTTTGTTAAATTTATTAAGTGGGTTTTGATTATCTTGATCATTATTGTTAGTTTTGTTGTTTTGGATTGATTGTTTATGATTAATAGATGTTTTGTGATTAGTTTGATTTAATCTTGTGGTTGATTTTGCTTTATTTTGATTAGATCCGTATATATGTATATCCTTGTTCTTCGCTGTGTTGTTACTGTATATTCCTAGGAAACATTCCGGATCAAGCCGATTATTCCGAGTGAATGAGTTTGCTGATTATTCCGTATAAAAGTTGTTCATCCGGAATATTAGATATTCTGGATCAGTTGTGCTCATTCGGAATAATTCATTATTCCGGATCAAGCATCTCATTCGGAATATTTAAAACATTCCGGATCAACCTTTTATTCCGGATCAACAGGATATTCCTGATCAAGGTGTTATTCCGGATCAAGGGAATATTCCGGATCAACAGAATATTCCGAACGAAGGGAATATTCCGGATCAACCTAACATTCCGAACGAAGGGAATATTCCGGATCAAGCAAGTTCATCCGGAATAATTTATTATTCCGGATCAAGGAGTTTATTCGGAATATCTTGACATTCCGGATCAAGGGTTTCATTCGGAATATTATTCCGGATCAAGGATTATTCCGGATCAACAGCAACATTCCGAATCAAGACAATTATTCCGAATCAAGACTTTATTCCGGATAAGTGACATATTCCGGATAAAGGATTTATTCCGGATCAAGAGTTTTGGTGAATATTCCGAGTGAAGAAAAACATTCAGAACGAAGGTGACATTCTGGATGAGTGTTTATTCTGCATGAGGGTATTATTCCGGATGAGCTATTTTTCAGGTTATTTTAATTTCAGTTTTTAATTTTCTGATTTTTTTAATTTCAAGCTTTATTTTTCCCGTCTTTTTCCTTAGTCGCACTTCACGTTTATTTGCCTTAGATTTATTTTAGTCTTGCCTTAGTTTTAAGTTTTAGTTGCGTTTTAAGTTTGCCTTAGTTAGATTTAAGTTTGCGTTATTTACTTTAGTGCCTTTTAATTTTCGTCTCGCTTTTAAATACTTCCCCTTTATTTTAAATTAGGCTTATATTTACTTTAACGTCATTTTACTTTTAAGTCTCGCACTTTTGATTACTACAACGACACAACTATTTGTTTCACCAAAGAACGACTGAGTCACATAAGTTAACCAGTTATCAATTCGATTAGACACACGACAAAGAATCTTTTTAATTAGGCAAGAGCCTAGTTATTAAATGGCGCCGCCGATGCAAAATCCATAAAAATTAAAAAATTGTTAAAAATCCATAAAAATTAAAAATTTCAAAAATCCAAAAAGATTTTATCTTTATTGTGTATATATATTCTCTTTGTGTTTAGTTTCTTTTTCTTTTGCATTTTCAGGTGTATGCGTACTAGATCTTCTAATTATCAAGAGCCCGAGACTCGAGAAGATTTAAGTATGTCAGGTGTTAACAACAACAATAATCCACCGCACCTCAACAATAACAACAATGTTCTTCCACAACCCGATCTTCGGACAATGGAGGAGCTTTGTCAACCTACCATGTTTGGACGAGGAGGACCGATTGCGCCGATGCAAATCACGGCTCCGGAGTTTTCGTTGAAGCACCACATGATTCAGCAAGTGCAAACTAACCCATTCCGTGGATTGCCTGATGATGATGCCAACAAACACCTCGACAAGTTCATTACAATCACCCAAAGCATGAAGTGCCCCGGTGCCACAATGGATGTTCTTCGCCTACAACTCTTTCCACATACTTTATCACATCACGCCGAGAAATGGTTTGATCGTCTCCCGAAGAATTCTATTCATACTTGGGATGACATGACTCAACGCTTTTTGTCGCGCTACTTTCCACCATCCATGGTCACGAGCCTTCGCAATCAAATCAGCGGTTTCATGCAAGATCCCGATGAATATCTTTTTAATGCTTGGGAAAGATATATTGTCTTGATTGATCGTTTTCCAAACCACAACATGCTCCCTGTCACATTGATTGATACTTTCTACAACGGTTTGACTTTTCGAGATCGTGATACGATTAATGCAGCCACCGGTGGCACATTTATGAAAAGGAGACCCGAGGAGTGTAGAGAGCTTATTGAAAACATGACTACTCACCACAAAAACTGGGATTCCTCCGCTTCTTCAAGGAACAACATGAGAGTCAATGTTTCTTCTACTTCAGCAAGCCCTGATATGACCGAACTCACCCGCATGATGACTGAAATGAGCAAAAACATAGTGCTTCTCGCTTCAAACCAACAACAACAAGTTAAAGCGGTTGCACCTTCTTGTGAAACATGCGGCGGTCCACACTCATACACCGATTGTCCTTCTACTCAAGGAAATCCGGAAAATGTGTATGCAGCTTATGGTAATTATTCACCGGAAAATTACCAAGCCCGACCTCAAGGGGATAGAAATTTGCTGAGTTACCGGTCCAACAACTACCTTTCACCCGGTTTTTCTCTTCAAAACCAAAACCCTGCCAACAATTACAATAGAAGCAACCAAATCCCACCCAGAGCTTCTAATCCTTATCACCCACCCACTCAACAAACCCCACCCATTAACCCCAATGTTGAAGCATTAATGAGAACTCAAGGTGAGCAAATCAAGAATCTACAGAGCCAAATTATCAATCTGAAAGGAGATATTACCAAGCAAGGGAATGACATTAGATCCGAGCTTCGAGATAATATTCAATCCTCCTTCAGCAATCAAACAAATGATTTGAAGAATATGCTTGCTAGTTTCTTGCCCGCCGCTCAACCTTCTTCTTCGAGTTCTCTACCTTCAAACACCGTCACCAATCCGCGAGTGAATGTGAGTGCTATTACTACCCGTAGTGGAGTTACCATCGTAGGACCACCTATCCCACCCCCATCATCTACACCTCCTCCACCTCCATTTATCCCTACTCCTCCTACACCTAGTATTAGTGCACCATTACCGTCTCTGCCTCGTCATGACGATGTACCTAGGAAGGACCCTTCAACATCTCAACCTTTACCTACACCTACACCTTCACCACCCAAACCCAATATCCCTTATCCTTCACGGCTAGGCAAGACCAACGAGCTAACCAAGAATGACTGTCAAGTGTCGAGCTATGTGAAGATGCTCTCTCAAATGAACATCAACATTAGCCTTGTTGAAGCACTTGTCCACATGCCGAAATTTGTCAAAGAATTCAAGGAATTGCTTAACAAGAAGGAGAAGCTTATTGAGCTCGCCAACACGCGCTTAAATGAAAACTGTTCTGCAGTTATTCTTAAAGAACTTCCGGAAAAGCTTGGAGATCTCGGTCGTTTTGTGTTGCCTTGCATTTTCAATAAAACCGAAGAATTTACTGCCCTAGCTGATCTCGGGGCCAGTATTAATCTTATGCCTTTGAGTGTTTGGAAAACACTATCATTACCCGACCTCACTCCAACAAAGATGACTCTTGAACTTACAAATCGCACTCTCGCTTACCCCGTTGGTATTGCTGAAGACGTGTTCATCAAAGTTGGCACATTTACTTTCCCGGTCGACTTTGTCGTTGTTGATTATGAAATGGACCCTCGTATTCCTTTAATACTTGGTCGGCCATTCTTGAGAACCGGACGAGCTTTAGTTGATGTTGCCGAAGGTGAGCTCATCTTAAGAGTCGGGAATGATGCACAAGTTTTCAAAATGGGGAAGCTTACAAGCAAATCCTATGGACGAGAATCTGCGAATATGATCAATGTGCTCGATGATTTTGTCATCTACAACAATCCTCTATTCGAGTCTTGCATTGATAATCCACTTTTCGAAGATGATGTGGATGATTCTCTATCCAATTTAGACGCTTCTCCCATTTATTATTCTCCACCGATCTTTGATGCTTATGATGATGATTCTAGCTCAGATTCGGATGATTATGATCTTACCTCCGAGTATCCCGACATGCCCACATATGATGATTGTGATGAGGCTGATACTCTTTCGAGCGATTCTTCACATAATGAAGATACTCCGCCATCACTCGATCCTACTTTGGACGATTACTCATTTGAGGAAGACTTCTCTACATTTCTCAATACTTACTTCCCTCATGAGAGTGATGCACCTCCTTTGGACTTTGAAGATTATCGTCTTGATCCTACTTTGGATTTGAAGAAAATTCTTTCAAATGAGAAGCAACCGGTCGACACCAATATCCGCAGCACATATGATTTAACACCTCTTTGTCACCCTTCTAAGGACGAGGTTGTGCATTTTCATCACGGATCTTCTTCACATTCTACTGAGCCTGAGTGTTATTTTCCCTTAAAGGAAAAAGTGTTCGACCTCGGTATCGATATTCTGCAGCCAACTCAGTATCCACCTGATGAAATAAAAGGAAAAATCTTTGGAACTATTGAAGACATGCTAGCACCTCACCATACTTGCTCCCACCATGCTCCGTCTTTGCTTAAGGGAACCTTGCCTATTCTTCTTTGGCTTTCCTTGTTCGCCTTAAGCTTGTGCTATTTGATGGAGGAAAACTATGTCTTTGATCCTGGTGGATATGTTTTATGCTTCTTCCTATGATGCTCAAGGTCGAGTCAGGCTCACGACTCGGTGAACAAAAACCAAGCGCTTCTTGGGAGGCAACCCATGCATCTATCTTTTCGCTTTCTTTATCCTAAGTGTAGGGGAGACCCATTGGGTTTGCTATTTCCTCTCTTAATCAGGGATTCGCGCGCTCAGTGATCCACTCTTGATGATTCTTGACAACCCGTGAGTCCGTGTTTCCATTTTCCCGGTTCTATCCTAAACTCTTTTCGATTCACTATTTTATATTTCTCAATATTAAAATAGGAATCTCGTTAGTTGTCTTTTCCTTAGCGAGATTTAAACAAAGTACACAATGTCCTAAGTGTAGGGGAGTTTACTCCCACATGCTTAAACATTGAGGACAATGTTTATATTAAGTGTAGGGGGGACTTCTATCGAAGTTAAGTGGTCTTTTCCTTGTATTTGTCCTTGTTTTAACCGAAAAATCAATTTTTTGACATTTTTCAAAATTTTTGATCTATTTTGGCCTATTAGTTTTTCCCCTTGTATAGTTATTTTCTTTCTTTACTACAATAATTTTTAATAAAGTGGTTTTAATTTTCAAACGTTGTGAATCTTTTAATTCAACCCGAGTTTACTTATCTAAGTTTACTCTAGCTAGTATCCTTAACACGTTTAAGTTAAGTTTTGCTAGGCTTTTATATAGGGAGCTATAAAACGTGAAAGTCTTAACCCTCACGGGTTAAGAACAAGAACTTTTCGCAAGTTCCTATAATTGATCCTAGAGAGTCGTTTATCAAGGGAACTTTAAAATGCGATTTCTAAACTTGAAAGAGTCTAAGAATTTGCAAGATCCTATAGGCGACTCGAAAACCCAAAACTTTGATTTAATAGGCTAAGCATCCACGAGTCTCATTCCTTGAGATTTTAAACTGTGGAGAACGAGAGATGATAGAGCCAATTATAAGTTTCGTATTCTTTCGGGAATTTATGTGAGTTAATTATGAGCCTATTCTCCCATCGCTTGCTAATAAATTTATCTACAATAAATAAGGTTGTACGATTTGAAAAGTTACTTAGCTTCTAGCCCAAGATCGTTTAAAAGTTGCTCGGTATGGATTAGAGTTCATAGCCAAGGCATAACTTATTGAAGCGGGATGCGAAGATTGGCGAGTCCAAAAAGGTCCTAACAAGACATGAGGGCTACATTTTGTTGCTAAAGATCCCAAGTGATGTGAAGAATCATTTATTGAAAATCAATATGAAGGATCGAGACACACGACGAAAAGCAAAAACTCCCCAAAAGTCATGGAGAAGTCTATCCAAAAAGGCCCTAACAAGGTATGAGGATGAATAGATCCAAGTCCAAAAAGGAGGCGGATCGTTGTATATCAAAGTCCAAAATAAAGATTGGAGAAAAATGAAGAAGTGGTGGTCCATATATGAAGAATCTCTCAAAATTTCAAGTGAAGAATTTCCTATTATGAAGAGAAGACCATTATTTCATGAACTTCTCTCAAAATTTGAAGTATGAAGTCGCTGCCAAATATCGGTCCGAGAAAGGTCTCAAATCGCGAAGCGAGTTATGCCAAGATATGAACTTTATGAGGTCCCGAGAAGCAGTTTTAAAAGATTTTGTCCTTTAGCTAACTATTGATTAAATCGTTCACTTTATTTTCGGCCTAATAACTATCGAAATAAGTCAATAATGCATCCTCGTGATCATTCAAGACAAAAATAAAATATAAGAGATACACCTAGGAATAAGGGAGTCTAAGTGAATAATTGACCCAAATGAGTTCGTGTTAGTTTACTAACTTATAATAACAATGATCTCGTTTTTAAGCTTGGTTTGGAGAAAGTGAAAACTTGAGGATGATGATTATTCATGACATTTCCAAAACCCAAGGTATGTTTTTGATTTCTTTACTTTGAATGTTTATAGTTTTCTATCTCTTTAATAAAGGCCAAGGTGGATTGATTATGATGAAAAATGTAAACGTGCTTTGTAACTAATGCATTGCATGAGGACATTGCAATGGTCAAGTGTAGGGGATTTGATAGGTGTGTAAACACCCATCCTTTTTACTACTTAATTACAATAATAACCGAGCCAAAACGTGTATTTTATGTCTTTTATGTCGGAATTATGCGTGGTTTGTGTTTTTGTTGTGATTTAGGACGAAAAGGTGAAAAGTGGAGAAAACACGGGCATTCACGGGCTTTTATTGAAGAAAAAGATGAAAGACGAAGTCAAGAAGTCAAGAGTGCAAAAAGAACGGAAGTCCAAGACCAATTCTAAAGATTTATCGAAGAAAAAGTCAAAAGACGGAAGTTTATCAAAAGCCGAAAAACTCAAGTCTAATTTATTGAAAAATTATAAGACGAGTTTGAAGAAATCCCAAGACAAAGTCCAAGTATTAAGAAGATTTAAGAAGATTAAAGAAGCTTAAGGACTTGATCATGCAATTAAGAATAAAGGAAGGAGGGGAGGAAGCTTCCTAAGCACTCCTTAATCCTCCCATATATATAGTCATTAGGATAATCACTTTCATTTTTGTTGGATAATAGTGACAATTAGTTCTTCCACTTTTAATTACCTTGTCATTTAATTACTTGTCAAATTTAAATACTTGTCTTGCACCTTAATTACCATTTAATTTCAAGTAAGTGTTCTTTTAATTCTTGTTAATCTTTATCTTTATTGTTTGATCTCATTCTACCTTTCTTAAATCTTTGATTTATATGTTTATTATTCATGTTCATGTTCTTGAGTTTTTGTTAAATTTATTAAGTGGGTTTTGATTATCTTGATCATTATTGTTAGTTTTGTTGTTTTGGATTATTGTTTATGATTAATAGATGTTTTGTGATTAGTTTGATTTAATCTTGTGGTTGATTTTGCTTTATTTTGATTAGATCCGTATATCTGTATATCCTTGTTCTTCGCTGTGTTGTTACTGTATATTCCCAGGAAACATTCCGGATCAAGCCGATTATTCCGAGTGAAGGAGTTTTGCTGATTATTCCGTATAAAAGTTGTTCATCCGGAATATTAGATATTCCGGATCAGTTGTGCTCATTCGGAATAATTCATTATTCCGGATCAAGCATCTCATTCGGAATATTAAAACATTCTGGATCAACCTTTTATTCCGGATCAACAGGATATTCTGGATCAAGGTGTTATTCCGGATCAAGGGAATATTCTGGATCAACAGAATATTCCGAACGAAGGGAATATTACGGATCAACCTAACATTCCGAACGAAGGGAATATTCCGGATCAATGAAGTTCATCCGGAATAATTTATTATTCCGGATCAAGGAGTTTATTCGGAATATCTTGACATTCCGGATCAAGGGTTTCATTCGGAATATTATTCCGGATCAAGGATTATTCCGGATCAACAGCAACATTCCGAATCAAGACAATTATTCTGAATCAAGACTTTATTCCGGATAAGTGACATATTCCGGATAAAGGATTTATTCCGGATCAAGAGTTTTGGTGAATATTCCGAGTGAAGAAAAACATTCCGAACGAAGGTGACATTCCGGATGAGTGTTTATTCTGCATGAGGGTATTATTCCGGATGAGCTATTTTTCAGTTATTTTAATTTCAGTTTTTAATTTTCTGCTTTTTTTAATTTCAAGCTTTATTTTTCCCGCCTTTTTCCTTAGTCGCACTTCACGTTTATTTGCCTTAGATTTATTTTAGTCTTGCCTTAGTTTTAAGTTTTAGTTGCGTTTTAAGTTTGCCTTAGTTAGATTTAAGTTTGCTTTATTTACTTTAGTGCCTTTTAATTTTCGTCTCGCTTTTAAATACTTCCCCTTTATTTTAAATTAGGCTTATATTTACTTTAACGTCATTTTACTTTTAAGTCTCGCACTTTTAATTACTACAACGACACAACTATTTGTTTCACCAAAGAACGACTGAGTCGCATAAGTTAACCAGTTATCAATTCGATTAGACACACGACAAAGAATCTTTTTAATTAGGCAAAAGCCTAGTTATCACTTCTAAAGAATCTTTCAGCATTTGGATTTTTTTTCATTTTGTTTTAACATCGAGAAGCAAATTTACAGTGGATCTTACAATCACTATCACATCATAAGTATCAACTCCAGTCGATATAGGGTATAATATTAAGAAGAATTGTAGGGTTTATGATTTTTGATTAAGAATGCTCGTTCAGTCTTGAAGGGGGGAAATAACAAGGGTGTAATGTAACACCCCACCATGGCGGAATATGGGGTGCGACGTATGGATATCATCACAACAAACGGTGTCTCTATAGAGAAAACTAAAATGCAAAATATAATGATATGAATGGCGACACAATGTCATGACAATATCTCAACAATGCAGGAGTCTAGGTAAGTAGGTAACAGTCCTACCTCTTACCCAAGACAAACAAATAACACTAACAATCAACATATAGGTTCATAATATCACTCAAAGAAACAAACAACAAAATAAACTAAGAAGGAACGGGGATCTCCTTCTAAATGCATTCCTACTCGACTCTAATCCTAGCCACATAATTCGCCTCATCCTCCTTCTAATATTTGAGTAGGTCAAAATGTCGTCGATGCTCCCGATGACAACTCGTTTATATACGTTCATGCACACTCGGTTCATTGACTCCATGAGAACCGCTAGTGCTTTGGCGAAGCCAAATGCATAACCGTAAACCCAAAGCGTTCATACAACATCCTTAGCAATTTCAACTATGTCCTCCTCACACCCTCTCTTAGCGACAACACGAATAAATTTCTTGCAATTTCTAACAGCTCTTGTTTTTAAATCACTCCATCAACGATTTGCCTTGGAAAGGCACTAACTACAACTCTTCTCACCTCTCCTACTTGCTCTATTCATGGTTCTACCTCAAAGTAATAGGCAACCTTACTAAGTTTCAGGAAATTTTCAGAAAGCATACATGCCTTACGAACCATATCCCCTTCCAACACTCTCTATGGCGCGTTACTTGTGCCAATAACCATACATTATGCAACCTCTATTCATCTCCCTTGACACTCCTAAGAGACCTCATGACCACATTAGTTCGTCTACGAACTTCTTTCCTCCCTACTAAGGGCATTCCGACCGTTCTCTCATGGTCACCTACTAAATCGTGTAGGCGCGACCAAGTCTTTCATACGACTACCTCAACGCTCCCGAACAATACGTAACCAAAAGTACATCCTGAATCCACCAGATACGATCAACGAATCAAACCCACGGGTAACTTAAAGACATTTCACGTGCACCGATTAAAACAAATCAAAACCACAAGACTCCAAAGAAAACTCAAACCCAAAATGTGTATCAACTCAACATGACCCATAACAACGAAAAATAATCCAAGACACACCCATTGGCAACCAAAACATATTACGCCCCGCGACATATTATTTAAACCGTGCAAAAGATCGACTTTTCCAAAAGAATATATTTTTATTTATTTTTTTTTCCTTCCCACATCTATGTGACTCAAACCATCTACAAACAACCTTCTAGACGATCTCAAAACTCAACTCAAAGACTAGGTATCCTGTGCATCCCAAATCATAAAAATAAAACTACTATCCAAACTCAACCTTGAACCCGACACTTGTACAACAATTCCGACCAGTCCACTGACCTCCCATGACTATACATTCTGGATATTTGAAAAGTACGTTCCGAGTACATAATTTTAGGCTCTTGAATCACCCAAAAAGCTTTAAAAACGAACCAGTTATGACCAAAACAATTTTATGCTTGTTGTTTTTAAAAAAACTAAAGAATAGACTTAGTGATCAATGCAATCCTTTTAAATGAAAGATATAATTGTATGTGAAATATTCATAGACTCCATTTAACCTTGTTTTAATAATTATATATGACGTGAATCGGTTATACCCAATTATATAAACTATGTAAGTAGAAAGAAATTTTTCTTCGCTTTATTTTAAAGAAAGTCTTTTAGAATTTGAAATAAATAAGTGTTGATTAAAAGAAATCTTATATTACATCCTGTTTCAAACACGACTCCAACACCTTACCCTTATTTTACCGAATACAACCAATTATCTAACCCTATATAGATTTCCAAGTCCCCCCTTTTCCATATACCAACCAACAGAAATGTAAGACTCAACCTAAAAGATTTCATTATCCCAAAAGAAATCTCAATTTTATTTCAAGAGACTTAAAACCAAGAACACCATTTTAAAACGTACACGTGAAATACGAACTTAAAGTATACCCTACCAGACACAGTTCAAAAGATTCAAAACGTCGTTGAAACTCCATCAAACTCCAGCACCATAAAACACGAACAAACACAAGGTACGTTCAAGTTATTATAACTAGTGAACGACCATATACCATAACTTAACACCTAGTAGTATATATACATCCGCATATATATACCTATTAAATTACCCAAAACATACTCGTTACCATACATGTCGGATCAACCAATCACGTCATACACTCGTTTTCTACACAGGTAATCAGCATCTCACCGTGCCACAACAAGGCATAAAGCCCACCTCCAAAACCAAACCATATCGTGTGACCCCACAATCACACAACACAACTATAACCCAGAACATATAACACAAAAAGAACAATAGCCATATCATAGGCAGCCATTACATAAACCCATATATAATACGTATACCCAAAATTCTACATCTCATCATATACAAGCATGTACTAACCCTCTTTCATGCAACCATACTTGAGAACCCATTGAAGTTGTGGTACTTGTATAACTATGTTGGCCACCATACTTATACAATTACCCTTTCCCCAATGCACTCCCTCCTATGATGACACTTATAAGAATCAATACAACAAATAACACATAAATCCACTAACTCACCTAAGCACATAACCACATAACCAATAAGGTCCAAAACTCCATCTATAAAAATAACATAATAAAACTCTTGGAATACAGAAATCCATAGTCTAGCTAAAACAGCCTAGACTAACTCCAAAACAAAAACATAATCAGTTATAAGTCATGTCGCCCATAAGAGTGGAAACAACATAAAATCCTTCATATCTACCTACTCCTAATAACTCGAACCACCACATGATTCTTAGGGAACATGACTTAAACATCAAAAGGAAATAATATACCTCAGGTACATAAAATAACTCATCAAAAGATAAAAACTACTATGTACCAAATTATGTACTATAATGTACAATATAAGCAAAATACGGCAATGACTAGCGTGGATGATTATGGTTCAACCCGCACTACTCACAACTCGAAAAGAAAATAACATGTGGCTAAATATGAATTTACTATGGCTCAATTCATACCAGTCAAAATATCACAATAAATAACATTCAAACACATCAATTATAATAAAATGCACACATACTCCTATGACGCCTATATGCAGGGACCCTTAAGCTATAGACTAGGCTACGCGACTAGGCAACCTAATTCTCTATAACCATTGGCTCTGATACCATTCTGTAACACCCCACCATGGCGGAATATGGGGTGCGACGTATGGATATCATCACAACAAACGGTGTCTCTATAGAGAAAACTAAAATGCAAAATATAATGATATGAATGGCGACACAATGTCATGACAATATCTCAACAATGCAGGAGTCTAGGTAAGTAGGTAACAGTCCTACCTCTTACCCAAGACAAACAAATAACACTAACAATCAACATATAGGTTCATAATATCACTCAAAGAAACAAACAACAAAATAAACTAAGAAGGAACGGGGATCTCCTTCTAAATGCATTCCTACTCGACTCTAATCCTAGCCACATAAGTTCTCACGCTTAACCACGTTATCACCTGAAAGAGACACTAAAACACGTCAACATAAAGTTGGTGAGAGTCATAGGTTTAGACTCCAACACAAAATAAGTCATAAGCTTTGAATACCATAACCAATAAATATATGGACAATGCACTACAATTATGTATTAACAACTAACAATTCAAGATCAAACATTTCAAACCAAAACCAAGGCTCCTACCTTGCCAAACAACATGGTACCATAGATGATCACACTATGTACCTATCACAAGGCCACTACCTTGTCCAACCACAAGGCTACTACCTTGTCAAACCACAAGGCTACTACCTTGTCAAACCACAATAACATATCAAAAATCGCATAGCAGTTAATCACATAAGTGTACACACAAGTCCATCACAACCATAAAACATTCACAGCAACAATTTAGAAACAACTCAACACAGTGTCTCTTCCATCCCATCTGGAAGTCAAAAACAAAAATAAACATGGGACTATGAACACTCACCTGATAGCTTCTTCACAAGTCCTCGCACTAGCAACAAGCTAACAACCAAAAACACGAAATCAATACACGAACCCATCACTAAGATGGCTCATCAACCTATGATGGACATCTAGTCTATTCCCATATAAAAACCTCATTGATAAGCTCTAACCATCCCATTAACCTTCCCTAACAAGTCCTTAACTTGATTAAGTTTAATAACTATCCCGTTCATATTTTACACAAATCAGTCCCAGTTTTTAAGTCTCAAAACTTTAAGTCAAAAGTCCACTTAAACATACCCATGGTTTCTGTAAAAGGAATATTCATACCCTTACATATGTTGGCTAACACCTCCTACTTTCCCTAACCTTAAAGCTACTGTTAAGGCCCCGATATACATATATCTACTTTTGTCATTCCAGATTTCCTGATTTTAAACGTACTAAACGTTTGTTACCATTAAGGGGTCTTACCCTAAACCACAACCTTAGCCCAAGTGCAGATACTTACTACAATATATAAACCATCTCTCATGTTCGTGAGAAGATCCCAATGCAACCCTAAGTACCCCACACAACCAAAACTTAAAAAGAAAACAGGCTGAATTCAAAACTGCTTTGACCTCCGACTGTTGTAACCTGTTTTTGACCCACTTCCCAACCTCCAATTTAGTTCTCGTTTCTTGATTTAGAAAGCCAACTCAATTATCTATCCAGGGCTAGCTTGATCACATCTTGAATGTTCCTATAACTCTAGATATGATCAAAACAATGACACCAAAATTCTGCCCAGTTTTTAAAAACGAATTTAACCTAATTAACCTAATTAATTAACCCTAACCCCACTAATTACAAGCCCTAATTTATGTGATCATCATATAATGATTAATTCAACATTAATTTACTGTTTTTATATAAACCCTAACCCTAATCCATCATAAGATGATTAAAGAAAACATAAAAACAATTTAATTGAAAAGGGTTTTGAAGGTTTTACCTTTAGAACAATGGAAGATATAAAAACCCAAATTTTTATGAAGAACCCTAATTCTTCTCTTCATTAGTCGACTATAAACACCAGGGGAAAAGAAAATTTCGTTGGTTATGATGTGTGGGGTTCCTTATATAGCAAAAATCCTTGTCCAACCCAATTACCACTTACCATAAATCTTTTCTCCTTTTTTTCTTTAAACCGACCTAACCCCCCCCCCCCCCCTAAATTCGTTTTTTTATTTATTTTTATTATTAATATATGTATTAATAATATTACCTTAATTTTCCTTAATTGATTTCAGCTCCTAAAGCCTCCAAAACCTCAAAACCGTAAAACTAGTCAAATTTACGCGTTTTACCGTAAAAGACGTAAAATATACACTTTTAAAAAAAATCTCAAATTTTGAAATAAACTTTATAACTAAGTCCTAAATGACTTAAAACCATCCCGAAAAATATCCATATGGCTAATTACCTCATCCGAGACCTCTAAATGCTAAACCGTAAATCGTAAAAAATACGAATTTCTATAATACATATACGTATACGTAAACACCAAAATATCACTATTTCATTTCATAGTCACCACTTGTGAGCTCATGAACATAAAATAACCATTCCTCGATTTACTTATGAGTACTCTATACTCATAAACAATAACCACACCAACCTCGTTCACACAAAATAAACACGTAAACACACAAATAAAATAAGCACACATAAAATAACCTAAAAGTAAGACCAAGTGACGAACCTCAAAACCACGGTTGTCACATCACTCCCTCCTAATAGAAATCTCGTCCCGAGATTTACTCCTTAGGATCAAACACACAACCACAAATCACATGAGGATACTTGTTCTAAATGAACTCCTCTCATTTCCACGTAAACCTCAGTTCAAGTTTCAAAATACCACATATACAAACCAAAAATAATTAAACTCATCGCCAAACTCTTGACCTCACAGTCAATAAATCTCACAGATGACTCTTTGATAAAAACAAAGACTCTTATTAATACCAGTCCCGAATAACCGTTCATGCAAAATGCATTCTCAAACAACCTTTACCAATCTTAATACATGAAATGTATCATGTATACAACTCATTTCCCCCAGGTAATTCTATGCTCATAAGCTAATTGTCCGATCTTTCCAATGATCATAAACATACCTACAAAACTCTACCTCAACTCTTCCATTTTACCAAAACGTACCACCCGTTACTATGGGTGAAACTTCCTACATACTTTGTCACTAGCTCTAGTGGTTTCCTCCTTTTCTACATAACATCCCTTGTTGCTCTCATTCTTTCCACAAACACCATTTCCACATCGGTAGCCTCTTTTACCAATTCTAGTCCACATTGGGGACAACTCACCCTATCCTTTCATATAGTGCCTCAAATGGCATTTATCGACTACGTCCCTTTTCTCCATACGATTGTCCAAGCCACGCAACATACACGTTGACGCGTTCTCTGCTTTAGACAACTCAACTTGTGCAACCTATATCCTTTATCCAAACCACCTTAATACGTCATCCCTATAGTTCAAGTTCGTCTCAGCTTCACTTCATTCTTCTTATTCCACGCCTCGTCAACCATGCTTGCCTTTCCCAGATGGTACTTGGCCTTGCAATTTTCTTTCATCACTTAACTCCACCCACCACCTTTTCCAAATGTTCAATCAAGATGATTAAATATGTGTTGGATTTGGAGTTGTTAGGAAAGGGAGTTATACGTGAGATTTTCAAGAGTAAGTTTTAGGATTAAGTTTACGAGGATGAGCAGTAGAGGTGGTGGCATATCATGGAACCAGCAAGGGTGAAGTGAAGAAGGATGAGGGAGCGTTTTGGAGGCTAAAGAGGTGGATTTGGATAATGAGTCGATCTTGGCATTATCGGAAGGACCGGATGAATTCGCGAAGCATGACGATACGTGGAGCAAGGATTTGGACGCGTACGAGGACGACAAAGAAAGGCGATTGCATATACGTTTTATTATGACGCCTATATGCAGGGACCCTTAAGCTATAGACTAGGCTACGCGACTAGGCAACCTAATTCTCTATAACCATTGTCTCTGATACCATTCTGTAACACCCCACCATGGCGGAATATGGGGTGCGACGTATGGATATCATCACAACAAACGGTGTCTCTATAGAGAAAACTAAAATGCAAAATATAATGATATGAATGGCGACACAATGTCATGACAATATCTCAACAATGCAGGAGTCTAGGTAAGTAGGTAACAGTCCTACCTCTTACCCAAGACAAACAAATAACACTAACAATCAACATATAGGTTCATAATATCACTCAAAGAAACAAACAACAAAATAAACTAAGAAGGAACGGGGATCTCCTTCTAAATGCATTCCTACTCGACTCTAATCCTAGCCACATAAGTTCTCACGTTTAACCACGTTATCACCTGAAAGAGACACTAAAACACGTCAACATAAAGTTGGTGAGAGTCATAGGTTTAGACTCCAACACAAAATAAGTCATAAGCTTTGAATACCATAACCAATAAACATATGGACAATGCACTACAATTATGTATTAACAACTAACAATTCAAGATCAAACATTTCAAACCAAAACCAAGGCTCCTACCTTGCCAAACAACATGGTACCATAGATGATCACACTATGTACCTATCACAAGGCCACTACCTTGTCCAACCACAAGGCTACTACCTTGTCAAACCACAAGGCTACTACCTTGTCAAACCACAATAACATATCAAAAATCGCATAGCAGTTAATCACATAAGTGTACACACAAGTCCATCACAACCATAAAACATTCACAGCAACAATTTAGAAACAACTCAACACAGTGTCTCTTCCATCCCATCTGGAAGTCAAAAACAAAAATAAACATGGGACTATGAACACTCACCTGATAGCTTCTTCACAAGTCCTCGCACTAGCAACAAGCTAACAACCAAAAACACGAAATCAATACACGAACCCATCACTAAGATGGCTCATCAACCTATGATGGACATCTAGTCTATTCCCATATAAAAACCTCATTGATAAGCTCTAACCATCCCATTAACCTTCCCTAACAAGTCCTTAACTTGATTAAGTTTAATAACTATCCCGTTCATATTTTACACAAATCAGTCCCAGTTTTTAAGTCTCAAAACTTTAAGTCAAAAGTCCACTTAAACATACCCATGGTTTCTGTAAAAGGAATATTCATACCCTTACATATGTTGGCTAACACCTCCTACTTGCCCTAACCTTAAAGCTACTGTTAAGGCCCCGATATACATATATCTACTTTTGTCATTCTAGATTTCCTGATTTTAAACGTACTAAACGTTTGTTACCATTAAGGGGTCTTACCCTAAACCACAACCTTAGCCCAAGTGCAGATACTTACTACAATATATAAACCATCTCTCATGTTCGTGAGAAGATCCCAATGCAACCCTAAGTACCCCAAACAACCAAAACTTAAAAAGAAAACAGGCTGAATTCAAAACTGCTTTGACCTCCGACTGTTGTAACCTGTTTTTGACCCACTTCCCAACCTCCAATTTAGTTCTCGTTTCTTGATTTAGAAAGCCAACTCAATTATCTATCCAGGGCTAGCTTGATCGCATCTTGAATGTTCCTATAACTCTAGATATGATCAAAACAATGACACCAAAATTCTGCCCAGTTTTTAAAAACGAATTTAACCTAATTAACCTAATTAATTAACCCTAACCCCACTAATTACAAGCCCTAATTTATGTGATCATCATATAATGATTAATTCAACATTAATTTACTGTTTTTATATAAACCCTAACCCTAATCCATCATAAGATGATTAAAGAAAACATAAAAACAATTTAATTGAAAAGGGTTTTGAAGGTTTTACCTTTAGAACAATGGAAGATGTAAAAACCCAAATTTTTATGAAGAACCCTAATTCTTCTCTTCATTAGTCGACTATAAACACCAGGGAAAAGAAAATTTCGTTGGTTATGATGTGTGGGGTTCCTTATATAGCAAAAATCCTTGTCCAACCCAATTACCACTTACCATAAATCTTTTCTCCTTTTTTTTCTCCTTTTTTTTTTCTTTAAACCGACCTAACCCCCCCCCCCCCCTAAATTCGTTTTTTTATTTATTTTTATTATTAATATATGTATTAATAATATTACCTTAATTTTCCTTAATTTATTTCAGCTCCTAAAGCCTCCAAAACCTCAAAACCGTAAAACTAGTCAAATTTACGCGTTTTACCGTAAAAGACGTAAAATATACACTTTTAAAAAAAATCTCAAATTTTGAAATAAACTTTATAACTAAGTCCTAAATGACTTAAAACCATCCCGAAAAATATCCATATGGCTAATTACCTCATCCGAGACCTCTAAATGCTAAACCGTAAATCGTAAAAAATACGAATTTCTATAATACATATACGTATACGTAAACACCAAAATATCACTATTTCATTTTGATAGTCACCACTTGTGAGCTCATGAACATAAAATAACCATTCCTCGATTTACTTATGAGTACTCTATACTCATAAACAATAACCACACCAACCTCGTTCACACAAAATAAACACGTAAACACACAAATAAAATAAGCACACATAAAATAACCTAAAAGTAAGACCAAGTGACGAACCTCAAAACCACGGTTGTCACATGTAAGTAGAGGAGCAATGTGTTGTTAAAGTTTTAAAGTTTAATGTCAGTTTCCCAAGTTAATGGTTGCTCAATTATTAATGGTTGTTTTATTTTTTATTATTATTTAATTAGGCTTTAATTTGGTAAATGACAATTAAATTGCAGGTTGTCCTTTATTTAGATGTCCAATATTTGTAGTTGACATATAATTAAATATGATACATGTGTAAACATGGTATTTTTATTTTATTTGTCTTTCAATTCAAATGTTTGTCAAGGCCGTCCAGTGGATTTTGGAGGCCTTGTGCGAGATTTATAAGCAAGGCCCTTTAAGAAAAAAAAATATTACTCCATATTATTTTTTTATTCTACATACACTTCTTATATACAACTTATTAATATAAGTGTCCGTGGCTTGTGTTTGAAAGTACATGTGAGTAACTTTAACGAATTAGTCAATTATGAAAACGTTGCCCATCTTTAGTAGTTAATAAATAAATATTAAGCTAATAATGGGCATTTTATTCGTTAAATATAAATGGATAATCACAAATTTATATAAGATATGGGCTTTTCTAAAATTTTGAGGCCCCATAAAATTATTGGGCCCTGATGTTTATTATGAGCCTTAAACGGTAATGAATTATAGAACATCGGATATAACATTATAATACAACATATGTTTTGTTACACAAGTTTACTATCATTACAAACCAAATAACATTACAAAAACAAATAAAGTTGATTGACCATAAACAAATCTGTCTAAACAAATAAATTTCTGAATCAAAACTTTGGAAGAACACGTGTAACTTTGAACAGATCGTGTATTAAAACATGTATAGAATGTGTACACTTATTCATACAGTTATAGAATATGAACAGTTATTCCTAAGAAAATAACCAACCACTAAGAATGTCAACAGTTAAACTAAATGAACTATAGATAAAACCAGACACTATACAAGAATAAACATATAAAACTTTCTACTAAACATTTTCCCAAAACAAATACCATCATAAGAACAAATGGCTAGATTCCAGGATTTATGCTTTGATGTGTTGTTCATTATGTTCCTACATCTTCCGGTGTCGACGTTATTATATTGCAAAACTATTTGCAAAAGTTGGTTATCAGTAATAACCAATGCAACCTTCATTGAGTGCCATGCCGAGGCATCAACAAACACCCGATTAGTATATAAAACTGATGCTGGTGTGCACACTCGGCCACTAACAGATGAAATGGCTAGGCTCAAGTGTTCACATGGATGGGTCATCTGTTCAATGCTCACGACTTTGTTAGGGTAATAGGTTCGTGTAGCGGATTGCTATGCGCCTTGTTGAGAAGTGGGCTGTCACTTTACAACCCGGCGACACGTTATAACCATAACGTTGATTTAAGTTTTGATAGACACCATCCACATGGATATGAGTTTGGATTTGGAAGAATCATAGGTGGAGATTATAAGGTGGCCTCAATTGCGAAAAGAAACCACATAGTAAAGATATTCTCTTTAGATAAACGGAACTGGAAAACTATTGGAGTTTTTCTAGAGTTCGGTGGTATACATGGAAGTTGATGACGTATAGTCCCTAGCCGGGTCATGAACCCGGCCCACGGGTACTACCCGTATCCGGCACATCACGAATTGGTTGGATCAATGTCATTTGATACTATGGGTTTCGGATGAACAGTGGCCGCATGGGTCATATGCGGCCCACAGCCTGGCATGGCCGGAACAGGGTTAGACAGAATCATAACCCAGTTGGGACTGTGATTTAGCCTAAGAGAGAGGATATACACTAACCATAATTAGAAGATAACAATCAACTAATTATGGTCCTTATCCTTTACTTAGGGCCGAAGCTTTGGTAAAAGCCCACTAGGGTTTTACCACCTATATAAGGAACCCCCAAGGGTTCCACAGAGGTATCATATTCTTCACTCTCATATCTCATGTATTATCAACCCTAAACCGATTAATTACTCTCATGTCGAGGTCTAATCGTGGGATACATTCCCACGGTAAGCCTAACAACGTGTTTCTTAAGTGTGCAGGATCTCAAACCAAAGTTCACTTGGTGCAAGAGCCGGAGCCCAGATACCCGAATTAAGCCTAATTCGGGTCAAGCTAGGATCATCCAACTTTTGTATCAACAAGTTGGCGCCATCCGTGGGACCCTACACTAAACTCAAACTCTACTGATGACGAAGGGAAGTCCTTATCAGGGAAACCTAAGGAACGTCAATGCGGGGAACTGTAAATTGGGGGGAGACATCCCCGTAACCCCTACTCCACCTCTCACCGGGCAGGCCGGAGGGCCTAACGGTCGCAACACAACACTTCACTCCTCCGGAGGTGCAGGCACGTCACTGAATACCCTACCACCCACTCTTACCTTAGATAAACCTGAGACGGGGCCAGCACCACACGCCCTCAACAAGGAAAAGCAACGGCCACCCGGTGGAGAGATGGACCACGAGCTCGCCTCACTCGATGATGAAGACATCGAGGGCGTGCTCATACAGAACATGGATAGGATCATCCCTGCCATCACGGCAAGATTAACTCTGGGGAGGAATCTCCAATCCATACTCAATTTTGGCAATACCACACGGGACACCCCTCTCCAAAGCCGAATAAGACAAAGAAGACACCGGATCGAGGAACAACCTCCACTGGCGGAACAACCCCGAGCACGGAATATCTTCTAGCGCATAGGGGATCGAATTATGCAAGAATTGCAAGGGGCGCAAGGAGATTCAGATCATTTCGATGGATCTGTAGGGCGCACAACTTTGGAAACTCCACAAAACGATAATCGTCGCACTAGCGTGTTCAGGAGAATAGATTCGGGAGCAAAGAAAACCACCACCTATTCTCGTAAGAGCGGCTACTATATCCAATCAAGGGTGGAGCCGGACTGCCCTACCACGATCCCTTAGGATCCGACTCGGATGACCATCACCCAAGGCGCCGCCACACAAGGTATTCCTCCTCTGAACCATCATATGAGGAGGGAGGACGCTACGGGCACTTCTATTATCATACGGATGACGGAGAAGATCTCTCCCTACCATGGTGTAGTGAACGAGAATATGCCTTCACAACTCGCATACGGAACTACTCCGAGGATAAAAAGCGTCGCATGCTGGCGTATGTCAAAACCTATGATGGATCTGGTGATCCAAACAACCATCTCAAAGTTTTCACCGTACAAGCAAAACTTGTTTTGGTGCAGCACTGGCACAAATAGCGGGCGCCGTAGGGGCGCGGGGCCTAGAAAAAGTCTTGATCAGAGTAGGCTTCCCTTCATCGCTGGCGTTCTTTTTAGCGAGCGCTTTGCGAGCCTTCTTCACTACAGGTGTGATCGAAGGCAATATGATGGCCCCGCCGAATGATCAAATGGTACCCTCTGGTTCCGGAGGACCATCGCACTCTCCCTCCTGGAAGGAATCTTCCGTCGAGATCGATGTGTTGTTGGAAGAATGGCCAACAACAGCGGGCGGCGAGTCAGCAGAAACAGGCACGTCGGTGAATCGGCCGGAATCTGGACGCGTGCCGCCTGCGACTCATGTTGCTCCCCGAGGGGACGAGGCAGGTCCATCGAATCAGCCCCCACAAGGGGTTCCCTACCCCTATCATCCGGAGCAAGTGATAGGAGGGGATTCGGTCCTCTCTATCGAGCGCCGGCTTTTGTCGGGCCAAACCACGCCTTCGCCGCTAGATATATATCTAGCGCGAATCGACGCCGAAGACCTGTTCGAGGCCAAGGTGAAGATTCTCCAACGAATGGCAGAACTTGACCCTGACAGCCTAGATAGCCACTTGCAACACTTGAGGATAGTGTTTGAAACTTTAAAACAACACAAGTTGTTTGTGAAGAAATCGAAATGCTCTTTCGGTCAGGCAAGGTTAGAGTATTTCGGGCATGTGGTGAGCAGTGAAGGGGTATCAGCAGATAAAAGCAAGATTGACAGCAGTCCCACGTACGGTTCGTAGGCCGAGCCCCACCCCAGCAGTAAGGGTGCGGCTTAGGTTAACTAACACAAAGAAGATATAGTTCACTCAACGATTGCCTTTGGGTTCCGAACTCCATATGGGGAAGGAGCGTTGTTGATTGAAAGATGGCCGATGCCTATATGGTGCAAGATGTTTAATTTAACCTTGATCAGAAACGCTCATGACTGGTTTGAAAAACTCCCTCACCGGAGCATCAATAGCTTCGACGAACTACGCTCAACGTTTAGAAGAAACTACACTCAGCGAAAGAAGTATAACAGGGATCCAGTCTCATTGGCGACGGTCAAGCAGATGCACGGAGAGTCTACAAAAGACTTCACAGAACGTTCCAAAGACGAATGCATGCGAATAAGAGCGTGCCCAGAAGTTCTCAAGATCTCCGATTATATGCACGCAATAACTGACAGGGAACTTATTAGGTGCCTCATTGACAGGCTCCCTGCGTCGTTTGATGAGCTCATGAAAAGGGTTAGGAACTTTGTGGAAGGAGAGACTGTTGTGTCCACAGCCTACCCCACAAAGGGAAACCAAAGCTTTCGATCAAACGACCAGCCAAAAAGGCAGTCAAACAACCAATGTAGCAGTAGGAGCTCGGATTACAAAAATCAAGCGAAAGGAGGGTGGTCAAATGACAAATTCACACCTCTAAAGATGACATACATGGACATCCTACTGACGAAAGGGGTAAATTTTCCAAGGCCGCCCCCAGTGACAGCTCCTGTCGACCGTCGTCAGGGGAACCGCTTTTGCGAATTCCATAACGACAAGGGTCATGGCACGGACGAGTGCATTCAGCTCAAGAAGCATGTTGAGTCCCTGATTAAATCAGGCAAACTGAAGCATCCGGTCAAGGACTGGAAGGATGGGAAGGATAACAAAAAGAATGATAAAAAAGATTTACTGAAAGACAAGCCTACAACCATATTCATGGTCTACTCGTGGCAGCGCAGGATAAAACAGAAAATTAGCCAGAAATTTTCTCACAGTAAAGAAATCTCATTCCCTCCTACCACGGTAACTAGCATGGCGGACGTGCCTCTCACGATTGAGGTGAACATTGGAAGTCACAACGTCCACCGCATGTATGTTGATGGAGGATCGTCTGCGGATATACTCTATGAACACTGCTTCATACAGTTGAAACCAAAAATCAAAAGCCAACTAATGTCGGCCACGTCACCGCTTATTGGTATTAGCGGAGATACCATTTGGCCAATAGGACAGTTACGATTGTTAGTAACTACCGGAGATAAAGAACATTCAACCGCAGCATGGACGAACTTTATGGTTATACGCCCGCATTCTGCATACAATGGTATCATCAGGAGGCCAGGAATACTAGCCATACGGGCAGTCCCGTCTACAGCACACGGCATGCTGAAATTCCCAGTTGAAGGGGGAATCGTCACTATCTTTAATTCTATAGTACCACCATCGGAATGTCATGCCGTCACAACACTAATACAACCAACTCCTAGGAAGGAAGGTTTACCCCCCGCGAATTAGAAGGTGGCTATCCACCCTGATTACCCAGAACAAGAAGTGGCCATCGGAGGAACTCTCTCCGATAAAGGTAGGAACGCCATGTGATCCCTCCTTAAGGTAAACCTTGACGTGTTCGCATGGGAACCAAAGCACATGATAGGCGTGCCACGCTTAGTCGTGGAACACAAGCTTCAGATCCGCCCGGGGTATCCTCCAGTGAGGCAAAAGAAGCATGACCAAGCTCCAGAACGCAGCCAGGTTACACTAGACGAAGTAAAAAAACTAGTTGAGGCAGGAATCATGCGGGAGGTTTTTTACCATGAGTGGCTCTCCAATACGGTTATGGTTAAGAAACATGATGGAAGTTGGCGCATGTGCGTGGATTTCACTGACTTGAACAAAGCTTGTCCGCAAGACTGCTATCTATTACCGGAAATCGACTGAAAGGTTGAATCCCTATGTGGGTACCCATTTAAGTGTTTCTTGGACGCATATAAGGTTGCCACCAGATCCAGATGTCGGAGGAGGACGAGGAGAAGACATCATTTCATACCAGTCAGGGCGTGTATTGTTATACAAAAATGCCGTTTGACTCAAGAATGCAGGCGCGACATATTAACGGCTAGTAGATAAAGTCCCTGACTCACAAATTGGTCGTAACCTTGAAGTCTATGCTGATGACTTGGTTATAAAAAGCCACACGGAGGACGAGCTCCTCCGCAACGTCCAGGAGACATTTGATACATTGAGAAAAATCAACATGAAGTTGAATCCCAAAAAATGCACATTTGGGGCAACTGAAGGAATGTTATTAGGGTACATGATAGACCCAAACGACATCAAAACGTGCCCCGAGAAAACTGAGGCAGTGATACAGTTACCATCTCCCCGGACACTGAAGGAGGTGCAATCACTTAACGGATAGTTGGTCGGGCTTAACAGGTTCCTCTCGAAATCCGCAGAGAAATCACTTCCTCTGTTCAAAACACTCAAGAAGTGCTTGAAGAAAGGGGATTTTTGCTGGACAAGAGAGGCGGAGGAGGCATTTGGACAGCTTAAGCAGCGCCTAGCGGCCGTTCCAATGCTCGTCACCCCGCGACCCAAAGAGGAGCTAATCATATACCTATCCGCTACGCACGGAGCAATAAGCACCGTCCTGATGACTGACCGAGACGCAGTTCAAACTCCAGTCTACTTCATAAGTAGAGCATTGCAAGGACCGGAGTTGAATTATTCCCCGATGGAGAAGTTGGTCTTATCATTGGTTTATGCCGCGAAAAGATTGCGTCGTTGCTTTCAGGCGCACCCATTTGTGGTCTTCACGGACCAACCAATAAAACAAATCATCTCAAGACCGGACGTAGCAGGAAGGCTGCAGAAGTGGAGCGTCCTACTTGGGAGCATAACATCTCATATAGACCACGGACAACCATCAAGTGTCAAATCTTGGCAGACTTCATTATTGAGAAACCTGATTAGGATGTACCAATGTCCCCAAAGAACGAAATCCCAAAAGAGCCATGGGTACTGTTCACCGATGGATCTTCATGTACGGATGGGTCGGGGGCAGGTCTCATACTCACAAATCCAGAAGGAATGGAGTTTACTTATGCCTTGCGCTTTGAGTTCACAACCACAAACAATGAGGCGGAATACGAAGCATTGATTACATGCTTGAAAATTGCGGCCAGAATGGGCGTGCGTAACCTTGAGGCCTATGTTGACTCGCCCGAACGACAACCCGGGGGAGTATGAAGCTAAGGAGGACAACATGATCCTGTATCTAGAAAATTTCAAGTCACTCATCTCCGGCTTTGGAAAGTTTACAATCAAGCAATTACCAAGAGGCGAGAATAAGAAGGCGGATGCCCTTAGCAAGATTACATCCACGAGCTTCGCCCATCTTTCTAAACAAGTGTTGGTAGAGATACTTAAGGAAAAATCCATTAAAGAAGAAGGGGTCGCAGCGATAGTCAATGAGAAGGGACCTACGTGGATGACCCCAATCAATAGATATTTGACGGACGAGACTCTCCCTGATGACGAGACAGAGGCGCGTCGCATCCTCAGGAAGTCACAACAGTTTGAACTACGCGACGGTGTCTTGCACAAACGCTCATTCTTACAGTCATGTGTTGGCCCACGCCAAGCCAGTTATGTGATCAGCGAAATTCATGAAGGGTCATGCGGCATGCACGCCGGCCCCAGATCTGTGGTGGCGAGAGCTTTACGCACAGGGTATTACTGGCCAACCATGCATCAAGATGCACACAACTTGATCCTCAAATGCAGCAATTGTCAGGTACATAGGCCAGTGTCGCACCGTCCACAACAAGAGCTAATACCTATCACAGCCCCATGGCCATTTTACAAATGGGGAATCGGCATAGCGGGGCCTTTCCCCGTGGCAGCTGGAGGCGTTAAGTTCTTGATCGTGGCCATGGACTACTTCACTCGCTGGATAGAAGCCATGGCGGTCGCTACAATCACGGGAAAACAGGTAAAAAAGTGGGTTTGGGAAAACATTGTATGCCGTTTTGGTTTACCAGGTGAGATTATCTCGGATAACGGGAAACAGTTTGCGGACAATCCATTCAGGATTGGTGCGCAGCGCTGAACATAAAACGGCGCTTCGCATCAGTCAAACATCCGCAAACCAATGGTTTAGTAGAACAAGCGAATAGAAGCCTGGGTGAAGAAATAAAAGCGCGCTTAGACGAGAGAAGCGCCGAGTGGGTGGACGAGCTACCACATGTCTTATGGGCACATAGAACGATGATCAAAGTGGCTAATGGGGATACTCCATTTGCATTAGCCTATGGAACCGAGGCAGTCATACCAACAGAAGTTTGAATGCCAACAATCCGTACTTTGGAGGTTAATGTTGTCACGAACGATGAGGAACTCAGGGTCAATTTAGAATTGTTAGAGGAATAAAGGGAGATAGCAGCCATCAATGAAGCTAAAGCTAAGGCGCGGATGAAAGCTTATTACGACTCCAAAGTTAAGGGTGTTTCCTTCCGACCGGGGGATTTTGTCTATCGTGCAAACGAGGCAAGTCGCGTGGAGAACACTGGGAAATTAGGCCCAAAGTGGGAAGGACCGTACGAAGTCACGAAAGCTTTGGGGTTAGGAGCGTACAAGTTACGTGACATGGATGGTCGTGATTTGGATCGTACATGGAACATCTGCAATATCAAAAAAGTGCTACCTCTAAAAGGCTACAGCCTCCGCATGGACATTTGGCTGAACACAGCTCCAATAAAAATCCATGTAATTCCGTTTCTTATGTTTTCTAGGCTATATTTATTTTAGGATTTTATTCTCTTGTCAAAAAAAAACGTAATCGTTATAATAAAATGTCGTGGTGCCTAGCTAGCCCCACGGCAGAGTTCTCGTGCAAACTAATGTTCTTTTATACTTAGTATTATTTTTTGTATTCGTGTGCTTAGTATTATTTATTGTTCATATGCATTCATCAGCCATACATGTACTATACGCTTCCATGAGGAGAAAGAGGATTGAGTGAACCTAATAATTCAACTTGTCGCGGAAGAAGGATGCAACCCCTACGACCACAGATCATGAATCCTTACTAGATACCTTATTCACAAGACGTTGTAATAAGTTTCCGCATACCATACTTATATAAGAACGGACATGATTCAGCCATACAGTGCACGTCTAGTAAAATATAGACTTGGTCTTTGTATAAGTCGCAATACATCAAGCGGGGATATTTAATCTAATGGATATATAAGTATCTAATAAAAAAAGACAAGTTTCTAACACATACATTAAAGTACCATGGACATCCACGGCCGAATGGGTCACAGTACATAATGTTACTGTAACACCCCATTTTGATAATGGAATGTCACGCGTAATTATGACGTGTCATCAAAGCATACAAGGATAAATGTCTAAAACATTACATGACCATAGGGATAACTGGAATCAAACATCGGTTCCCAAACATAAGCCCAAAACATAATAAAGCAAAAGAAATGAATGAAAGACTAAACAAGCATGAGTATATGAAGGCAAAAAGGAAAAGAAGTCTCTAACAGCTTCCATCCTATGCACGTCCTCCAAATGCTCGAGTCTTTCCAAGGGTACCTGCCGTTTTGGGACATGGAAAGGAAAGTAACGGCTGAGCAAAACGCTCAGTGCACGGATATAGACATAGTATGAATGACTAAGCATAATAAAGACTTAATAGCAGCGGAAATGTATAAGTCCTGGAAAACCTGGAACATGTTCATAAAACTGGTTTTATAGTTTGAAAAGCCTTATGTTTATCTTATGAAAACTGTTTAACATATTTTACCATTAGCCAATATAGGTCATGAAAATCCACCGTGCATGAATACTTGGAGGGGTGACCTCATCATGCAAATTAGAGGGGCTGCCTCTAATTTAATATACTGGTTTTGGGTAGGAGGGATCAGCTACTTGTGAAGGATGCAAGGCACACACCACATTCACCATGAAATCCTGACTGAAAACGTGTAACTAGGATGCACCCATACGCCCCACATGATAAATATAATAATATGGCCAAAAGCTGAAGGGACGCCACGAGCAATCACTCCGCCGTGGTGAAGTCATAACATCAGTGCCTCTAATGTTATGGTTATGGTACCTCCATAACTAGGTGAAACTGGTCATGCATGTATATGGCTTTAGGTATTCTAATTAAACATAAGCAATTCAAAAACATATAAAACAAATACTGGGAAAACAGTTGGCTGCATACGGGGAATCCTAATAAGGAAAGAATGTCCATACTGAAAGGACGGGAATCCGTACCTTATGTCCAGTGAACGAAGAAGACGAACTGAGAGGAATCCTACTTCCGTATCACTAATGCTACATGAATACATACGTGAATAAGTATCTGACTACTAAATACGTAACTGGTTTATATCATGTTAGCTTATTTTATATGTTCGTATCATGTTTCACTGTTTAAAGTCTTAAACTGTGTTTATCTTATATTCTGTCTATTCTGATTAAGTATTTCTGGTATTTCATGTATTATTATACTTACTGTGTAATAATAAGTAACTTTCAAAAAATAGCAGGTTTCCTAAAATAGAAAGTTTCCAAAAATATAAAGTTTCCAAAAATAGAAAGTTACCAAAAAAATAGCAAGTTTCCAAAAATAGAAAGTTTCCAAAAATAGAAAGTTTCCAAAAATAGAATTACTGCTTAAAATAGATAAGTTTCTAAAAATAGAAAGTTTCCATAAATAGATCAGCTGCCATAATTAAATAAGTTTCCATAAATAGATTAGCTGCCTGAAATAAATAAGTTTCTAAAAATAGAAAGTTTCCATGAATAGATTAGCTGCCTTATTTAAATAAGTTTCTAAAAATAGAAAGTTTTCATAATTAGATATAAGCTGGTTAAATAAGCTAAGTATATAAGCCTAAGTGTTTTCATGATTATTTTCTAAGTCATAATGATATAATGCATAGTTTATTAACTATTTCATGTAATTAAAATAAACTATAGGTTAAAATATTTAATTAAAGTATATCATGTTTTTAATTAAATAAAGTTAAATACTTAGGTTAAAAAAATGTATTATTATTTATTAATAATATAACTTAAGTCATGTTAATTAATTAATTATAACCATGGTTTTTAAATAATTAATTAATTATAAGTCTAAAAATATAAAATACTTAGGTTAATAATTTCATGATTTTAATAATTAATATAACCTAAGTCATGTTATTAAATTAATCATGTCATATTCATTAATTTAAAACATATGATTATATAAAAAATAATCTTAACATAAACCGTGAACCGGATCTTGACTAGAACCCTTGAACCGGACATGAAATCGACACCATACCCCGAACCACTTCGGGGTTCCCCTTGTCTTGCTGCTGCCGTGGGACCCACACCACCCAACCGGGACCATATGGTCTCGGTGGTGGTCGAGTAGCCAAACCGAGACCCCCTTGGGGTTCGGTTTAGGCGCCGGCCAAAACAAAGACCCCTAAAACACCCTTTTTGATTTATTCCAAAAACCATTTTCATGTTAGATCTATGTTTTAATTAGGTTTTAAAAAAACATCATGTTCTTAATTATTTATTAGATCAAATCAAAAAGAAAAAGGGTAAAAACATATACCGAATGCGTGGATCTAACGAGGATGAACAAACACGAACACTTGCACCAAAACCAAGATCAAAAATCAAATAAACACTCCCCTTGGTGTGTTTATGTGTGGCGGCCAAACAAAGAAAAAGAAGGAGGAGGAGAAAATATTTTTAGGGTTTTTGGTGTTTTCCTATAAAGTGAAAAATGACCAAAATCTTTCCTAATTCCTTGTTTTAGTAAAAATTGATGGGCTAAGCCCATCTTCCCTCCCTAATTTCATGGTATGGGGCCCACATAGGGTAACCCATACATTTCCTGAGTCTAAATATTATACTGGGTTCTCGTGTTCGTACTTTACATGTTTCAATTAGTTATCGATCGTGACTTAATATATTTATTGGTGTTCGTAATAAATATATATACGTAATTAATATTAGCTCGTGATTTAATTACGTTATATTTATTCGTGTTCGTAATAAATATATATACGTAATTAATATTAGCTCGTGATTTAATTACGTTCATGATTTCATGATCGCATGTTTCGTGATTAATAATTGTTTAAATAATTATTGCGTGTTCGTGCGTAATAAATACTTATCGTGTTCTAACACATACGTAATACGTAAAATCCTAACACGTAAACGTAATCGTACTATAAAAGAAAGTTTTAATCTAGTACGTACGATCTTAAGGGTACTATTCATGGTAAAAGCATGCGGGTTTTACAACTCTTCCCCCCTAAAAAGAATAATTCGTCCCCGAATTATAGATAACGTAACTGAAAGAGAAACATACCCGAATCAAACTGAGAGGGTATGTAAGATTAATGAACGTACAGGTGACATGGTAGAAGGAACGTGGAACGTGACATGTCCTGAAAGGACATGGAACGTGACGTGACTGAAAGGACATGGAACGTGACGTGACTGAAAGGACATATCTAATTGATGAGAGAAAACGGATAAAAGTCCGGATGAACTTGTCCGTTTCCAAGTGGCCTCCCTCTTGGAACGGTTCCTTCAGAAGATCTTGACACTAATGATAAATCTTGGTCCTCCTGACCTTGACTTGGAATACGAAGAAATTCTTGGTTATCAACGGAAGGTAGATCCCCTAAATTCGATCGAGAAAAATAAGACTTAACGTGCTAGGGTAACTGAAACGTTACGATGCAAGACAATCTGACTTAACTGCTAATTAGAAATGATTTGTGAGACATAAAGAAACGTAGTACGTGAAAAATTTTGAACGTGATACGTGAAAAATTTTGAACGTGCTACGTGGAGATATGGGGAGTGTAGTATGAGTAAACATATCGTGATCCATGATACGTGTAACATATCTTGATCATGATATGAGTAACGTGGAATGAACATGACATGTGAAACATATCGTGATCATAGAATATAATGGCGGTAACGCCAAACGCTACAAGGTGAGACGTGGAATATGACGTGAAACGTCTATCTGATGATGGAGAGTTATACTAAACTTGGGTCTGGTCTCTCAAGTTCTTGTAAAACTTCCCAGTATGAAAAAAAATATGAACATAAAATCGTAAGCCGAGATGCCATCATGAACGTGAATAGTGTCATGAACGCGAGCGCGAAAGCAAGTTGTGAAATTAGAACAAGGACGTGAAGTAAATAAGGAGCATAATTATGAATATTTGTCTGACTCGATAACTGAGGAATTGCCAAGTGATCGGATGAGCCTTGGCTGAAACATGTCCGATCAATCTGTTGGTTCTGAAATCCTTGTGGATGTATTCTGTAGACTTGATCAAACTTTTGCAATAACTCAGATAGCATCATGCTTCTTCTGAGTTTGCTTTAAACTGGTAACCAAAATCCGTGGAGATCTTGTCCCATTTCAATTTACAATTTCAGATGATGAAAACATCCCAGCTGTTGGTGTCCTATCTTAGCCTGTTTGTATGACAGGTATAAAGATATGAACGTAACTGTATCTTGCTTCATCGAACCTGATACATAGGAGTTTGCGAAACTCTGAGTCTATGAATCTAGACTTCTCTTAGCATAGGATTTCTCATAACACCTAATGTAATGTAGGGTTATCCCATTTACGCATAAGCTGAGTCATGGTAACATTAACCATGGAAATCCATGTGATCCGGCGTGTCACTATAATCAACCAGAATTGATATTGAAAAAAAAATTCAGGGTTAAAATTTCTCTTGTCATAGAATTTGTAACATAGTGCGGATATGGTCTTCCTGTTCTTCTCTAGGCTTAGAGGAAATCTGGTTATCCTCAATGAAAACACTGATGAATTTGCTATGAGTTCATGGAAACTCATTCTTATAATGCTGTTGGAGCATTGATGAGACTAATTCAAAAATCAGAAATCTAGCATGACCGAGTCGTGTACGAATAGCAATCATGGACATGTCCTGCTCTTTCACTCGTCACTGTTGGCAGCATGATCATGAGTTCGATCTTGGAAAAGTGATTAATACTATAAGGTCGATTGGACATGTTGTCAATACGTAGAGGAGAATAACGGTCATGAATGGTGATTTGTTTAAGTCGACGGTAGTCGACACATAATCTCATGGTACCGTCCTTCTCCTTGTAGGTTCTTCTGAAATGTATGAGAAGGTCTTGGAATAATCAACTGACAGCTAGAAAATTATAGCGACCATGGCTAACAACGCACATGCTTGTAAGCATAGATAATTTGTACAGATTTTCCTGATGGAAAAACAAGCTAAATGTGTTTAGGAGCCTGAACATTACTGTACATAATTATGAATCGTAGCATGGTGTGATGTTCATAGTCCATAATTAGGATAAAATTCATCTGGTGTCTGTCCGAGGAAATGCGTTAGCAGCTTGGATCTCATCATTAAGCTGAAGGAAAACCTTCGTATACGTGGGAATACGAAAGGCGTCCTTCATGGTCATGAATCATAAGAAATATGGTGAAAGAAATAAAAGTGACATCAGCAACGCGACAGTTCTCCCTGATGCGCCGATAATGGTATTGAAATTCTTGTGGCCTGATTAATACATGGCACAACAAAATGGATATACCCTTGGAGGGTACCCTGAATTTCTTAGAAATGTCCCATAGTTGGACGTGAGTCATGTGTCTTGACTCGTGTCTTGGAACTATAAGAATGACATATGTCTTGACTGGTGTCTTGACATGTGTCTTCAGGAAGTATACGTGAGACATGTGTCTTGACTGATGTCTTGACATGTGTCACGAGACGTAAAACCATAGAACTACAATATTAGGTTATTATGCCAGACTTGGCAGGTAGGTTGGACTACTGATCCTTTGTATGCCTGATCACGTCCGCGGCCGGAGCCTCGGTTGCGATTCCTAGGATAGTTGCTGTCATAGTAGTGGTTACTATCGTCATGTCTGTCAGTTCCATGATGGTCATTCTCATGACCGTGATTCATGTAACTATTCAGCTGAGTCGGCTGGTACCGGTTTGCACTCATGGCTGAATTGACAGCTGAATGACGTGTGACATGTAACTAAGAATTAGGGACAATGATTGATGAAAATCGTCTGATGGTGAAGCATCTTCTCGTCCAAAATCTTTGCTCTGACGCCTTTGTCTTCGTCTTGTAGGATCTTCAGGTTGTGAACAGCATCAGCATCTCGTAGCGTCTTCAAACATCAGCAGCATCAACCTTTAGTAACATCTCCAAGTTATGAGCGGCATCAGCAATCTTGTAGAATATCAGCAAGTGGACATATGCCTGAGATGATTCAGAATCGACTAGCGAATACTCGTGAAGTATTGCAAGTGAAATACACATGGATTAAGGTATGTGAAATACACATGGAATACGGTACATGGAGTACACACGGAATGCACATGAAATGATCGGTATGGGGTCGATCATTTGTCATGATTTAAGGAAGGTGTATCGGTTAGACGGTTAGGAAAAACCATCATGATAACCTGGCAGTATTAGCATATACATCATTCTGGTTGCATAGAGAAACGTTAAAGTGTGGTTACACAAAGTTCAAAATGATTTTCCTGAAAGCATGATCAATGAAAACCAACCATTACTATCATGAAAGCAGAATTTACATTAATTCCAACAGTGTCTTGCATGGAAGCAAAGACAGCAAAAGAGACGTAAGACATAATCACGTGAAGACCAAGTCATTATGAAGAAACGTGGAACAACTCAATGTGAAGGAGTGTATAACATAATCAGCATGAAACCGAAGTTAACCATGACAGTATGACAGCATATTTGACATAAAAACATAATAACTTATGAGGGGACATGAAAAAATTTTATGCCAATAAATCATGAGAAAAAAAAAATTATGCATGAAAAACAGTGCATGAATGCGTAATGTAGTTTATAAAAACCTTTATATGTGCGAGGGGACGCCTATGGGTCGGTCCCAAAACAAAAGACATGGCGAGGGGACGCCTATGGGTCGGTCCCAAAGTTAATAGTTTCGTTAAAAGCACATGCGACTAAATAGGGCCAGTCCTGTACCAACCATTACTTAGTCATAATCCCTGCAACAATGATACATGAAACATAAATAAATGAAACTAATCAGTCAAAACTTATCAGAAAAAAATTTATGTGACTAATTATGAACTATTTAGGTCCAGTCCACATAGTCACAGTTCACGAGGAACGTCATGCATGAAACAATGACACATAACTAAATATGAATGGCGGTTGTCCATCCATATTAGTACAACAATATTGATGAAAACATCAAGGTTAAAACCTCAAGGTGTTGAAAACATCATGGTTAAAACAACAATGCGCTGAAAACATCAATACGTAGAATAACAATCGTTGGCTTAGGAAGCTCCTGGTGACTACCCACTAGTCACAGGTCGAGTTTTAGAGCCTACAGGTCGAAGCCTTGGCTCTGATACCATAATTGTAACACCCCATTTTGATAATGGAATGTCACGCGTAATTATGGCGTGTCATCAAAGCATACAAGGATAAATGTCTAAAACATTACATGACTATGGGGATAACCGGAATCAAACATCGGTTTCCAAACATAAGCCCAAAACATAATAAAGCAAAAGAAATGAATGAAAGACTAAACATGCATGAGTATATGAAGGCAAAAAGGAAAAGAAGTCTCTAGCAGCTTCCATCCTATGCACGTCCTCCAAATGCTCGAGTCTTTCCAAGGGTACCTGCCGTTTTGGGACATGGAAAGGAAAGTAACGGCTGAGCAAAATGCTCAGTGCACGGATATAGACATAGTATGAATGACTAAGCATAATAAAGACTTAATAGCAGCAGAAATGTATAAGTCCTGGAAAACCTGGAACATGTTCATAAAACTGGTTTTATAGTTTGAAAAGCCTTATGTTTATCTTATGAAAACTGTTTAACATATTTTACCATTAGCCAATATAGGTCATGAAAATCCACCGTGCATGAATACTTGGAGGGGTGACCTCATCATGCAAATTAGAGGGGCTGCCTCTAATTTAATATACTGGTTTTGGGTAGGAGGGATCAGCTACTTGTGAAGGATGCAAGGCACACACCACATTCACCATGAAATCCTGACTGAAAACGTGTAACTAGGATGCACCCATACGCCCCACATGATAAATATAATAATATGGCCAAAAGCTGAAGGGACGCCACGAGCAATCACTCCGCCGTGGTGAAGTCATAACATCAGTGCCTCTAATGTTATGGTTATGGTACCTCCATAACTAGGTGAAACTGGTCATGCATGTATATGGCTTTAGGTATTCTAATTAAACATAAGCAATTCAAAAACATATAAAACAAATACTGGGAAAACAGTTGGCTGCATACGGGGAATCCTAATAAAGAAAGAATGTCCATACTGAAAGCACGGGAATCCGTACCTTATGTCCAGTGAACGAAGAAGACGAACTGGGAGGAATCCTACTTCCGTATCACCAATGCTACATGAATACATACGTGAATAAGTATCTGACTACTAAATACGTAACTGGTTTATATCATGTCTTAGCTTATTTTATATGTTCGTATCATGTTTCACTGTTTAAAGCCTTAAACTGTGTTTATCTTATATTCTGTCTATTCTGATTAAGTATTTCTGGTATTTCATGTATTATTATACTTACTATGTAATAATAAGTAACTTTCCAAAAATAGCAGGTTTCCTAAAATAGAAAGTTTCCAAAAATAGAAAGTTACCAAAAAAATAGCAAGTTTCCAAAAATAGAAAGTTTCCAAAAATAGAAAGTTTCCAAAAATAAAAAGTTTCCAAAAATAGAATTACTGCTTAAAATAGTTAAGTTTCTAAAAATACAAAGTTTCCATAAATAGATCAGCTGCCTTAATTAAATAAGTTTCCATAAATATATTAGCTGCCTGAAATAAATAAGTTTCTAAAAATAGAAAGTTTCCATGAATAGATTAGCTGCCTTATTTAAATAAGTTTCTAAAAATAGAAAGTTTCCATAATTAGATATAAGCTGGTTAAATAAGCTAAGTATATAAGCCTAAGTGTTTTCATGATTATTTCTAAGTCATAATGATATAATGTATAGTTTATTAATTATTTCATGTAATTAAAATAAACTATAGGTTAAAATATTTAATTAAAGTATATCATGTTTTTAATTTAATAAAGTTAAATACTTAGGTTAAAACATGTATTATTATTTATTAATAATATAACCTAAGTCATGTTAATTAATTAATTATAACCATGGTTTTTAAATAATTAATTAATTATAAGTCTAAAAATATAAAATACTTAGGTTAATAATTTCATGATTTTAATAATTAATATAACCTAAGTCATGTTATTAAATTAATCATGTCATGTTCATTAATTTAATTTTAACATATGATTATATAAAAAATAATCTTAACATAAACCATGAACCGGATCTTGACTAGAACCCTTGAACTAGACATGAAATCGACACCATACCCCGAACCACTTCGGGGTCCCCTTGTCTTGCTGCTGTCGTGGGACTCACACCACCCAACCGGGACCATATGGTCTCGGTGGTGGTCGAGTAGCCAAACCGAGACCCCCTTGGGGTTCGGTTTAGGTGCCGGCCAAAACAAACACCCCTAAAACACCCTTTTTGATTTATTCCAAAAACCATTTTCATGTTAGATCTATGTTTAATTAGGTTTTAAAAAAAAACATCATGTTCTTAATTATTTATTAGATCAAATCAAAAAGAGAAAGGGTAAAAACATATACCAAATGCGTGGATCTAACGAGGATGAACAAACACGAACACTTGCACCAAAACCAAGATCAAAAATCAAATAAACACTCCCCTTGGTGTGTTTATGTGTGGCGGCCAAACAAAGAAAAAGAAGGAGGAGGAGAAAATATTTTTAGAGTTTTTGGTGTTTTCCTATAAAGTGAAAAATGACCAAAATCTTTCCTAATTCCTTGTTTTAGTAAAAATTGATGGGATAAGCCCATCTTCCCTCCCTAATTTCATGGTATGGGGCCCACATGGGGTAACCCATACATTTCCTGAGTCTAAATATTATAGTGGGTTCTCGTGTGTTCTCGTGTTCGTAATTTACGTGTTTCAATTAGTTATCGATCGTGACTTAATATATTTATTCGTGTTCGTAATAAATATATATACGTAATTAATATTAGCTCGTGATTTAATTATGTTATATTTATTCGTGTTCGTAATAAATATATATACGTAATTAATATTAGCTCGTGATTTAATTACGTTCATGATTTCATGATCGCATGTTCGTGATTAATTATTGTTTAAATAATTATTGCGTGTTCGTGCGTAATAAATACTTATCGTGTTCTAACACGTACGTAATACGTAAAATCCTAACACGTAAACATAATCGTACTATAAAGAAAGTTTTAATCTAGTACGTACGATCTTAAGGGTACTATTCATGGTAAAAGCATGCGGGTTTTACAGTTACACAGTTTATTATAACTGCGAATGTCGTGGACATCCATAGAGAATGTTACAAAATAAGAGTTAATGTTTATTATAGACAAGTACAATCATTGGGGGAGCATAGATTCCCCAAGCTCTTTCCTTTGTTGCGTCAGTGATTCTAATGAAGATCCTTCAGGAATGGCATTGCTATCTGCCAACAAGGTTGTACCATGCCTGGTCGGGGCTGTCACGGGAACTCCATCAGACCTCGATAGATGGGCGGACCCCGTAGTAGGGGTGCGACATATAATGCGACTCCCTTTCTTCCCTATGGCGTGGTCCACGTTGGCCTTGATAGCCTCCCCCAATCTTTTCTCTCCCTTAAGGGCCCATGGGTTCTCGGAGGGAGGGTTATCCGCATAGACTGGGACCATGAGCTGTGAGTCGAAGTCCGCTTCCACGCATAATTGCTCCATGACCATGTCAATAAGGCCGTCCTTCAAAGCCTCGATTTTGTCTATCAAAGGATAGTTAATTTAGTCTAAGGCTGTCATGGACGCGGTCATCTTGTTCTCAGCTTCTGGATTGTGATAGATGTGACCCTTGACATCTTTACCTTGGCCTACCCATTCCACCCCAGCTAAAAGTCCTTTGTGCCTGCCGCGATCAATCCCATCAGATACTACGTTGGCAAACGGCTGGGCTAGTTCAGGGGATTCAACGATCTTGTTTACGGCCAACCTCGGGCCGGATCCTATCATCCATCTGCGGCCTGCAATGGCTGTGAGTATGTGGGGATATAACTCCTCGTCAAAATCAATTGCCATAGCATCCAAGCGTGTGTCCATCTCCCCCAAGCATCCTTCCACGACCTTCTCATGGTCAACTCTGTAATCCACAAAAGCTGCGGCTAACTATTCCTCGCCTTTTATTTGTAGGCGCAAGTTGTCGCGGTTACGGTAGATGGTGGCCACATCCTTCGTCAGGGTTTGAGCAGTCGCCTCGGCGGTCGCTACCTGTTGGTATAATGATTAATTGTTATTCTATAAAATTCAAACCTATACATAGAGGAAAGATATGCGACAGAAGCTGCATATGATTAGACGTACCTTGTCGCGCAGGGATTGGGCCTCGGCTTCCAACTCAGCAATTCGGTCTTCACGGGCAGCGGTGTGGTTCGCCTACTCTTTTATGGTCGCCTCGTCCATGGACAAGTCAGCTTGCAGGGTGGATATGGTTTGCTCATGCTCTTCAATCATCTTTTCCCTGCGAGCAATCTTCCTGTCCGAACTCCTTACGTGACCCAATGCGCCTTCGAAGCGGTGTCGTAGGGTCGCGCTGATGGTCATTTGATGCGCGGTTGCCACATTGAAATGCTCAAGTAGCATCTGGTGGGTGAGCTCATTTAAGTCCTGCACAAGATTAGGAGGAGTCAAATGATCAATGAACTCTTTGCATGACTCCTCAATCTCTAGCTTCGTAAGCTTGGACAAGTTCCATTGCGGACAGAAGTGGGTATTCGGCTCTCCAGATTATGGCTCTTCTATAGAGGTTGGAGGAGGAGTGGAGGTAGTATCTTGGATCACCGGCGACGGTAGTCTACCAGTGTCCTCCACATGCGGTGCGGCTGTAGGTTCCACCTGTCATTTTGATAATCTACTAAGGTTCCATAGGTTTCTATTGAGAAATTTAAAAAAGTGTGGTGGTATATCACTTATGTTGGTGTTACCACGGGCTCAGCGTTGATGGGAACTACAGTGGTTACCGGCGTGGCCTTCCACACCATCTTGTCCACCTGACCTTCCGCTACGGTGGGGGGAGGCATCGGGTTGTCCTTAGGCACAATTGTGCTGCTACCCTCTTGGTATTGGGGATGGTCCTTACGCAACCTCTTAGGAGGTGCGTTCGACATACCAACCTCTTCCTCTGCCACTTTCGCAACCCTCCTTTTCAATTTGCGTCTTTTTGGGGCGGTCTTTGGCTGCACCGTGGTGTCTGCCTCTTTTGCCACTTCTTCTTCTTCGGATTCAAGCATCCGGTCAACTTCCTCTGAGAGGTTTTCCAAGTTATCTCCCTGCTTCTCTTGATGGGGAGTGGTGGTATCTTTATCCGTGCCATCGCCACCCTCCAATAGGGGTTGGTTGCCATCTTCATTGGCAAAGTCCAACGACGACCTCAATATCCCTGTCTCGCCCATGTCGGAGTTGGGCTCTTGCATTGCTTCCAGCGGGATGGTTAAGTTTTCTGTGGCGACAAGCAAGGGTGGCTCGTCTTGATGTAATGGTCATGTTCCTTCGACGACCTTGGATGGATCTCCTTGTCGTACTAGACCAAACAGCCTCATCTCTACAGATATACGCATGTAGATACGTTAGTAACATGCAAAATATGTTATACATGTATCTTCAAACAAAAATAATAACAAACAAAGTACATCCACCTTCTATATGGTTGTTCAGAAAGACGGGATATTTGTCCGCCCGGCCAAAGTAGTTGCGACTGATGCCTATCAAGCATAGGAAGTGTTCTGGAAGATCTTTGTGGAAATATGTGCGATGGGTGTCTAAGGTCATAACGTTCCTACTGCTATATGTGTTTGTTGGGGGCGGATAATCTACCCGGACTGAGGTTTTTATAACGAAAGGAGTGGGGAAGACCTTTGCATCTACAAAGAAGCACCGGTCGTACCAGTTCTTAAGAGAATCTAAGGCTTTGCTAAAGCACATGGGTGTGTTACCCGGGCATTTTTTAAACGACAGCCAGCCGTTGATCATCTGGGGTACATAAGAAACCCTAAATAAACTAATGGTGGGGGCTACGTCGCATGTATGACATGTTATTTTGAACTAATTGATCTTAGACGCCCTTATACAATGCAGTTGGGTTATATGAAAATCATAGTATGTAAGGATATCTACAAGGAACCTAGACAAAGGAATGCGGTAGTTGGCCGAGTCGAATAGGCGCGTGTATACACCTATTTTCCCAGCCGGAGCATCCGTGATAGCCTCACCGGCACTTGGATAAGTGGGATGTACGCTTTCAGGTATATAGTAGTTGCAGCAGAACTTCGCGAATTTTTCAAATGGAAATACATTGAGCACGGTCGTAATAGTAGGATTATCTCTAACCATATTTTCTACAAAATATGGGGAAGGGCGTGATGATCTAACCTGGTAATACGGATTTCCGTGGAAAATAATGAATGTAGAAGGACTGAACGGAGATTGCAACAATGGTGGAAGAGAGTATGAACTGTGTGTATGCACAGTCGCACACATGGGTTTTCATAGTATTGCCTCGATTTACGAGGCTGGTTGGATGATTGCCACGTGTAATCCACTACGCCCATCCAACGGATGGGATTCATAGCACAGTTGAAACGTCAGAGGGGCCCACGGGTCACCTCCTACACAGTTTTTTACATGGCTCGATAGTGGGGCCTGCTTGTTGCACTTTTTCATATAATCATGTGCAGATTTGATTGATACGACCATACCTTGACTACCATTAATGCTTTCATTAATTATGTCCTGGTCAAAACATCCTCTGTTCTACGGCTATTTTTATACAACGGAGACAGGGGCATTTGTTAGTCTAGATGTTACGCCTACGGCTGTAACAACCAGACTGGGGGACATGATGACGTATAGTCCCTAGCTGGGTCATGAACCCGGCCCACGGGTACTACCCGTATCTGGCCCATCACGAATGGGTTGGATCAATGTCATTTGAGACTACGGGTTTCGGATGAACAGTGGCCGCATGGGTCATATGCCACCCACGACCTGGCATGGCCGAAACAGGGTTAGACATAATCACAACCTACCTGGGACTGTGATTTATCCTAAGAGGGAGTATATATACACACCATAATTTGAAAATAACAATCAACTAATTATGGTCCTTATCCTTTACTTAGGGACGCAGCTTTGATAAAAGCCCACTAGGGTTTTACCACCTATATAAGAAACCCTCAAGGGTTCTAGAGAGGTATCATATTCTTCACTCACACATCTCACGTATTATCAACCCTAAACCGATTACTTACTCTCACGCCGGAGTCTAATCGTGGGATACATTCCCACGGTAAGCCTAACAGCGTGTTTCTTAAGTGTGCAGGATCTCAAACCAAAATTTACTTGGTGCAAGATTCGGAGCCCAGATACCCGAATTAAGCCTAATTCGGGTCAAGCTAGGATCATCCAACTTTTGTATCAACATAAGTGGTATATATTACCAAGGTCGGTTATATTGGTTGGTTATGCTTGGGCAACTAGATATATGTAGAATTGCTTATATTGATTTGCAATTCGAAACATTTCATGAAGTTGTTATTCTTGATTTGGGAATAGGACGTAAATCACTAGTTTTGGGGGTAGTAAAACAAGGGCTTTGCATGGTATTTAACTTCGAGAACGCGTATGTTGCTGATGTGTGGGTAATGACAAACATGCCCATCGAGCAAACGTGGAACAAATTGTTTTCTATTCCCTACCCTGATCGTAATCTTAATTCTCAAATTTATTTCACTCAAGGTTAGACACAATTCTGGGCCCCATCGAAAATAACAAGAGACGGTCATGTTCTAATCATATTTGGTACTCATCATCTTCTGTATAATACAGTAGACATGACTTACCAAATTGTTGAGAATTTTTCCTTTTCGGCATGTACCTATGTTGAGACATTGGTTAAACTAGTTGTGACAAGCTTTGGTTACAGCCTAAGGAGTGCGGCTAACCTTTGATTCGCTGGATTTGGACAATAGTCTAAAACTGTGTTACGTTGGACTTACCTATTAAGGTTTCGTTGGATATTTATTTGTGTATGTTAATTTCATGTCTTTTTGTTAGTACCGTTAAACTTACCTGCTAAGGTTACGTTGGAAAATTATTCGCTTATGTTAATGGGATATTTATTTACTTATAATTGGAAGTTTTGGTGATTATGATAACTACCTACATTTTCTTATAACATGTTCTTCCCTATCATTATCTAAGTAAAACATAAAACCATATGTTACTCCTATGGGGAATATATTGTGTATGAACTCAAACCTAATTGGACACTAAACCTATGGGCCAAAGCTTGTGACTTAGTGCACTTTAAATAATAATCAGCAATAATATACATAAAGTAAGTTAAATGATTTAGACTAATATTCTGCGAAATAATTTAAATTTCAAAAAAATCCCATCCAATAATAATGTTTGGCATAAAACGACGTACCAACAATTGACCTCCATTAAATAGCTGCTTCAGCAATAACACCCAATTTCTGAAAATGGATCCACGGAAATAGAAAAAACAATAACTCAATTGAATTTTATGATATCCAAATGGGTAATTCACCAACAATTTAATACGACGCCATCTACTTGCAATCAAAGACGCAAATCCATCTTTTTATGATCTCCATATGGGTGTTTGATATTAGTTTTGTGGGAGAGTTTCGAAATTGTTTTTATTTAGCTTTGAAATTGTTTTGATTTGTTGTGAATAATTGAGTGTCAGATTTCAATTTAGGGGAAATAAAGGGGTTTGATGAACATGGTGAATAACAGGATAAATATTAGTTTCATTGTAATATTATCGTGAACCTGGTGATTTCAATTTGGGGGAAATAAAGTCTTTTGATTAACATGATGAAATGTTTGATTTCAATTTGGGGGAAAAAGTATTTTTATAAACAGGGTTTTGATGAACATGTTTTTTATGAACTAGAAAAATAAAGGAATTAAGTGGGTTTTTAGATGGATTTTTTACTATTTGGAAAATTATTAGTTTAGTTGTCAAAATTAAAAGTTGTTCAATAAGTACAAGTTGCTCAATTAATTTAATATTATTTTAAGCAATCATGATGTGCCAAAATGACAAAAAAAAAACAGATTGCTCAAAATTAAGTTGTCAAATAGTACAGTTTGCCCACCAAACATATACCTTACACCAAAAAACATATATCCGACAATACCTTACACATACGTACTATTTAACAAGTTTTGTACTTGTATACGGACACTTGGCAACCAATGAAGCTATTCTGCCAAAATTGCCTAGTTGTTCTGGTTGCTCTGATCTATTTTTACAAGACACTTTATTTTGGACTCGTTTTACAATTCCTCGTTGATGGTCTTTTTTTTGCCAATTTCCTTTATTTATTGCATGGGCCATCGAATTGGATTAGACGGCTCTGGGTCAAAGCAATACCATCTTAATACTTTATAAAAGATTTAACTTTTTTTTATATTTAGAAATTTTAAAATTTTCAGCCTGAAACATTTCTATATTAAGTAATAATCTACTATTTACAGCTCTGCCTCTAATATTCATGTAGAGCATTTAAAATAATGTAACGGCCTATTTATAACAGTCATAATTGGGTCAAATAATTTTTGTAACATATTAGTATCATAAAATCATGAATAATACCAATTATTAATTTTATATTTGTAACAACATAATTTAATCCAAATAACACTATATAAAGAAGAAAAAAAGTGTATAAAAAATATCAACCAGAACAACAACATACAATTAAATCCATGTGAATTACCCACAATCTTATACATAAAAGTATAAGACTGTGTTTGTTTTTACAAAAAAAAGTCTGATTGCCTCTGTCATGTTACCTGTCAGACGCGGTCACACATCCACCGTGTTTGTTTTTTTCTTGCGAGTCAGACGTGGTAAAACCTATATCCTCTGACTGGATCAGACATGGTGGTCACATCTGATTGCCTTTAAGCCAGAATAACACCCTTGATTTGCACAGTCGCATCCTTTCAACCCATTAACAAAAAAAAAGTATCCCGTTTGATTTGGAGAAGGAATTAAAAGAAAAAAACAAGAGGCTATAGGTGTTTATGATTTTGTTAACATGACCAAAACAATCAATTATCAAGTAAGATTTGGGTGATTTGTTAAATGTTTGAAGTTGTGTTTGATCAAGTTGAGAAAAAAATAGAGTAGATAAAGTTTTGGGTGGTTGAAAAAAAAATGTGTCTTACACATAATAGCTCTAATATCTAACAAGAAGAGTGTATATGTATTACTTTTGTTTAAATGGGTATTGTTCTTATATTGTTATTTTATGGGTTTTAATATTTTTTTAGTTGAGAGTACATTAGATTCACGCTAGGTGTGTAGTTATGGTATTATTTTTGGTTTTAGTGTTATCTTACTTTATTTGTGTTGGGTTATTTTTAAGCCGTGTTGAGCTTATTTAGTGAATCGAGAATGATTGTTGCCCGTAACATGCTCATTGACAAAGCGGAAATTGAAACCGTGCGTGTCTGTGAATTCTAAAATAAAACAATTTTCTAAATATTTGTTTTCACACTTTTTGTAAAATGAAATATGAAGGTTGTTAATTACAACTTTTTGGGTTGAGAGTATTTAAGATTAGGTACATAATACTTGTAATGATTTTTTGTCATTATAGTTAATTTTTAGTACTTAAATTTTACGTATCAATAAATGATTAAATTTTTTACTTTTAATCTATTATATTTTCATGATATTAAAGGAATGCTACATCCATATAAAGTTTACGTAAATATATTTACATAATAATTTGATGCAAATATGTGAAAAAAGCAAAAAGTATAAGGAAATTACCAATAATATCTATGACACATCATTATGTGAATTTATATTTGTAAATTTTATGTGGGTTTAGTATTTCTCATCCTAAAAATTGCTTGCAAATTTTGATGTATGCATCCTTTTAATCTTTTCAATACAATGTTTAACATATCTAAGCATACACATAAATATTTTTAATAGTATAAACCGATCTTATAAATTTTTGTAACAACTCATTTAAAATAAATAATTGTAACAATTTATTTGATACAAATTTTGTAACAACCATTTAATATAAATTTTATAAGTTCATTAGCCACATCTCTCTAGTACTATATAAAAGCAAAAAAAAAATATTTAAAAAACACATACCAAAGCTACAAGACACAAAAACACGTACACAAATTTTATTTTATTAGTCTCCAAATCATTGTCTAACCTAAAACACAATTATTTCTGTGTGTAAACATTTGTTCAACGCAGAAATTTAGTCACCGGATACACGCCGTTACATTACGCGGGTACCCGACTAGTATTTCTTTTAACGAGTGTGTATGAGAATGAAACTTGAGTATATATAGTCAATATTGTCGAATGGGACAACACAAAACATTTGTACATGTAATTTGATCATCATAAATATAATTTAATTAGCCCAAAGAAAAAATTGATACCTAGCTAGAGGGAGACCGGTCCCTTCTTTCTTTCGACACCCCATTTCGGAATACTAGGTGGTAGCCAGATGGTCGACGAACTCAATTCGACCTGGATTTACATAAAATATTCGTACAACTGAACCGTTTTACTCGCTTTGCGATCAATAATTTGTCAATAAATCAAGAACTAACCCGGAGTTACACTTATCAAAATTACATCTCAATTGATAGATCATTGATATGGTACAATAATTAGTTTGCATGATCTATGAGACTATGACTATTAGTATTAACTAGTACTACGTCAATAGGTGACCACCACTAGGTCTAGTTGCAAAATTCAAATTTAGTAGTAGTATGTAATTAAACAAATCACGTTTTTCTTATACGTGATAAAACTTGGAACTTTTTTGTTGTTCCGACTTCCGACCACTTTTTTTTCAAATGGTTGAATGATAGAAAATCGAAAGTGGGACTTTACGGACCATTTTAGCTCCATTTTCAGGCCGGTGGAGTTATATAGGATGCATAGTAATTAAATCAATACTTTATAGTTTATAGTACACGCATCAAACACATAAAAAGACTCGTTCTGAGTTCCAATTTAACTTATTCTACAACTTCTTACATGTAACTTTACTCATAATGTATCATCATATGTTTTACACGTTTCGAATAAATAAACGGTAAAGACATGAACGCTAATAGATCTAGTGGTTTATGTTACTAGTATAAAATAATTCGTATAGTTTAAATGTACTTCATTAATGATCGACTATTTTACTTAACTTTTATATGTGATGTTATCAGCTTTTTAGCAATGTTTTGAAATTTGGTTTTTAAATCGATCTAGTTGAGTTATCGGATCTGGGTCAACTCGAGTTAACCTGATTTTTTTTAAAAAAAAAATATATATATTTTAATAATTAATAAAAATTATATCTAAAAACCATAAAAACTCTCGTATATTAAAGATATATAAATTGTTTACCCACCAACATGGACGGATCTATAGTGTAATCATGGGGGTCTTTTGCCCCCCATGGCTAGCCCGATACGATAAGATTTTAGTGTATCTTTTTTCAAAAACGTCCCCTACTGAAAATTTAATTTGCCCCCCACCCATATAATAAATCCTAACATTTAACACTTTAAAACCTTAAAAATCCGTCATTTGTAGAAAAATACTCGATTTATCTTTCCGATACTACATTTTTTTCCATATTTTGTTGCTATTGCAAAAAAAAAAAAAAAAAATTGCCCCGCACAACATTATTTCTTGGTTCCGTCACTGCCAACCAATATAATATGTAAAAATAAAATTTCTTCGAAAATACGATTACATATTTTTTTTAAACCTGAAAAAATCAAAATCCGTCCGGGTCTCGAGAACCGGGTTGGCCCGGGTCACCCCAAACCCGACGGGTCTAGCCAGGTTTCGAAAATGTGAAACCCGAGTCAATATGATCCGTTTTTTCGGCTGAAATCGGGTCAACCTGTAACACTCAATTTTGGTAAATAGAATGTCACGCGTGATTATTGCGTGTCATCAAAGCATGCAAGGTAAATGTCTTAAAAACATTAAATGACCATGAACGGAAATACCGAAAACAAACATCGGTAGTCCAAGTATAAGCTCATCACACATAAACATAAGTACTGAAATGAAAAAGGACTAAACAATGTCCAAATAAATAAGTAGCAAAATGTATGAAGAAATGCATAAAGTAGAGAAGGCTAGATAGCTCCCAATCCATATGCACGTACGCTTAAAGTCTACGGGCGTCCTTGAGTACCTGCCGTTTGGGAACATGAAAGGAAAATGGCTGAGCATAACGCCCAGTGAACGGATATACAAGTAGCATGAAATGACATAAGCATAAAAGACTAATAGCAACGGAAGTGTATAAGTCCTAGATAACCCGGAAACATGTTCATAAAATTGGTTTTAAAGTTTGAAAAGAATTATGTTTTATGTAAAAATCTGTATTAATTAGCCAATAGCCCATATAGGTCATGAGGTTCCACCGTGCATGAATACTTGGAGGGGAGACCTCGTTATGCAATTAGAGGGGTTGCCTCTAATTAAATATTCTGGGTAGGAGGGATCAACTCCTTGTGAAGGATGCAAGACACACACCGCATTCATCATGAATATCCTGTAAAATATGTAACTAGGATGCACCCATACGCCCCACATGATAACATAATATAATGGCCAAAACTGAAAAGGGACACCACGATCAATCACTCCGCCGTGAGGAAGTCATAACACTGGTGCCTCTAGTGTTATGGTTATGGTACCTCCATAACTAGGTGACACTGGTCATGCATGTATATGGCTTAGGCAATTATTCTAATATAAGTAATCAAACATATAAAACAATACTAGGAAAACAGTTGGCTACAAACGGGGAATCCTAATAAGGAAATAATGTCCATACTGAAGGACGGAAAATCCGTACCTTGTGTCTAGTGAACGAGAAAAGACGAAAGGATGAAAGTCCTACTCCGACCCCTTTAATGCTACATAAATGGGGAACATGTATAAGTATTCTGACTACTGAGTACGTAACTGATCATAACATGTTTTAGCTTGTTTTATATGTTCTTTTCTTGTTTTACTGATTTAAATGTTACATTGTATTTATCATGTATTTCATGTATTCTGATTAAGTATTAACTTGTATTCTTGTATTATTATACTTGTTGTGTAACAATAAGTAACTTTCTAAAAATAGCAGGTTTCTTAAAATAGAAAGTTTTCAAAAATAGAAAGTTTTCAAAAATAGAAAGTTTCCAAAAATAGAAAGTTTCCAAAAATAGATCAGTTTCTAAAAATAGAAAGTTTCCAAAAATAGTAAGTTTCATGAAATAGAAAGTTTCCCATATTTAGAAATAAGCTGGATTAATAAGCTATTAATATAAGCTTAAGTTTACTGGTTAAATATCATAAGTCATGTAATTAATAGTATAGTTTATTAATGATATCATGTTAATTAAATAAACTATAGGTTATAAGATTTAATTAAATATAAGCATGATTTAATTAAATTAATGCATATAAAATACTTAGGTTAAACATGTATAATAATTTATTAATTATAACCTAAGTCATGTTTATTAATTAATTATAGTCCATGTTTTAAATAATTAATTAATACTATAGTCTAAATTAAATGATAAAAATACTTAGTGTTAGCCTTAAAATGTGTGCGACTAACGGAATTACATTAGTTTCATAGTCGGGACTTGCATGGACTAATATTGTCATATGTAATAGTCCAAGTCCCGTGCTATATATACCCCTCCATACTTTCATGGAGGGGTGAGGATAATCACTTACTTGTTTTCCTTTCTCTCACTAGAAATAAACTCTTTGTTTCTAGTATCTCTTGTTTCTCTCTCTACCATGGCTAAACAACACTTCTATCCTCCCCGACCTCCGAATCTTTTACCCGTGTTTATGTGAATCCAACTTAACAATTGGTATCAGAGCTGACGGGGGTGTTTCGTGTTTTTTACTATTGATTCGGTGGTTAAAAAAAAATTTTGGTCCGAATTTATCATAATTTTTTGCCACTAGTTGTGTTTATTTTCAATACTCATAACCTTTTGTCACGTTATGTTACTAATAACTGGTTTTGCCAAGTATGAAAATTAAGTTCGTTGAAGTATGTCTAATCGGATTGACTACTGGTTAACGTGCGACTCAGTCGTCTTTTCGTGGAAAACAATAATTTTTGGTCGTTGTAGTGAAATTAAATGTGCAAAACTTTCAAGTAAATGGCAAGGAAAATAAACAAGACTTTAAAAGAAAATTAATTAAATGACAAAAATTAAAGCTTGACAAAAAGTAAATTTGACGATGTAATAAAAATGAAAACTTGAAATTTAAAATAAAGAAAAACAATTAAAATAATACTAAAGAAAAATGACGGGAAAAATAAATGCTTGAAAATAAAACAAGGAATAAACAAACCTAAGTCGGAATCCGAAATACTGTCACTATCCGGAATACCAAAACTTACTCTTATCCGGAATGTCCAACAAGTTGCTTATCCGGAATCCATGCTTGATCTTATTCGGAATATCATAAACCAACCCCTTATCCGAAATTGCCTAATAATGCCCTTATTCGGAATCCAAACAAATCCTTATTCGGAATAATTCGTTGTTGGGCTTATCCGAAATTGCTAGATTCCACTCGTTATCCGGAATCAGATAAAGGAAGCTATCTGAAATGTGTTCTATCCCTTTATCCGGAATAAACAATCTTCAAGTTATCCGGAATATGAGTTTACTCCTACTATCCGGAATGGGGAATTGGAAGACTATTCGGAATGTGGAGTTTAGGTACTTATCCGGAATTGGTTCCTATGGTTTAACCAGAATTCACAATTGCAAGCTATTCGGAATCTTGGGGTTTCTTGCTATTCGGAATATGAGCGTTTCAAAGAAACCCGGATAAGAAAAATTTGGAATTAAGCTAAGAACCAAAATTAAGCTAAAAACTAATAAGCACTTGATAGGTGTAGAAATACGCGTTTAGGAAAACAACGTATAAATGCGGCAAGTATTAAACTCGACGATTTTGGAAAACCGACAAGTCGAATAAATGCGGGTTCGTTCTCGAAGGAGGTGTGTGTATTAATGCGCCAATATATAAAATAACAATGTTTGGATTAGTGACGTTTTTGGTTGAGAAGAGAAAACGTAAAGACGAGCTACGACTACGATTTAAACTACGACGTTGACGTAAAACGCGAACGTAAATACGTAAAACGCGACAAAATTAAAAATTAAACCTAAAAATTAATTAAAAGATTAACTAAGTCTAAAATAATATAAATAAGAATAAAAATCCAATAAATATATTTTAAAACCTTTTATTAATTAAATATTCAATTTTAAATGCTAATTAAAGCCCTAAAATTAAATATAATTAATAAAATGTCCAAAATATAATTTTATTGAACTAATAAATCACTTATATTATTTAAAGACTAAAAAGTATTTTTCCTAAATTTTCAAAACTATTTTTCTATTTTTAAAACACTTAAAACTATTTTTAAATTAAAATAATCATAAAAAATAATAAAATAATGCTAAAAATGATTTGACAATTTTGAAAATCCTAAATTATACTAAAGAACAGTAGAAAAATGAAAAAGTTTGAAAAATGTAAAATTTTTCACTAAAAGACAAAACAGTTTAATAATTAAACCCTAATTAAACTAATTTAATTATAAAAAAATAATTAAAAAGTGAACAGTGAAATAATTTTAAACTAAAAATCTTAAATTAATTTTATAAATATAAGAAAAATTTTAAAACTGAAAAATAATGAATTTTACCACTAAAATACAAAAACAGAATAATTAAAAAGTAATTAAAAATGCAATTAAATGTAAGAAATAGGAAATGAACAGTAATCAGAAAATAAATTAAACAGAAAAATCAAAAATAAAATAAGAAAAATAATGAAAAAGATTTCAAGTCCTAAAACCTAATTTTGCTCACAAAAGACAAAAATTCAAGAAGATGAAAGTGGCATGTTGACTATTTCTGTCTTTTAGCTAAGCAGGGGAAACCTTTACACTAGCAGTGGGAACTTGGTTCCCACTGACAGTTATGAAAAACGGGTCTGGTGATGTTTTTAGCTATAACTTGAGCTTTGATTGATTTTGCTTGGACAATTGGGCACCCCCACACTCATGGAAGTGTGGGGAGTCAGAATAAACAAGAAAACAGGCAAGTTGTTCACAAATTTCATACAAAAAGAGGCAATTTCAGTGACTGATATGCTAAGCAAGGTATCTGTGAACAGTGTGCTGGTGCAATGTGCACAAGAGTGGATTTTGGGAGTTCAAAACTTGCACACAACCCTACCAAATCACTTTTAACTGATCTAAAACCCTAGGTCACCCTATCTTCTAACAATTAACACAAGTGCAAAGGAAATTTACACTAAAATATCAGAAAAAAGGATTTGCTGATTTGTATTACTTTTGCCAAATAAAGAACATGCAAATGCTTTAAAACCTTACAATAATGAAATCCAACTTCTGAAAACACTATTAACTAGTAAACCAAGTATGCTAGAGTGTTTAACAATTGGTTATGTTGTCACCTTACCAATTAAACCCCTAATCCCAAACACCCCTTTAAGTCTGAAAATCAAATTTTAACAAACCTAATGAGTTTAAATCCTACCCAGACTGATTAAAATTACCCCTAACTAGCATCAAACATATGAATAAACACAAACAAATACTCATGCTAACAACTATACAAGATTCACACACATTCATACAATCACATGCAACCTTCAAGCCAAAACAAAGATAGTGGTGGGTTCAAGCTGTAACCTGCTGAGGCCTTCACCAATTCAGCTTAAAGGACTTGAAGGAGCTTATGAAAGAAATGTAGAGAAGCTTGTTGAAGGAATCCTAGAAGGACCCTAAGCTAAGAATATCTTCTAATGAAATAAAATGGAATAACGAGATGACTTGTTGATCTTGAAACCCTGCACAAGCAATCAAACAGGTGAATCAGTGAAAAGCATAAGCTCATGAGCCTAGCTTAATGAATAAGCAGGCTTATGAGCTTATAGCTTGTATAAAAAAATGAACTTTCTGTAAAAAAAAACTGATTTTTAAAAGACCCTTTTTATGAACTACACTTTCTGAAATTTCCAAACTTTGAACAATAGCTTATACAAGCCTTATCAGCTTATTTGGTTGTCAACCAAATAAGCTTATAATACTTGTATAACCTACAAACAGAAGAAACTAGCTTGGGTCAAGTGTCCTCTCCCCTAACTGTTTTTCTATTGATTAGGTAAAAATGTTTTGCAATAAAATGAATGTAAACTGATTATACTAAACAAGAAATAAAAGGGAACACAGTGATGCAAAAATTATAAGCTGCTTTATTATACTTCACTTAAAACTTTTACAAGAACTGGAACAAAAAATACAAGTCACAAACCGACTTTGTATTTATACTAGGAAATAGAAGAATCTAGATACAAAAACAATATGAAAACCCTAGCAACTAGAATTCCAGGAATGCCCTTTGAAAATTGGTCAAAACTCAGCCATGTGAAGATGCCTGCTGTGATTCTTGGATTTTTGTGAAGTGATAGCTGTTGTAAAGTGATCTTGGCCATTCATTTGAGCTTAGGGAGTACGCTTTGGCCTTGAGTCGTTGGATGCCTGGAAGATACTCTTTTTGTCCAAAATGGAGAAGCAGGGGAGGTTCCGTGTGGGGTCCAGGGGTCACGGGTGAGTTTGTTGGTGAGTGGGTGGTGAATTGCTGATCTGGAAACTTAGGGGTAAAACCCCTTTGTTTTGCTAGATGAATTAAATTAGGGTTTATGTGGGGTAATTAGGGTGAATTAGGGGAAGATGGGTGAACTGATTTAGTTAATATTAAAATTAGTTTAAACTGATTTAGTTAATATTAAACGTGATGGTGGAATGCTGATGTGGGAGTGGTGAGGTGTCAGCAGGGGTGAGGTGGCAGCAGCTAAGTGGTGGGGAAAGGTTTGTGTCTGGGCAACAATAGTTCCCAGCCTTCCAAGTTTTCTTCATTTTGTATTAAAACAGCAAACACTCAAATCCCTTTGTAATAACTTAGGACATTTGGCAAATTCAGTCCTTGTGTTTGGTTAAAATATGAACAAGGACTAAACATGTATTTTCTTCAATATTCAAGGGCTAGATGTGTAAAGTCTTCAAACTTTAGGGACCCTATTCATATTTATGAATATTTGAGGGGTATAAAGTGTCAATCTTCAAAAGTTGAGGGACCAAACTTGTCAATTCTTCAAACTTCAAGGGCATTTTTGGAAAATTCATACTTGGGCCCGGTTTCTTGTGCGGCTTCATTTCCCGTGTTCGTTTTTGCTTGATTCCTTTGATCTTTTGGTAATTCACGATATCCGTACCTAAAATACACAGTGAATAAACACATGCATATATTTGGGTATTTTGACGATATTTTAAGCGTTTTAAGCCCGATTTGGACGATGAGACTATGTATAATTACAGTCTCATCAGCACTCAACTAAAAACTTAAACCAAAATACTTTTAAGAAAAAGCTAATAAGCCAAAAATTAAAAACTTTTAAAAACACTAAATAATAAAAATATTTAAAATCAACTTTTTATAAAATAACTTTTAAAAAACACTTAACTAAATTTAAGAAAAACACAATAAGCTATAAAATCAATAAGCTAACACAATCAAAAACATAAAAACATAACAATTAATCAAATAAGCATGAGAATAAGCACATAAACATAAAGATTAAGCAAAAGAAGAAAGGTAGAATGAGAGATTAATATAAAAACTTGATTAAAATTAAAGATTCAACAACAATTAAAGGTAAAATTAAAGGACTTACAAATTTAAGGTGCAAGACAAGGAATTTAAATTGACAAGTAAATAAATGACATGAAAATTAAATATGGAAAAACTATGTGTCAAATAGCCAACACCTCTTAATGTGTCATTAGGAAGGTATTTATAGGAGATTAGGGAGGTTAGCATGTGTTGCTCCTTTCTTTCTTCTCTCGTCTTTTCGTCTTCTAAATTCTTTGACTGTCTCGGGATTAATTAAACTTGTCTTGTAATTTCTTCATTAATTAGACTTGAGTTCTTCGGCTTTATTAAACTTCCGTCTTTAGACTTTTCTTCGATAAATCTTCAGAATAGGCCTAGGACTTCCGTTCTTTTTGCACTCTTGATCTTTTGACTTCGTCTTTTGTCTTTTTCTTCGATAAAAGCCCGTGAAAGCCCGTGTTTTCTTCCCTTTTTACATTTTGATCTTAAATCACAACAAAAACACAAACCACGCATAATTCCGACATTTACGGCATAAAATACACGTTTTGGCTTGGTTATTATTATAATTAAGTGGTAAAAGGATAAGTGTTTTCACACTTATTAAATCCCCTACACTTGACCATTGCAATGTCGTCATGCAATGCGTTAATTACAAAGCAAGTTTTACATTTTCCATCATAATCAATCCACATTGGCCTTTATTTAAAGAGACGAAATATTTAAAGGAAGAAAACAAGTAAAACGATCAAAAACTTACCTTAGGGTTTTGGAATGTCATGAATGTTTATTGTCACACCCCCAAATTCACTGCAGCGGAAGACTTGCTTTGGGGACTTGAGACTTCATGAGTAATCGAGAGCTTGATCCGAGAACGACCTCTACATGCCAAAAACCACAAAGTAGACTCCAAATAATCCACATAGTCAAGAACCTGAAATACATGCTTAAAAATGTCAACATAAAGTTGGTGAGTTCATAAGTTTGTTTTTAAAACGTTTATGAAAAATTAGAGTTTTACCGACCACTGCACCTCGCAGTAAAATATAAGGGTTTAAAAATCACAGTTTCTGTTAAATAGACTTTCTTTGATAATTTCAAAGTTTATTAATAAAAACAAAGTTTATTGATAAAAACAGAGTCTACTGGTAAAAACAAAGTTTACTAATAAAAATAGAGTTTACTGATAAAAGCAGAGTTTACTAATAGTAAATATAGTTTACTGATAACAACAGAGTTTTCTGGAAATAAATAGAGTTTTCTGATAAAACAGAGTTCACAGATAATAGTTAGCGTTTTCTGATAAAAACAAAGCTCACTGATAAATAATAAAGTTTTCCAATAGAATAGAATTGTTTAATGAACCACAAGATTTTTCCAACCACTTAGTGACAATATAACAAATACAAAGTCACTAAATAAAATAAGGCATTTATTATTGTCTAAGTTCATGACACCGAAGCGTTAACAACACCGGTAGTATAATCACATAATGCAGCCCCTACGGATGACTAACCCACGACATCCGTCCACAGACTCAAATGAAACTGTGCCCGCTTGTCCTTTGTTGGACCAAGCCGGACAGGGGCGTCAACCCCGATAGATCTATCCATAACATTCGCGCTTTCGACCGGTCATCCGGTCTGAAATTAACGGTTCATGATAATGGGCCAAAGTAATTGGGTTAAAGTGGGACTTAGACCAATACATAAAAGAGATATGCACTTGTGTTCATTCTTGCAACCATTGTCTCTACCCGAGAACCAGTAAAAAAAAAGCAGTTAAAGTTTTGGGCTATGAGAATCACAATAGAAATTTTGGTATCAGCATTCATATGTATAACAATTAGAGGAGTTGACCGCTCAGCACGTAACTATTAAACCAGTTTAAAGATAGTTTATGACCAACCAAGTAAGCTTAACATTAGCTTATGACAATCAAGTAATTTATAAACAGATATAGGTAACCAAACAAGTTTAATATCAGTTTCTGACAACCAAGCAAGTTTATAAGTAGTTTATGACCAAGCATGTACCTCCCCCAAAGAGCAATTATAAAACATTTATAACTCAATTCAAAGCAAGAAAAGGTGGGGTATGAACTCACCTCGACGTAGTAGCGCGAACAATAGTGATGCTAATAATACGCTCTGCCCAAACGGAAATCGATACGGCTCGGTCATGGTGTTGTGGTTTAACTGATCGGCTAAATCTAATAACTTAAAAATGTATATTTGAGTTCTCGATAAATATGTACATCAACATGACCCGTTGATAAAATATTTAAGTTCCAAGTTATAGTAGTTTGGTGGCTGGTTAAATAAAATGAATAACATAGGCTCACAACAAATTACGTACACATTACGTATATCTAAAGTATATATTTATTTTGAATAACATAGTTTCTTATGTTGAATTATATAATAGAGAAAACAATCTTACAAAATAAATTAAAGTATATATTTATTTTGTTTTACAATATAAAGATCGTGATAAAAATAATTACACAACATAGTTAGACTCATTTTAAGAAAATCACCACTTAATTAATAATTGTCACTTTTTAGGTAAAAGGTATAACTTTTATCGGTTTACAAACATAATAGGATTTATTTCTATTTTATTGGTTTACAATTAAAATAGTAGTTTGTAGCGAACAAAATATAAAGCATACAATTTTATAGAAATTTCGACATGACCGATTCGTTTATACAACATTTTCCATATTAGCCAATTCTCAATATTTTCCACAATCTACGTGTCGTAATTCACGTTTTAATGTATATCCAAACTAGACTATCTAATCACCATAAATAAATGAACCAAACACAACCTATGTGTTTATAGATTATAAGCCAAACGCCCGATGTGGACTATTTAAACACATAATTAGACGTATAATTATTTTATAGTTCTAGCGACAATGATAAGGTTCGACATATTTATATTTAACCACTTCATACCATCATTTAATCCCTTTTTGATAGTTAATAAAACTAAATAGTTTATTAGTCGAATTAAACCACAACGAACAATGAACTCCAATCGTGCCCGACATTCTAAACCTTCGACACCCTTTATAATTTTCCTGTAGACCCAAACACCCTCTTATAAACTGTCGGCAGCCCAAACACACCCTCGTGACGTTTCTGCTTCACCAAATGCACCCTGTGGAGTTTCTACTGCACCAAACGCACTCCTGTTGCTGATAAACAGCGAATCCAAACACCGTTGCTGCTGATGAACATCGAATCCAAACGCCCTTGCTGCTGATGAACAACGAATCCAAACCCCTGTTCGCCCTCATTTCTGCCTGAGCCAACGTCCATGTTGTAGTCATTTCTGCTCGCTACGCACCCTTAGACTGACCCGAACGCACCCTCGTCAAGACACAACCCCATGGTTTAACCAAAACAACAATATACGAAAGGGAACAAACCCACCCCTGCTGGTGGTTTAATAACAGCTAACACACACACACCACGAGTGTGACGGCTGTTAGCGGTGGAGCAACAGCACATAGACTACCACCCATGATCTTAGTGGCGGCTGTGATGATGTAGGTGGTTCGAACAACGATAGGTGACAACAATAACATAGTGGTTCGGATGTCGGGTGACGACGGTGTGATGGTGTTTCATGGTTGGTCACCATGATGGTAGTGGTTCTGATGGTGTAGAGTGACGCTGGTGGTGGCTAGGTAATGACAATAAAAATGATAAGGTAATGGTAATGGTGGCGTATAGATCCATGGTGGTGTAATGGTGGAAGGGTGGTGACGGCTAATTGATAAAACCATGATGGATGTGTGGCTGGTGGCGACGGGGACGTTATGATGACGAGGGTGGTGATGTTTATGGCGGTTCGAGGTAATTAGGTGATGGTGATTCGTGGTTGAGTGGTGGTTGCGCGTGGAGATGCGGCGGCTTGGCCGGATAATGATGGTGGTTAAAAGATCAGGGTATAGTGGTAGTTCAATGGATATGATTTTGGAATTTAGCGATGGTGGAGGCTGAGTGGCCGGTTTCTAGCGGCGGCTGCCGGAGATGACGGCGCCGGAAAGTTGACGGCTGGAGAAATAATAGAGGGAGTGTGTGTGTGTTTTTCATTTAGGGTTAGGGTTAATGAAATGGGAAGTAAACCCTAATTTTCACTATATAAGTGCTAGTCAAATTTTGTTAAAACCAAATGAAAGGTTCTCGATAATGCAGGGACTGAGAATGAAATTTTCTTATAACGTTTGTAAATAAATGGTTAGAAACTTGTTTGAGTTTAATAAAATCTGATTTATTTTACGAGATTTGCGTCATTGATCTTAAAATGATTTTTACAATAAAGTAGAGTATTTACTCGACCAGTTTTCGTGGTTGTTTACATTTTTATTTAAAATAGTTACTATTTATCGGTTAATTCAAATAGTTGCACCCAGTGAAAAATAAAATTCAACTTGAATATTTTTGTTTTCTATGTACGTTATTAAAAACTAAAATAAAAGTATCGGATAATTTACTAGACCTTTTTATCAAATATTTCTTGATCGTTAAATATAAATTTAAGTTGTATCGCGTCAGTTCTCCAATTTTTTTTAATTTTTTTTTCTTTTATTTTGCGCAGTCTTTACAATATGTAAAATAAACTCCCGTTTTTGAATCAAATGACTTTGATATCTCTCGAAAACGAATTTCGATTAATAAATAATATAATTTATTATTATTTAAAGTCTGGAAAATTCCCGGTTGTCACAGTACATCCGTGTTATTTGGAGTTCGTCCTCGAACTCAATCGTTGTTACCCTAATAAAAGTGTAGAGAAAATGATTTTGAAATTTTACCCTGTTGTTATATCGAATATATGTAGATCTACTCACATACAGTTATGTTCGAACTTTTAAAATCGTGTTATCCGCTAATAATTAATTAAGTAAGCAATAGGTAGAAGAGGAATATATCTGAGCGGTTCTTACTGTCAATCTGACAAATCGGCCATCGTTCATAGAACGATAAGAGGAAACAACTCGAAACGAAGAGTTTAAAAAAAAATCATGAGCTCTTAAAAGTCTAAGAGGTTTCACCACCACCAGCCCGTTAGGTTCACGTCGATCAGTGTATTTTCAGAAAATTCGCGCCATGATTCGCGAATTAAATGAAGCTTAAAGAAGCACTCGCCAAACGTCGTAATGATAATGATAACAAGGTAAAAGAACGATTAACTCGTACGGACATATCATGAGTCAAAAGAAATACCCTCCCAAAACTGGATTACTAAATTAATACCATAAATATACAGGGTCACGTCGGATATCCTTAAGCCCACTTATTTATAATCTCATATTTGCATACAGAAGCGTCCTAATCTATGCAAATATGTCATTATAAACTTATGGTTCGGTGGTTTATGATTTCTTTATTCAAATGCAAAGGAGTCCCAATTCATTTGAATAAAGACTTCATAAATCATCCTACTTAAGTGTCACCGGCAAAATACCTAATTCAAAATCGTTGAAATCTCTCAACGATATTATCCAAAATTACAAAAAGCAAAGAGTATGAGCTGAAAATAAGCCGTCTTCCATAAGTAGACGTTTTGAACGTACCGGATCGAAGAACATAAGTGTCGATAGGCGATAAAGCAGTCGTAGACGTATATCAAGTAAAGAAACTCACGGTTATAAGTAGGATAAGTATATAGTAGTCGGTTCTAAATAAGCAATTATCCAATCACACAATACTTTCTCATCCTCGAGGAAGACTCATCAAATACTAAGCTGAGTAATAACTTATCATAACCCAACCTAGAAACTCACTCACAAAGAATGGCCCCAGGTTTTGTTATGAATTATTACACATCTCAACCTTTCGATGACTCAACTCAACTCTGAGCATATAACACATTCCACATTATCACGTAAGACTACGACTCTTACCCACCCTCGAGGTAATCCATCAAAAATCATAGGTTGTGTAACGTCCTATACTTAATTCTATCTCGCACTCAATCAAACATGAGGCCCACTGAGGTATAGTTAAGTATTATTACACCTCTCAACCTTTTTGAATGAATTAGTTCGAACCTGGAGATTACTCACGACCAATTGTCAACAAAAGTTCACATAATGTCTCTAGGGTTTGTTATATAAAAATAAAATATGTGGGACCATTGTGTAACTCACAGTCCCCAATAAATGTTCTACCGTTCATATATAAAAAAATATATTACATGTCTAAGTGCACTAATCAAGCAAGCGAACTCATGTAAACAAGTAATGACATGACAGGCAACGAGCAATAACAACCATGCATTGCAAATATTTATATAGCAGCGGAATAAGTATGATGTGATGAGTGTTACGAATAGATAAAAATGAGAGCCGGTTATAGTCTAGAGTTACTAATGCAACCTAGTTCTCTATAACCAAGGCTCTGATACCAATCTGTCACACCCCCAAATTCACTGCAGCGGAAGACTTGCTTTGGGGACTTGTGACTTCATGAGTAATCGAGAGCTTGATCCGAGAACGACCTCTACATGCCAAAAACCACAAAGTAGACTCCAAATAATCCACATAGTTAAGAACCTGAAATACATGCTTAAAAATGTCAACATAAAGTTGGTGAGTTCATAAGTTTGTTTTTAAAACGTTTATGAAAAATTAGAGTTTTACCGACCACTGCACCTCGCAGTAAAATATAAGGGTTTAAAAATCACAGTTTCTGTTAAATAGACTTTCTTTGATAATTTCAATGTTTATTAATAAAAACAAAGTTTATTGATAAATACAGAGTCTACTGGTAAAAACAAAGTTTACTAATAAAAATAGAGTTTACTGATAAAAGCAGAGTTTACTAATAGTAAATATAGTTTACTGATAACAACAGAGTTTTCTGGAAATAAATAGAGTTTTCTGATAAAACAGAGTTCACAGATAATAGTTAGCGTTTTCTGATAAAAACAAAGCTCACTGATAAATAATAAAGTTTTCCAATAGAATAGAATTGTTTAATGAACCACAAGATTTTTCCAACCACTTAGTGACAATATAACAAATACAAAGTCACTAAATAAAATAAGGCATTTATTATTGTCTAAGTTCATGACACCGAAGCGTTAACAACACCGGTAGTATAATCACATAATGCAGCCCCTACGGATGCCTAACCCACGACATCCGTCCACAGACTCAAATGAAACTGTGCCCGCTTGTCCTCTGTTGGACCAAGCCGGACAGGGGCGTCAACCCCGATAGATCTATCCATAACATTCGCGCTTTCGACCGGTCATCCGGTCTGAAATTAACGGTTCATGATAATGGGCCAAAGTAATTGGGTTAAAGTGGGACTTAGACCAATACATAAAAGAGATATGCACTTGTGTTCATTCTTGCAACCATTGTCTCTACCCGAGAACCAGTAAAAAAAAAGCAGTTAAAGTTTTGGGCTATGAGAATCATAATAGAAATTTTGGTATCAGCATTCATATGTATAACAATTAGAGGAGTTAACCACTCAGCACGTAACAATTAAACCAGTTTAAAGATAGTTTATGACCAACCAAGTAAGCTTAACATTAGCTTATGAGAATCAAGTAATTTATAAACAGATATAGGTAACCAAACAAGTTTAATATCAGTTTCTGACAACCAAGCAAGTTTATAAGTAGTTTATGACCAAGCATGTACCTCCCCCAAAGAGCAATTATAAAACATTTATAACTCAATTCAAAGCAAGAAAATGTGGGGTATGAACTCACCTCGACGTAGTAGCGCGAACAATAGTGATGCTAATAATACGCTCCGCCCAAACGGAAATCGATACGGCTCGGTCATGGTGTTGTGGTTTAACTGATCGGCTAAATCTAATAACTTAAAAATGTATATTTGAGTTCTCGATAAATATGTACATCAACATGACCCGTTGATAAAATATTTAAGTTCCAAGTTATAGTAGTTTGGTGGCTGGTTAAATAAAATGAATAACATAGGCTCACAACAAATTACGTACACATTACGTATATCTAAAGTATATATTTATTTTGAATAACATAGTTTCTTATGTTGAATTATATAATAGAGACAACAATCTTACAAAATAAATTAAAGTATATATTTATTTTGTTTTACAATATAAAGATCGTGATAAAAATAATTACACAACATAGTTAGACTCATTTTAAGAAAATCACCACTTAATTAATAATTGTCACTTTTTAGGTAAAAGGTATAACTTTTATCGGTTTACAAACATAATAGGATTTATTTCTATTTTATTGGTTTACAATTATAATAGTAGTTTGTAGCGAACAAAATATAAAGCATACAATTTTATAGAAATTTCGACATGACCGATTCGTTTATACAACATTTTCCATATTAGCCAATTCTCAATATTTTCCACAATCTACGTGTCGTAATTCACGTTTTAATGTATATCCAAACTAGACTATCTAATCACCATAAATAAATGAACCAAACACAACCTATGTGTTATAGATTATAAGCCAAACGCCCGATGTGGACTATTTAAACACATAATTAGACGTATAATTATTTTATAGTTCTAGCGACAATGATAAGGTTCGACATATTTATATTTAACCACTTCATACCATCATTTAATCCCTTTTTGATAGTTAATAAAACTAAATAGTTTATTAGTCGAATTAAACCACAACGAACCATGAACTCCAATCGTGCCCGACATTCTAAACCTTCGACACCCTTTATAATTTTCCTGCAGACCCAAACACCCTCTTATAAACTGTCGGCAGCCCCAAACACACCCTCGTGACGTTTCTGCTTCACCAAATGCACCCTGTGGAGTTTCTACTGCACCAAACGCACTCCTGTTGCTGATAAACAGCGAATCCAAACACCGTTGCTGCTGATGAACATCGAATCCAAACGCCCTTGCTGCTGATGAACAACGAATCCAAACCCCTGTTCGCCCTCATTTCTGCCTGAGCCAACGTCCATGTTGTAGTCATTTCTGCTCGCTACGCACCCTTAGACTGACCCGAACGCACCCTCGTCAAGACACAACCCCATGGTTTAACCAAAACAACAATATACGAAAGGGAACAAACCCACCCCTGCTGGTGGTTTAATAACAGCTAACACACACACACCACGAGTGTGACGGCTGTTAGCGGTGGAGCAACAGCACATAGACTACCACCCATGATCTTAGTGGCGGCTGTGATGATGTAGGTGGTTCGAACAACGATAGGTGACAACAATAACATAGTGGTTCGGATGTCGGGTGACGACGGTGTGATGGTGTTTCATGGTTGGTCACCATGATGGTAGTGGTTCTGATGGTGTAGAGTGACGCTGGTGGTGGCTAGGTAATGACAACAAAAATGATAAGGTAATGGTAATGGTGGCGTATAGATCCATGGTGGTGTCATGGTGGAAGGGTGGTGACGGCTAATTGATAAAACCATGATGGATGTGTGGCTGGTGGCGACGGGGACGTTATGGTGACGAGGGTGGTGATGTTTATGGCGGTTCGAGGTAATTAGGTGATGGTGATTCGTGGTTGAGTGGTGGTTGCGCGTGGAGATGCGGCGGCTTGGCCGGATAATGATGGTGGTTAAAAGATCAGGGTATAGTGGTAGTTCAATGGATATGATTTTGGAATTTAGCGATGGTGGAGGCTGAGTGGCCGGTTTCTAGCGGCGGCTGCCGGAGATGACGGCGCTGGAAAGTTGAAGGCTGGAGAAATAATAGAGGGAGTGTGTGTGTGTTTTTCATTTAGGGTTAGGGTTAATGAAATGGGAAGTAAACCCTAATTTTCACTATATAAGTGCTAGTCAAATTTTGTTAAAACCAAATGAAAGGTTCTCGATAATGCAGGGACTGAGAATGAAATTTTCTTATAACGTTTGTAAATAAATGGTTAGAAACTTGTTTGAGTTTAATAAAATCTGATTTATTTTACGAGATTTGCGTCATTGATCTTAAAATGATTTTTACAATAAAGTAGAGTATTTACTCGACCAGTTTTCGTGGTTGTTTACATTTTTATTTAAAATAGTTACTATTTATCGGTTAATTCAAATAGTTGCACCCAATGAAAAACAAAATTCAACTTGAATATTTTTGTTTTCTATGTACGTTATTAAAAACTAAAATAAAAGTATCGGATAATTTACTAGACCTTTTTATCAAATATTTCTTGATCGTTAAATATAAATTTAAGTTGTATCGCGTCAGTTCTCCAATTTTTTTTATTTTTTTTTTCTTTTATTTTGCGCAGTCTTTACAATATGTAAAATAAACTCCCGTTTTTGAATCAAATGACTTTGATATCTCTCGAAAACGAATTTCGATTTATAAATAATATAATTTATTATTATTTAAAGTCTGGAAAATTCCCGGTTGTCACATTTATCACCCTCAAGTTTCACGTTCCCCATACCAAGCTTAAAAACGAGATCATTGTTATTATAAGTTAGTAAACTAACACAAACTCATGTGGGCCAATTATTCACTTAGACTCCCTTATTCCTAGGTGTATCTCTTATATTTTATTGTTGTGTTGAATGATCATGAGGATGCATTGTTGACTTATTTCGATAGTTATTTAGGTTGAAAATAAAGTAGGACGATTTAATCAATAGTTAGCTAAAGGACAAAATCTTTTAAAACTGCTTCTCGAGACCTCATAAAGTTCATATCTTGGCATAACTCGCTTCACGATTTGCGACCTTTCTCGGATCGATATTTGGCATTGACTTCATACTTCAAATCTTGAGAGACGTTCATGAAATAATGGTCTTCTCTTCATAATAGGATTTTCTTCTCTTGAAGTTTTGAGAGATTCTTCATACTTGGACCACGACTTCTTCATTTTTCTCCAATCTTTATTTGGGATTGTGATATACAACGATCCACCTCCTTTTAGGACTTGGATATATTTATCCTCATACCTTGTTAGGACCTTTTTGGATAGACTTCTCTATGATCTTTAGGGGAGTATTTGCTTTTCTTCGTGTGTCTTGATCCTTCATATTAATTTTTGATAAATGATTCTTCATATCACATGGGATCTTTAGCAACAAAATGTAGCCCTCATGCCTTGTTAGGGCCTTTTCGGACTCGCCAATCTTCGCATCCCGCTTCAATAAGTAATGCCTTGGCTATGAACTCTAATTAATACCGAGCAACTATTAAACGATCTTGTGCTAGAAGCTAAGTAACTTTTCAAATCGTACAACCTTATTTATTGCAATTCAATTTATTAACAAGCGATGGGAGAAAAAGCTCATAATCAACTCACATAAATTCATGAAAGAATACCAAACTTATAATTGACTCTATCATCTCTCGTTCTTCACAATTTAAAATCTCAAGGAATGAGACTCGTGGATGCTTAGCCAAATAAATCAAAGTTTTGGGGTTTCAAGTCGTCTATAGGATCTTGCAACTTCTTAGACTCTTTCAAGTTTATAATTCGCATTTTAAAGTTCCTTTGATAATCGACTTTCTAGGATCAATTATAGGAACTTGTGAAAAGTTCTTGTTCTTAACCCGTAAGAGTTAAGACTTTCGCGTTTTAAAGTTGCCTATATAAAATCCTAGCAAAACTTAACTTAAACACGTTAAGGATACTAGCTAGAGTAAACTTAGATAAGTAAACTCGGGTTGAGTAAAAAGATTCACAACGTTTGAAAATTAAAACCACTTTATTAAAATTTTATTCTAACAAAGAAAGAAAATACCAATAACAAAGGTAAATACAACTAGGACAAAATAGATCAAAATTTTTGAAAAATGTCGAAAAATCAATTTTCCGGTTAAAATGAGGATAAATACAAGGAAAAGCCCACTTAACTTCGATAGAAGTCCCCCTACACTTAATATAAACATTGTCCTCAATGTTTAAGCATGTGGGAGTAAACTCCCCTACACTTAGGACATTGTGCACTTTGTTTAAAGATTTTTAAGGGGAAGACAACTAAAGTGATTCCTATTTTAATATTGAAGAATATAAAATAGAGAATCAAACGAGTTTAGGATAGAACCGGGAAGACGGAGACACGGAATCACGGGTCGTCAAAAGTCATCAAGAATGGATTTTTGAAAGCTCGAATCCCTGCACATGATAAAAAAGAAATCAACAAACACATACTAGGGTCTCCCCCTACACTTATTATAAAACAAAGAAAAAGGATAGATACAACGGGTTGCCTCCCGAGAAGCGCTTATTTTTGTTAACTAGGTCGTGAGCCTGACTCGACCTTGATTAGCATAGGAAGAAGCTTGAAACACATCCACCGGGATCAAATACATGGTTTTCATCCATCAAGTAGCACAAGCTTAAGGTGAACAAGGCAAGTCAAAGAAGAGTAGGCAAGGTTCCCTTAAGCAGTTGTTGAGCACGGTGGTAGCCAGTGTGATGAGGTGCAAGCATATCTTCAAAAGTTCCAAAAATCTTTCCTTTTATTTCATCATATGGATACTGAGATGGTTTAGAAATTGCAATACCAGGATCGAACACCTTTTCCTTTAGGGGAAAATAACACTCAGGCTCAGTAGACCTTGAAGAAGATCCGCTCATAAATTGCACAGTCTCATCCTCAGAAGGTGGATAAAGAGGTGTCAAGACATAAGTACTGCGGATATCGGTGTCTTCCGGCTTCTTCTCCTTTGAAACGGGTTTCTTCATATCCAAAGGAGGATAAAGAACATCATCAAGTCCAAAGGAGGAGAATCATTCTCATTGGGGAAGTAAGTATTGAGAAAAGTATGCAAAATCTTCCTCAAATGAGTAGTCATCCAAAGTAGGATCAAGCATTGTTGGTGGAGGATCTTCATCAAAAGTAGGTGCAAGGTCATCATGTGAAGAATCACTCGAAAGAGTATCGACATCATCAAAATAATCATATGTTGGCATGTCTTTATACTCTGAAGTAAAATCATCAGAATCATCCATATCAGAACTAGAATCATCATCATAGTCATCATAAATTGGTAGAGACTCAAATATTGATGGAGGATCTAATTTGGAGAGAGAATCATCCACATCATCTTGGAAAAGTGGATTATCATAGCAAGAGTCGAAAAGAGGATTGTTGTAGACGACAAAATCATCAAGCACATTAATCATATTCGTTGATTCTCTTCCATTTGATTTGGTTGTGATCTTCCCCATTTTAAATACTTGTGCATCATTCCCGACCCTTAAGATTAGCTCACCTTCGGCAACATCGACTAAGGCTTTTTCGGTTCTTAAAAATGGCCGACCAAGTATTAACGGAATACGAGGGTCCATTTCATATTCAACAACAACAAAGTCGACCAGAAAAGTGAAGGTACCAACTTTAACAAACACATCTTCGGCAATACCAACAGGGTAAGCGAGAGTGCGATTTGCTAGCTCAAGAGTCATCTTTGTTGGTGTAAGGTCGGGTAATGATAACTTTTTCCAAACACTTAAAGGCATCAGATTTATACTTGCCCCGAGATCAGCTAAGGCAGTAAATTCTTCGGTTTGGTTAAAAGTACATGGTAGCACAAAACAACCGGGATCTCCAAGTTTCTCCGGAAGTTCTTTAAGAAGGAATGCAGAACAGTTTTCATTCAATCGAGTATTAACAAACTCGGCCATCTTATCCTTCTTATTAAGCAATTCCTTAAACATCTTAACAAATTTAGGCATTTGGGCTAGAGCTTCAACATGGCTAAAAGTGATGGTCAGTCCCGAAATTTTCTTCAAAAAAATTGACACATGAATATCATCCTTGGTGAGCAATTAGCACTTGTCTAAGCGAGAAGGATAAGGGATATTGGGTTTAGGTGGTGTAGGTGTAGCAGGTAAAGGTTGAGATGTTGAAGGTTTAAAGGTGGAAGGTGGGGTTGGTGAAGGGTGTTTCTTGGGAACTACTTCAGTAAGAGGTGTAGACGGTAATGGAGAACTAATACTAGGCGTGGGAGTAGGAGGGATAAATGTTGGTGGAGGAGGTGTAGATGGAGTAACTGGGGAGGGATAGATGGTCCTACTAAGGTTGCTCCACTGCGTGTAGTAATAGCACTTACATTCGCTCTTGGGTTGGTGACGGTATTTGAAGGAAGAGAGCCCGAAGTAGAGGGTTGAGTACTTGGGAAGAAACTAGCCATCATATTCTTTAAATCATTCGTTTGATTGATAAAAGAGGTTTTCGTATCATGTCGAAGATCGGTTCTAATATGATTCCCTTGCTTAGTGATATCTCCTTTCAAGTTGATGATTTGGCTTTGCAGATTCTTAACTAGCTCTCTTTGGGTCCTCATGAAAGCTTCAACATCTTGATTAATGGGTGGTGCTTGTTGAGCGGGTGGGTGATAAGGATTAGAAGCTCGAGGTTGGTTCAGGTTGCTTCTATTGTAGTTGTTGGGGTTGTGGTTTTGAGGAGAAAAACCGGGTGAAAGAAAGTTGTTAGAACGGTAACTTAGCAAGTTACGATCACCTTGAGGTCGGGCTTAGTAGTTTTCCGTTGAATAGTTACCATGAGCCGCATATACGTATTCCGGATTGTCATGAGTAGAAGGACAATCAGTGTATGAATGAGGACCCCCGCAAATCTCACAAGAAGTTGCTACAGCTTTAACTTGTTGTTGTTGATTTATAGCCAAGAGTTGCATATTTTTACTCATTTTGACCATTGCGCGGGTCAATTCGGTGATATCAGGGTTTGAAGAAGTAGAAGAAACATTGACTCTCGGGTTATTCCTTGAAGATGCGGATGAATCCCAATTTTTGTGATGAGTAGTCATGTTCTCGATAAGCTCTCTACACTCCTCAGGTCTTCTTTTCATAAATGTGCCACCGGCGGCTGCATTAATCGTATCACGATCACGAAAAGTTAAACCGTTGTAGAAAGTATCAACTAAGGTGACGGGGAGCATGTTGTGGTTTGGACGTCGATCGATCAAAACATTATATCGTTCCCAAGCATCAAAAAGTGATTCATCGGGTCCTTGTGTAAATCCACTAATTTGATTTCGAAGGCTCGTGACCATGGATGGTGGAAAGTAGCGCGACAAAAAGCTTTGAGTCATCTCATCCCAAGTATGAATTGAATTCTTCGGAAGACGATCAAACCATTTCTCGGCATGGTGGGATAAGGTGTGTGGAAATAGGTGAAGGCGAAGAAAATCCATAGTAACCCCGGGCAACTTCATGCTTTGAGTAACGGTAATGAATTTGTCGAGGTGTTTGTTGGCATCATCATCCGGTAATCCGCGAAATGGACAAGTATTTTGAACTTGTTGGATCATGTGATGCTTCAACGAAAACTCTGGAGCCGTGATTTGCATCGGCGCAATCGTTCCTCCTCGTCCATTCATCGTAGGTTGACACAGCTCCTCCATCGTTCGAAGGTCGGGTGGGGGAACATTGTTGTTGTTATTCATGTTGGGGTGGGGTGGATTATTGTTGTTGTGCACACCAGCCATATCTAAATCTTCACGAGTCTCGGGCTCAGAATAAGTTGAAGATCTAGTACGCATACACCTGCAAAAGAAAAAGAAAAAGAAAAAGATACCAAAGAAATAGAGAATATATATGTACTTGTAAAATTAAAATTAAATCTTTTTGGATTTTTGAAATTTTTTTTAATTTTTATGGATTTTTTAAAAAATTTTGACACGAAAAATAACGCTCACGAGTGAACGGATCCCAAAATTCAACGCGTCTCTCACAGAAAACCGTTAATCTTTACGAAAAGAGCCGGCATCAGCGCCATTTAATAATTGGTTTTTGCCAAGTATGAAAATTAAGTTCGTTGAAGTATGTCTAATCGAATTGACTACTAGTTAACGTGCGACTCAGTCGTCTTTTGGTGGAAAACAATATTTTTGGTCGTTGTAGTGAAATTAAATGTGCAAAACTTTAAAGTAAATGGCAAGGAAAATAAACAAGACTTTAAAAGCAAATTAATTAAATGACAAAAATTAAAGCTTGACAAAAAGTAAATTTGACGATGTAATAAAAATGCAAACTTGAAATTTTAAATAAATAAAAACAATTAAAATAACACTAAAAAATGGTGGGAAAATTAAATGCTTGAAAATAAAACAAGGAATAAACAAACCTAAGTCGGAATCCGAAATACTATCACTATCCGGAATACCAAAACTTACTCTTATCCGGAATGTCCAACAAGTTGCTTATCCGGAATCCATGCTTGATCTTAATCGGAATATCATAAACCAAACCCTTATCCGGAATTGCCTAATAATGCCCTTATCCGGAATCCAAACAAATCCTTATTCGGAATAATTCGTTGTTGGGCTTATCCGGAATTGCTAGATTCCACTCGTTATCCGGAATCAAATAAAGGAAGCTATCCGGAATGTGTTCTAGCCCTTTATCCGGAATAAACAATCTTCAAGTTATCTGGAATATGAGTTTACTCCTACTATCCGGAATATAAAATGCTCCTTATCCGTAATGGGGGATTGGAAGATTATTCGGAATGTGGAGTTTAGGTGCTTATCCGGAATTGGTTCCTATGGTTTAACCGGAATTTACAATTGCAAGCTATTCGGAATCTTAGGTTTTCTTGCTATTCGGAATATGAGGGTTTCAAAGAAACCCGGATAAGAAAAATTTGGAATTAAGCTAAGAACCAAAATTAAGCTAAAAACTAATAAGCACTCAACTAAAAACTTAAACCAAAATACTTTTAAGAAAAAGCTAATAAGCCAAAATTTAAAAACTTTTAAAAACACTAAATAATAAAAATATTTAAAATCAACTTTGTATAAAATAACTTTTAAAAAACACTTAACTAATTTTAAGAAAAACACAATAAGCTAACACAATAAAAAACATAAAAACATAACAATTAATCAAATAAGCATGACAATAAGCACATAAACATAAAGATTAAGCAAAACAAGAAAGGTAGAATGAGAGATTAATATAAAAACTTGATTAAAATTAAAGATTCAACAACAATTAAAGGTAAAATTAAAGGACTTACAAATTTAAGGTGCAAGACAAGGAATTTAAATTGACAAGTAAATAAATGACATGAAAATTAAATGTGGAAGAACTATGTGTCAAATAGCCAACACCCCCTAATGTGTCATTAGGAGGGTATTTATAGGATATTAGGGAGGTTAGCATGTGTTGCTCCTTTCTTTCTTCTCTCGTCTTTTCGTCTTCTAAATTCTTCGACTTTTTCGACTTTGTCTCGGGATTAATTAAACTCGTCTTGTAATTTCTTCATTAATTAGACTTGAGTTCTTCGGCTTTATTAAACTTCCGTCTTTAGACTTTTCTTCGATAAATCTTCAGAATAGGCCTAGGACTTCCGTTCTTTTTGCACTCTTGATCTTTTGACTTCGTCTTTTGTCTTTTTCTTCGATAAAAGCCCGTGAAAGCCCGTGTTTTCTTCCCTTTTTATATTTTGATCCTAAATCACAACAAAAACACAAACCACGCATAATTCTGACATTTACGACATAAAATACACGTTTTGGCTTGGTTATTATTATAATTAAGTGGTAAAAAGATAAGTGTTTTCACACTTATTAGTTACTTTGTCCATCAAAACAATTACATCTGGTCATATGGTTATTATTAGTCTCATGGTTTCATCATTTCCCACTGGTCAAAAGTTGTTCTTTTATGGTCAAAAGTCAAACGTAACATGTTTTTTCTGGAATATGCTATTACTTTCGTGACTGGGTTTGAGTGTTGTTACCATTTTCTGGGATTTTTTCTGGGATTTTTTATTATGAAGATGAAGATGTTATCCAGAAAATGCAAGATCCTAGATATACGGAAAAAGTACAACATACGGATAAGATTTCAGATGGTCACATTCCGATTGGAATATTGCGATCGCATAAACCAGGGGTTTCTACTTGCGATCGAATATTCCGATAGCCCACGTTGCGATGGCACGTATCGATGGAACCATTACAATGGAACCATTACGATGGAACCATTGCGATGGAACCATTGCGATGGAACCATTACGATGGTGTCCATCAGGCTGCGATGGGACTGCGGTGGCTTTATTTTTCTTTAAAAACATTGCGATTAAGTTTAGTGAAACTTGCGATGGGTTTTAAAGAGACCATTGCGACATCATGTTTAACCAGCAAATACTCAAACCATGTAGTTTAAAAACATACCGAGACTGACTTGACCAGAACCAACACTTACCATCACCTTATAACTCCACAACATATCCACATCTAAACCTATCCCATCGTCTCCTAATCCCCCATCGCATCTAGACTCGAACCAAAACAGTAAAGTTACTTGAACTCACATTTGTTCTATAACAAAGAAATCTTTACAAGATCTCGTTTGAACAATTAATCATCATAGATCTGTGTTTATATTCAAAATATTTGACCGATTTATAACATTATTTGTTATAATCATCTCAACTTTTTCGATAAAAACAAAATCAAACCGACATGCAATCGATCAAGACATTTCATTATTGGTCTATCAGAAGCTTTGCTTCTAATTAATATTAGAAAGATTTTAGAAAGATCTAAAACATGTATGTTTTAGTCTTAACTCTCTTTCGTTTAAAGATTCAATCTTTATTTCGTTTGGTAAAACACGAAATTAAATCAGAGTCAAATCTACCCGAGATCTTAACTGATCTTGAAGCCTAATCTTTGTTGTGTCGCCATGACTTCGAATGTTTAAGCACACACATAAACTGACTTTGATTGGCCGTGATGAATGATTATGTCTTGTGGTTTAATAGATGGTAGATTCGTATGATTGAACTGTTTGTGGAGATAGTATGGTTTGAGCTTAAGATCAGGTGAGATGGGAGATTTGATGAGATTGGGATGAAGTGTTAGAGGCGGAGATAACAATGTGTTGAGATGGGAGAGAAGTTGTAAAACGGCTGATGGAAAATGATTAGGGTTTTCCTAATCTATAGGGTTTGAGGGTTATTATACTCTTTCTTGGCTTGGACCGGATAATAAAACTTGGGCTGCTGTCATGAGTTTATATTGTTTTGATGGGCCGTGTGATTTAAATCGCTCTATACACGAATTTCTTCAAAATTATTTATTTTGAATAAATTTGGGTATAAAGATATAATTGGATATTATCGGGACAAAGTGACGAGACAAAAAGACGAGAGAAAGTGACAAAAATTTATTTGACGACACCAAGAAAAATGACTGATTTTGGGATTAAAAGTTAAAGTTAACTAAACTGCGTTGACTAATCCTCTTTCTTTAGTCATCGTTGGTTTTTCAGTTAACAACAAACACGACAAACTGTTAGCCTCAAAATATTGAGTCAAACAAGAATGCTCGGGTCATAGTGTATTATTGTAATATTCATTAGAACGTTGTAATAGTTAGTTAAATAGTCGTGGTTCACGGGCTTGGATTTAAGCTACTTAAAGCCCAAAAGACAAGCCCGGTCAAACAATATAGGCCATTATGGTTACATGTAAGCCCGGCTATATAAGTCCCTTCCTAGCATGTTAGGAAGGGTGGGATGATCATTTTTGTAACTCTAATTCATTCTAATCTAATATTCACTAATCATCTCTCTCTCTCTCTCTCTCTACTTTCTCTCACTACTTTCTCTCTCTAAAATTCATATCTTTTTCATCTATTTTCTATCATTAATCATCTAATAATATGGGACAACATTTGGTATCAATCGCCACGGGGTAGATTGTGTTTGGTTGTTTGGTTTTAGTTTGATTCGGTTGATTTTTCCATCTAAATCATCCCGAATTATTTTTTTTTAGTTTTTTGGGCTATAAATCTTGATATAAATCATTTATATCGATTTGGTAGGGATTTGGTTCGGTTTTTATGGTAAAAAATCGCAAGTTTTTGAGGTGTTTGGATTGATTTTTGAGTTACAGTTCGTTAACTGCTTCAAGAACATTCCGGAAAAAAAAATCGGATAAGGGTTTATTATTCCGAAAAAAGATTTTCGGATAAGGGTTTATTATTCCGAAAAAAGATTTTCGGATAAGGGTTTATTATTCCGAAGATTTGTGGTAATTCCGAAGAATCTGCTCATTCCGAAGATATCAGGTACAACTTTTTCCGAAATTTCCATTATTCCGAAGATATTTCTCCGAAAAAGTGGTTTATCCGAAGATATTTCTCCGAAAAAGTGGTTTATCCGAAGATATTTCTCCGAAAAAGTGGTTTATCCGAAGATATTTCTCCGAAAAACTCTTATTATCCGAAAAAATCCACTTCTCTGAAAAAGACAATTATTCCGAAAATATCCACTTTTCTGAAAAAGTCAATTATTCCGAAAATCACCGATTCTCTGAAACATCAATTTTTTCCGAAAATCTCCAATTCTCTGAAAAAGTCAATTATTCCGAAAAACCTCAATTCTCTGAAAACGTCAATTTTTCCGAAAATTTCCAATTCTCTGAAAACATCCATTATTCCGAAAATACTCGTTTCTCTGAAATCCACTATTATTCCGAAGAAAGGTCACTTTTCCGAAAAAATCTATTATTCCGAAAATATCCAATATTCCGAAAATTGAAGATTTTTACAAAAGTGAAAATTTTTAACAAACTTTCAGTTTTCGTGTGATTTTTCGCCTTCGAATTTTTGGTTTATTGTGAAGACATCTTTTAGGGGATTTTAACATTTTTCATCGACAACAACAATCACAACACATCTACTTAAGATCCATTTTCACTTTATCGATTTCATGTCTCTAGATATGGATTCTACTCAAGAGTATCGTGTCACAAACAACAATATCATGGTGGCGGGTAATAAAGAGAGACCACCAATGCTTGTGTCTGGTCGGTATGCTCAATGGCAATCACGTTTCATACGATACCTTGATACAAGACCTAATGGTGATGCCTTGAGGAAATGTATTACTCATGGACCATATATATTCAAGAAGATCTCAATTCCTCCAAGACCAGTCACAGATACTACTGATATAATACCCGCAAGTGAACATGATGAAACAAGAGCTGATCTTACACCTGAAAATTATGCTTGGCATGATGCGGAGAAGGAAGCCATCTATATGGTTTTAAGTGGGTTTAGAGATGATATTTACTCCACGGTTGATGCATGCCCTACAGCACATGAAATGTGGACTGCTATTGAATGCTTGCAACAAGGAGAATCACTCAACAAACAAGATGTCAAAACAACTTGTTTTGGAATTTTGGCAAGTTTACTTCAAGGGATGGAGAATTAATTGACTCATACTACTCCACGTTTTATAAAATGATGAATGACATGACAAGAAATAATCTGCAACTCTCCACCATGCAAGTCAATGTTCAACTTCTTCAACAACTTCAACCCGAGTGGACACGATTCGTCACTTTAGTGAAACAACAAGAAAAGTTAGACGAGGTCTCATATCATCGACTCTTTGATATCCTGAAGCAATTTCAGAATGAAGCAAATGAGATTCGAGCTGAACGTGTTGCAAAGACGGCTAATCCACTTGCTTTAGTGACTACCACTCAACATGTTCAAAATCATCGCTCACGTGCTCCTATGCCATACTCCACTACATCATCCTCACCACGATATTCCACATCATCTAAGTCTTCATCATTCACAAGATCACGAGGCAAAGTGCCAAGAGCACCATCACCACCATCTGAGTCATCATCTGAAGAAGACACTGATGAAGACCAAGCTCAAAAGAATCGAGAGATGAAACAACAAATTGCTTTCATAATGAAGACTTACAAGAAAATCTACAAACCCACCAACAACAATCTTCGAACATCATCTAACACAAAGAACCAATATGTTGAGATTCCTCCAAGGTATGACACACGTCGACGTGGTGAAAGTCCTTCTAGGTATGATCGACATAATCCAACGCATGTTGAGGGTTCTACAAGGTATGATCGACAAACTGCCAAGTATGATACTCAGAGGATTGCTGCTGCTATTGGGAATAGGGAAACTGTTGGAAGTCAAGTGGTTCAGCAAAGTGGGATTCAATGTTTTAATTGCCAAGGTTATGGGCATATGGAAAAGGAATGCAGGCAGCCAAAAAGGGTTAGAGACTCTAGCTATCACAAGGAAAAGATGCTGCTATGCAAAAATATGGAAGCATGGGTTAAATTGTCAACTAAGGAAGGAGCAATGCTTGATGACACTGATGATGAAGATTCCGATCAAGAACTCGATACACATTACTCGTACATGGCAAAGGTTGAAGAAGTTATCAAAGTCACTAAAGATGACAATGGTCCTATCTTTGACACTGTGCCAATCGATAAGGTACACACTACTGATGAATATAATGTGTTTGGTGATATTCATGAGCATAGTGATCTACCCAATGCCATTAATGACACATGTATGATGGAAACGGTTGATAGTAATACCACACATAATTCATCAGACATGTGCAATAATGAGTCTGAGGATGATCAACATGCAAATGAGTATGATGAAGAGGAACGTATTGCGCTTGCTAATTTAATTGCCACTTTACAAAAAGATGTCACTGAAAATAAAAAGAGTCAAAAGCAATTAAAGAAGGCAAACGCTATGCTCACTCAAAACTTTGAAGAATGCAAATCTTCTCTTATCAAATCGAATGAGATAACTGAAAGCTATAGAGATGAGCTCCTTCAAAAAACCAAAGAGCTTGAGGGGTACAAGGGTAGTGCGTTAAAAAGTCAAAAGGACGATTTTGAAAACAAATATAATACAACTCTTGAGTTATTAGCCAAAGAGAAGCGTCAATATAATGTTTTCTTAATGGATGAACGTCAAAAAACGTACCTTGCAAATACCAAAGTTAATGAACTTGAAAAAAAGCTCTCTATGACCACTACCGATTCTGCTAAAATTCTAGAGGTTAAGAAACAAGAGGTAGATGCGTTAAAACAAGACTTCAAAAATAGATATGATAAAGAAACCGAAAAAGTAACGAAACTAGAAGAACAAGTCGAATTCTTGAAGAAAGTTGTTTATAAAACGCATGATACCATTCAAACCATAAGAATGATAGCACCTCCGTCGATGTTTATGGGTCAAGCTAGCTTTGCAAGTCCTGAGTACCTTGCCAAAGCTCAAGCTGCGAACCCGCGTCTTTATCTTGATGAGTCTAAAAGGACCGATCTTGATTGCATGCCTGTTAGTGCCGATAGTAAAGAGACTGCCATTTGGGATGATGATAGTCGACCACTTGTCAATAAGGAGTTTGTGAAACCATTTAATTATGCTTATGAGAATAGTCTTTATGGTCTTTTCACCAAACAAACTCAGAAAACTCGTGAGGAAGTGTTTTTAGAATGCAAACAAAAGAGAATTCAATGGAAGAAAGCATTTTCCCCTAAGAAATCTAATGTTTACAAATATATGAACTACCTTCCTCTAGATGAGTCCAAAAGCAAGAGTAAGAAAACATTAGGTATTCTTTCTTAAACACCACATAGATAATGTTAAATCTATTGTTGAAAGAGATTGGGCAAAACGTGAAAATGCTGAGTGGCAACGCTCGATTCCTCAAGATATTACCTTGCTTGTGAAAGAACTCTTAATTCCAAATACGACGTTGATTAAAGAAACTATTCTTCAATTTGAGGAGTACATTCAGACTGAAATGTTTGATGATTTAAAATATGTTGAGTCTTTTGAGAAAAACATTGATGATCTTCAAATGGAGAAGTCTGATTTTTCAGATGAATATGATTAACTCTTGCAAGAATGCGTTTCTAAAGATGTTATGTGTGCTTATTTTACATCTTGTGCTGATATTGATGAATATTCTGATGTTGCATGCAAATATCATGATAAGATAAAAGAATGTGAGCGTCTTGAAATTGAGCTTTCGAAACGTAAAGAAAATGTTGATAAAAAGGCTTTTGAGTTACTTCAACACAAAACTGATTTCCTTCAAAAACATTGTCATTCTCTTGAACTTGCTTTGTAAAAAGACGTTGGTAGTTTTCCACATGATAATAACTTGCAAGAAAAACTTTCCAAAACGTTTCGAGAAATGAATGAACAGAATTTGGAAATTAAAGGGTTGAAAGCTCAGTTACAAGACAGGGGAAGAGCGATAGCATAGTTGCAGAAACTCGTTGCTAAAATGGGTGGGAAAGTTGTGGAACCTAGCATTAAGAAACCAGTTGTTAGACAACCCAATTGCCTCTAAAGTGAATAGATCCTCTATCTTGGGAAAACCATCTGCTTTATCAAATTCCTCGTTTGCAAAACCTGTGTTTGCCCCCAAGATGGATGGAAAGGAAAGGTTACCACAGAATCAACCCATAAGGAATACTATAGCACCAAGCGTTAAGCACAATAATGTGATTAAACCAAGGATGTATAGAATGACCACTAAGCCCACAAACAAAGTTACTCACTCGCCTCAAACTTCTAGAAACACTAATGTTCGTGTGTCTTCTACTACAGGAATAGTCTCCACTACTAGTGTTAGCCGACCTCAGCTTAAGCGCACTCAAGTGAATGATAAGGTCTGGAAACACAAGAGTCAAGAGAAGATGAAGGAAGTAGAAGAACACCCTAGGAGTTTTAATGTTTTTAAGAATAAACAGTCTGTAATCGCGTGTAATGACGATTTGAATGTTTTGAATGATTTGAATGCTATGAATGTCAAATTTGTTTGTGTCAAATGTGGAAAATGTGCTAATGCTAATCATTATATGTGTGCTATGAACACTGTAAAAGGCGTAGATACTAGAACTAAGACGCAAGTTGTGATGCCTATTAGTGCTAGTAAACCCAAACGCAAATTGAACCATTCTGGTGCAACCCCCCACTAAGAAAAATATTGCATCAGACTCCACCACTAAGAACCATAGAAGCAGAATTAAGGAATTATATGAGTCTGCTAGCAAGTCTTGGAAATTGTGGTTTGCTAATCAATGTCCTCTAGGATATAAATGGATGCCTAAAGCTAGGACAGAAAATGTGAAAACGAGTGTTAGTATGCCTTTAAATGTTGATAAGGACACTAATGATTCTACTATCACAACTACTATGGTATCCAATTTAGCAAATGCTCCATCGTGTTCTAACTCTTCTGCAGGTGATACAAATAATTCTCTTCATACTGGACTCCGGATGCACAAAGCACATGATGGGGAATCTCAAGCTTCTAATTAACTTCGTGGAGAAGTTCCTGGGTATGGTCCGATTCGGAAATGATCAATTTGCACCGATCCTAGGATATGGAGACTTGGTTCAGGGGAATATTACGATCAAAAGGGTATACTATGTCGAAGGGCTCAATCATAATCTTTTCTCGGTTGGTCAATTCTATGATGCAGATTTGGAGGTTGCTTTTAGAAAGAAGACATGTTTTGTTCGTGATTATGATGGGAATGACTTACTTACCGGTACACGGGGTACTGATCTTTACACAATTTCACTACAAGACACAACTTCATCAACTCCAATTTGCTTCATGGCTAAAGCTTCAACGACTCAGGCATGGTTATGGCATCAACGTTTATCTCATCTTAATTTTGATACCATCAACTTGCTTTCCAAGAAAGATATTGTGAGAGGCCTCCCAAGCTTGAAATTCATCAAAGATCATCTTTGTTCTTCTTGTGAGCTTTGTAAAGCTAAACGAAGTAGCTTCAAAACAAAGACTACACCAAGCTCTAAAGGACGGTTAGATCTTCTTAATATGGATTTGTGTGGTCGCATGCGTGTTCATAGTATCAATGGAAAGAAATATATTCTGGTAATTGTCGATGATTACTCAAGGTACACATGGACTCACTTCTTGAAGTCCAAGGATGAAACACCCGAAGTTCTCATCAGCTTTCTTAAACTGATACAACGTGGTCTTCAAACTCAAGTTAAAGTAGTTCGTACTGACAGAGGTACATAACTTTTGAATTCAAATCTGAGAAACTATTTTGAAGCCGAAGGAATTGAACATGAAACATCTATTGCTCGAACACCCGAACAAAACAGCGTTGTTGAAAGACGAAACCGTACTTTAGTTGAGGCTGCTCGAACATTATTATCTGCTTCAAAACTTCCACTATACTTTTGGGCCGAAGCCGTGTCAACCGCATGCTACATACAAAACCGCTCCTTAATTATCCCAAGACACGAAAAGACACCATATCATATAATTCATGATCGAAAACCTTCACTTACACACCTTCATGTTTTTGGATGTACTTGTTACATTATTCGAGATGGAGAAAATTTGGATAAGATGAAAGAGACATGTGATGCATGTATTCTTGTGGGATATGCAACTCAGTCTAAGGGATATAGAGTATACAACAAGAGAACAAAATTAATAGTCGAGACTATTCACATCCGATTTGATGAATTGCAAGAAATGGCACTTGAACAAAACAGTTTAAGTCCCGATCCACAACGATAAATGACTTTCTTTCACAACCGCACGGAACTCGGAACTCAAGACCACAACAATGAACCGTCAAGTTCAACAATGGTTCAAGAAAATGTTCCAAGAGCAGATATGACAGTCAACACGACAATTGAAGAGTTGGAAACGTTATATGGACCAATGTATGATGAATATTTAAGGGAGAGAAACAAGTTGTATCGAAGTCTTCCGCTGTCACTCATGATAAGAATGATGATTCCGATCATCGTCAACAAAAGGATACAACTTCATCTACTTCAACACCGGTTGCTGCAGAGTTACTTCATCAGAATATCACTTCAACAATTGATCCTACAACATCCACAACTACTGTCATTGCTCCAGAGAACACAAATCAAGCAGACAAAGCATTATCAGACGAAGACGAATTTATCAAGCCATTTGGTACACCGGTACACGAAACTGGAGAGTCTTCCACTCGCCATGTTGATCCGTCAAATATGCACATGTTCTATCAACGAAATCCTTCAACACATCATTGGACCCGAGATCATCCTTTGGTTCAAGTAATTTGAAACCCTTCACAGCCGGTTCGCACAAGATGACAGCTTAACACCGATGGCGATGTTTGTATGTTCGCACTCGCCGTGAGTTCAGCTGAACAGAAAAATATCAAAGAAGCCATGGCTGATCATGCTTGGATTGAATCGATGACAGATGAACTTCAACAATTTGAAAGACTTAAAGTCTAGGAACTTGTTGACAGACCATATGATGTAATACCATTAAACCTTCGATGGATCTGGAAAAAAAAATGGATGAAGAGAACACGATAATCAAGAATAAATCTAGGCTAGTGGCTAAAGGGTATGGACAGAAAGAGGGTATTGATTTTGAAGAATCATTTGCACCATTAGCTCGAATGGAAGCGGTCAGGATTTTTCTTGCTTATGCTGCACATAAGGGATTCATCGTTTATCAAATGGATGTAAAGACGACATTTCTTAACGGTCCTTTGAAGGAAGAAGTCTATGTCACGCAGCCGGAAGGATTCGTCAATCCTCATTATCCTGACAAGGTGTATCATCTCCACAAAGCACTTTATGGACTCAAGCAAGCTCCAAGGACGTGGTATGACGAGCTCTCGAGATTTCTGGTCTCCAAAGGTTTCTCAAAAGGTTCCATTGATCTAACTTTGTTCACTTATAAATATGGGGATGACATTTTGCTTGTGCATATTTATGTTGATGACATTATTTTCGGGTCTACAAACCCAAAACTTTCAAAATGGTTTGAAAAAGTCATGCACAACAAATTTGAAATGTCTATGATGGGCGAATTAAAATTCTTTCTTGGAATTCAAGTTCACCAATCCCCAAGTGGTATCTTTATAAACCAAGCTAAGTATTGTCAAGAGATAATCAAAAGCATGGTATGACTTCATGTGACCCCGTTGGGACACCATTATCAACCACATCGCTAGATGCTGACTTAGAGGGATTACCCATAGATCAAACGAGATATCGTTCTATGATCGGGTCCCTCATGTACTTGACAGCACGCAAACCTGATATTCATCATGCTACATGCTATTGTGTACGATATCAAGCACGACCCACTGAAAAGCACCTCAAGGAGGTTAAACGGATCTTTCGGTACCTTAAGAATACCATTCACATGAGACTCTGGTATCCGAGGGAAACCAGTTTCTTTCTAAAGGCCTATTCAGATTCTGATCATGCAGGGTATCTTGATACACGTAAAAGTACTTCTGGTGGTGCACAATTTCTAGGTCAAGATAAGCTTGTGGGATGGTCTTCCAAGAAGCAGGATTGCACATCATTGTCATCAGCTGAAGCGGAGTATGTGTCTTTATCTGCGTGTTGTGCTCAAGTTCTTTGGATGAGAACACAACTCACGGATTATGGCTTCCACTTTGATAAAGTACCTATGTACTGTGACTCAAAGTCGACCATAGCCATCTCCTGCAATCCGGTACAACATTCCCGCACGAAGCACATTGACGTCAGATATAACTTCATAAAGGAACAAGTTGAACGTGGAATCGTTGAATTATACTTTGTCGGAACGGATTATCAGTTAGTCGACTTGTTCACGAAAGCTCTGTCGAAAGATAGGTTTGAGTATCTCGTTAGGCAAATTGGTCTGAGATGTTTGACTCCAACAGACCTGGAGATTCTGGAAAAGGTACCTGCTTGATTCATATTTCAAACATCTACTTGTATATATCTATGGAAAAGCAAAATACAAAAATATAAAACATATAAAAGCAAAAACACAAAATTAAAAATCTTTCAAAATCCAAAAAGATCCTTCTCGACATGTCTTTCAGTATCAATAATATGGACGTACCTAGAAATGTCGCTCAATAACGACACAGGTGTGTACATAAAGCTCGAATGAAAGTTGTAAATATTTTTCAAAACATGTCATTTCTATCTTTTATACAGGAAATTGTCTCTTTTGGACAATATTTCCAACAACGGGTAGAGCAATCTATCACGGGTTGAGCTTGACACAAAACATTCAACATTTTGAGCTCAACACAATGGCTTGTAATCAATTTCAGATTGCAACCCGGAATGATATTCAAGGGGGAGTGTACGATTTCATGCTCTTACCCTTAGCAAAATAAGTTAAATCTTCTTACACTTGAGTGGATTCGTCAAGACATTCAAAGTCTATGAACTCAAGTTTATGCTTTAGAAAAACATTTTCGCCAAAAAGAATTGAGTTTTCAAAAAGCGTTGAACACATTTTTTTCAAGAATTTCTCAATGATATTCTAAATCTTTCAAAAATTGTGTGTTCAACAACTCCTATCCTCAAAAGTTTAATGTGGATCATATCCTCGTAATGACAATTCCATTAGATCAATTTTTGAGGGGGAGCTTTCCAAATTTCATGCTAAGTTTGACACATTTTTCTCCCGAAAAATTTCAAGACTATTTTTTACAATATATTTTAATAAAATTTGGTATCTCTAGTATCAAACGATTTTATATATTAGAGATAGGGGGAGAAAATGTGATTAAAATGTGATCTAAAGACTCAAGCACTCATGGTTACGATCAAAACCCACAACATCTTTAATTCACGACGTTATTGGTGTCAAAAGGGTGGTTAGGTTAAGTCCTATGATCCAACCAGAATCGGAGGGATCTTCCCAGGGACAATCCAATAGATTATTAGAAGTCCTTAGGAAAGATGGAGTAGAATGTAAACGTAGCTGAATGCCGACTAATTACTGATGATAGCACTGGAACAATCACAACAAGGTGCTATTAATGATGTCTTGGTAAGCATTGAAGGGGTTGAAGAATGAAAAAGAAATGTAAGGATAAAGGGTGTAGAGAAATTAGCCCTCCATACAACTTAGGCGGAAACCGGGTCAACACATCATGTATACAACTCATCATGGGCCCAGTGATGTGAAGCACAACCCTTTCCTAGCTACTCAGGCTTCTCTCAAAAGAAGTTTGTTTTATTGTCATGGAGATCAACACGACTTCTATTGACTTTCTCACTCCGAGATAGTTGATATTGAATAGGTGGCATCTGATCCAGCCTCCGACTACTAAAAGTGCACAAATCGAGTCTAGAGCCAAGAGATCAATCAAATCTCGTTAGGACACACGGATGAAGATCAAGAGAGTCCTACACTATATCCTTATGATATTGCTAGAACACTCAGAGTGATAATACTTAGTATTCACAATGATGAGTGGAAATCCTTCCAGTGTTAACGACAAACAGCACTACGGTAGGTCATGTGTAAGATTCTTTATGAATTGAACATATGTAAAACTGAAAAGCAACAGTGGTTTGATTCTGAATTAATTCAAACTCGTTTCAGGTTTCTACGCAATATCTTTATGGTCTTGCCAGAACATTCAGAGTGATATTCATTAATATTCACAGTGACTAATGAAAATCCTTCTAGCGTCAACATCAAACAGCGCTACGGTAGGTGACTTGTGAGATTCTTATGAATCAAACTTGTGTCAACTGGAAAGCAACAATTGTAAGATTCTTAATGAATCAAACTTGTTCCAGGAATTTGAATTGACAACTTTAATCAAGCGGATATTTATCCAATTGATTCACTCTTTATGTTCACAGTCTTGCCTTGAGACGGTCGAGTAAAGAGAACGGCTAGTACAGCCGCGAAACCCTGTCAAGGAGATTTTAATTAAATCTACCTAATCACAGGTACAATATTTAATATCGTGTAATGGTCTTCACCGACCAGAGATAAAACGCTACCGATTTAGGACGAATGTCAAAGCCACTCAGTTCGTGTCTAAGTTTTGTCTCAAGAAGGTGACGTTACGGTGTATTCAGCAAAGTCAGAGATTCAAAACCACATACTCATGCCCAAAGACATTCAACAATCAAGAAAGCTAAAGACTTCCACAACTCTGATGATCAAAATCTTCCTTATCAATTAATGTAGAGGAATGACCTCTCTTTAAAGGAGATTGTTAGCAAGCTTTCAAGATTATGCAAAGTATGAGCATGTGGATAAAGACACAAGATCGCAAGATGGCAAAGACATGTCAAGGATAATTTGAAGATCTCAATGATAAAAGACAAAGTCGAAAGACAACAATAAAGGCTCAAAGATCATAGCATGAAGGAACAACACTACTATTACACGTTCAAGACTCATTTATGACGAAATTCATAAATCTCCATTGGACTCCAAATATCAAAGAGGAATGACCTCACATTGGGGGAGATTGTTAGCCTCAAAATATTGAGTCAAACAAGAATGTTCGGTCATAGGTTTCTATTGTAATATTTATTAGAACGTTGTAATAGATAGTTAAATAGTGGTTCACGGGCTTGGATTTAAGCTACTTAAAGCCCAAAAGACAAGCTCGGTCCAAACAATATAGCCCATTATGGTTACATGTAAGCCCGGCTAAATAAGGCCCTTCCTGGCATGTTAGGAAGGGTGGATGATCATTTGTAACTCTCATTATTCTAATCTTATATTCACCAAGTTAATCATCTCTCTCTCTCTCCGTTGGGAATAAATTAAGGCCAGATCACTTGAGCGCTGACAAGAACAAAACAAGCGTTGACAAGAACAAAACAAGCGCTGACAGCTCAAGCGTTGACAAGATAAAGTCAAGCGTTGACACATTGAAGACAAGCACTGATGGAAGATATACTCTACACGTTTATTGTATTCTAGATTACTTCTAGTAAAGATAGGAACAACAATGTATTTTCTATATTTATCTTTACCTAGAATAGCTGATACGTAGATTATTGTACAAGGCTTCTTATGTCTATAAAAGAAGACCTTTAGGTTAATGTTTGATATAAGTTTTTCATTCGTAAACTACTTTCATTGTAAGCAAGTTTGATATTGATAATCAAAGTGAAAGTTTGTTTATATCATTGTGTGTTCTTGTTTAAGTGTTAAATTCCGCATAACACTTAAATTCATAAGCATATACAAAGGTTTCTCTAAGTGTATTACTTGATCTAATCTCGGATACATAAAGCTAAATCGATCTAAGTTTTGGGATCAACAAGTGGTATCAGAGCTTGTTGAGAAACTTTTGATCTTAAAGAACACAAGAACCCTAGAAATCACCAAAACCCTAATTTTCTCAAAAACCCTAACAACATCATGTCAACTCCAGAAATCACCAACTCTAACTCCTCACCCTTACCAAACATCAAGATTCCTATGCTTGATGCAACCAACTTTGATTTGTGGAAATTTAACTTTGAGCAATATCTAGGGATCTATGACTACACACTCTGGGAGATTATTGAATATGAAAACACATTCAATAAGGCTCAAAAGATTGCTAATGCTATTGCTGCAAGAACAGCTGTTGCTAGATGTTCAGAAGCTGACAAGAAGGAAAAACCTGATGATGGTAGAGCTGTGTCTGCTGAAGACATAGCAAAAAGAAGGGTTGACATGAAAACCCTAAATATTTTGAAGCTCTCTTTAGGACAAGAGAACCAACATAAATACAGAGGTTATGAATCTGCTAAGGACCTTTGGGCAGCTCTTGAAGTTGCATATGGTGGCAATGCAGACACTAAGGAAGAGAAGAAGAAGCAACTCATGCATGATTATGCTGTCTTCAAGGCTCAACCTAATGAAAAGCTCACTAGTGTGAGAAGCAGACTGCTTGATATTACAAGCAAATTGTCCTTCATGGGGACACAACTTGGTGATGTTGACATCAATGCTACTTTTCTTAAAAGTCTTGGTGAGGCGTGGAAGATTGAGGCAAGATCTATTCTTGCCAATAATACTCACAAAAGTTCCTCGTTTGATGACATCTACAACAAATTAAGGCTGTTAGATGATGAAACTCTTTTAGAGCATGGAAACAAGTCTACCACCAGTAACATGGCCTTCTTCTCTCATAGTGAAGGTCAATTCAATAAGAAGGACTCTTACATGCATCCAGTTACTGGATCATCATATGTCAGCGCTGGAACAAGTCCTGTCAACGTCTCCTATTCAGACGCTGACACATTCAAGAGTGACTCCACAAGAGTTAAACCTGCTGGTTTAGATTTGGATACTGTATGTGCTTACATTGCTTCTTTGCCCAATGGTTCAGTGATTACATATGAGGACCTTGAGCAGATAAGTGATGAGCACTTAGAAGAGATGGACATTAAGTGGAACATGGCTCTTGCTAGTATAAGAGCAAATAGGTGGAACAGAAGGTTTAAGAAGAAGATGACCTTCAATGCTAAAGACACAGCTGGATTTGACAAATCCAAAGTTGAATGCTACAATTGTCATCGTATGGGGCACTTCATGAGGGAGTGCAGATCTCCTAGAAGATCTGATGTTGGTAAACCCTCAAGTCAGGTTGTTAAAGCTCAGGATTCCAAAGCCATGGTTGCAGTTCAAGGAATTGATGGTATGGGATGGGATTGGAGCTATCTGGCTAAGAATGTTGAAGAGGATAAAGCTTTGGTTGCTGAGATTGAAGAAGAAGAGCATGTTGAATATGCTCTCATGGCACACTCCTCCTCTTCATCTGATAATGAGGTATATGATGATGCTTTTTGTAGCAAAGGTTGTAGATTAAATACTGAAAGACTTAACCAGGAGGTGTTAAGATTATTAGATGATATGAGTACTGAAATATGTAAATTGTCTAATTACCAACTAGCTCTTATTGAAACTGAGAAAACCGTTTCTGAATACAAGAAAATGGAATTTGATTTAAAAGATAAAATCAATATTTTAAAACATGAGTTAAATGCTAGTATGGATATTAGAAATATCATGGAAAGATTTAATGGTGAGTTACAAGCTAAATTAGATGAAGCCATTAAAAACAAAGATAATGTTGGCCTTAAGATTTAAAGATTTGATAGAGCCACACAAACCCTAGGAGACTGTGTGAGTAAACAAAGGGATCCTAAGGACATGACTGGGATTGGGATGAGTGATTACTCTTTGGTTCCACCACCAGCTGGTGACTTCTATGGTGTCCAACAAAAGGACCTATCTTGGACTGGTTTGCCAGAGCTCCAAGAGGAGGAATTCATTCCTCCACTAAGAGTTGTCACTCCAGTTGAAGAGTATCAACAAAAGTTGACTGACCTGAATGAATGGAAGAAAGCTAACCCTACTTTGTTTGTTAAGGGTGGCTTACTATGTGAAAGTCCCAATGAGTCAACACCCATTAAGGTTACTAACCCACTCACTGGCAAAGTTGTTGGCCTAGGCTCAAACACTGATAGAAAACCTAGCATTAAATATGCAGAGATGTATAGGAATACTAGGTCACCCAAGAGCCAAGTTAGCAATAATGGAACAGGCTTCTTCTCTTCTAGACCTAAGGTTGTGTCTAGAAAAGCTTGTTACACTTGTGGTAGCTTTTCACACTTGGCATACAAGTGTGTCAACGCTCCCAAAGCCAGCGCTGACAGGAACAATTTCAGCGCTGACAGGAACAAAGTCAACGTTGTTAGGAAGTCAAACGTTGTCAGACCCAAACCTTGTGTGCAGCAAAGTCCACAAGTGATTAGACCTGCCCCATTCTTTACTAGAGGGTCTAACACTCATGGACAAAGACCATTTCAAAAGACAAACACCTGGTCAAATAGGCAAGGGTTTTTGTAGCAAACCCTAGGTTCAACGCTGACAAGGGTAATTTCAGCGTTGACAAGACTAATTCCAACGCTGACAGAAACGTGACCAGACCTAAATATTTACAACCACAAGGTAAGGGGTCTAAAGCTTCTTCAAGCTTAACATGGAGACCCAAGAAAGATCAGAACCCTAATGATAATGGGATTTCAATGACTTGCAACAGATTTAATTACATTTCAAAGGTTATTTCAAAACCTATTGGGGTTAACTGGGTATTTCATCCTAAGAAGGATGAGAATAGGGTTGTTGTGAGAACTAAGTCTGTTCTTATTGAACAACCAGACGAATCCAAGTCTTTTAAGACTTGGGTTCCCAAAGAAAACTAATTTGTTTTCTTTATGTGCATGGCATTCAAAGACAGGTCAATGATTATGGATATTGGGATAGTGGATGCTCAAGGCACATGACAGGGAAGGAAGACTATTTGACGAACTTCACTCCTATTAAAGATGGTGATAAGGTTTACTTTGGAGATATGGTACTATCACAGGCAAAGGAACCCTTCTCACCAAGAATTTGCGTTTTGAGAACGTCTTTCTGGTAAAAGAACTTGATTACAACCTTTTTAGTGTATCACAAGTTTGTGATAACCAAAATAAAGTTCTGTTTATTGATACTGAGTGTTTGGTGTTAAGCAAGGATTTTAAGATCCCTGATGAGAAATATATTGAGTATAGAACACCTAGGCATAAGGACATATATAATGTGAATTTAAATGGGATTAAAATGAATAATAATATGTCTTGTTTTTATGCTAAAGCATAAGTAGATGAGAGTAATTTGTGGCACAGGAGACTAGGGCACATAAATTTTAAAAATATAAATAGACTTGTGAGACTTGGTTTAGTTGATGGTTTGCCTGAGAAGGCCTTCCACAATGACCACTCTTGTGTTGCATGTCTTAAAGGCAAGCAGCACAAGGTCTCATTCAAGTCCAAACATGTGCACACTAGTTCTAGACCTCTTCATATGCTACACATGGACCTCTTTGGTCCAACCAATATAGAAAGTTTGAATGGTAAGTCATATTGCTTTGTCATCACAGATGACTTTTCTAGGTTTACTTGGACATTCTTTCTAGCTATGAAGAGTGACACAGCTGATATTCTAATTAATTTTATCACTCAAATTAAGAAGAGGTCTGGCAATGAGGTTAAAATGCTTAGGAGTGATAATGGTGGAGAATTTAGGAATAAGAAGCTAGATGATTTATGTGCCAGGAAAGGAATTACTAGGCAATTTAGTATTGCTAGAACCCTACAACAAAATGGGGTTGCTGAGAGGAAAAATAGAACCCTAATTGAAGCAGCCAGAACAATGTTGGCTGATGCTCACTTTCCTATAGCCTTTTGGGCTAAGGCTGTTAATACAGCTTGCTATGTGCAAAATAGAGCATTGGTTAACAAAATTCAGAACAAAACACCTTATGAGTTACTTTGGGGTAGAAAACCTAATATTGGTTTTCTCAGACCTTTTGGTTGTCATGTAGTAGTTTTAGACACTAGTGATGCCTTAGGGAAATTTAGTGCAAAAGGTGATGAGGGTTACTTCATGGGGTATTCAGTGCAGAGCAAGGGATATAGGGTTTATCTTAAAGAGGACAAACGTATACTTGAAAGAGTACATGTTAGGTTTTTAGAAAATAAACCTAGTGATCCTGAAAGTGGTCCTAATTGGTTGTTTGATTTGGAACCTTTATCTAGAACTTTAAATTATATGCCTGTCACTAATCCAGACATTGTGAAGGTAACTTCAAATGTTATGGAGGAACAAGTTGTTGATGTTTCAGGTACTCAGGTTCATGAAAAGGTTGGATCACAAGCAGAAAAGACATCTCCTATCCAAGAATTTGTTACAATTCCCATTTAGACAGATGCTTTTGCTGCTGCTGCTGCTGCTGGAAAAGATAATGGTGGTTTCCAAGTACCACCAGATACAAACATGCATGGTCCTTCAGGCGCTGACAAAGGCAAATCTAGCGCTGACAAGACCAATTCAGACGTTGATGGTTCAGACGTTGACAACAACAGTTCAAGCGTTGTTAGCCCAAGCGCTGATAAACAAGGTTCAGACGTTGACAACACCTTTGCACATCTTTTCTCTTCTACTTTTGAACAAGGTGAACCTTCCAATTCACATGAAGAAGGTCATCCATATGTTGATATAAGAGAGTCTGATGAAGAAGATATTGGCAACATGGAGAATGAAGTTGAAGATACCAGACTTTTTGAGGGAGGAGTACTTACTTCAGTCATGAAGAATCATCCTCCTTCACAAATCATTGGTAATGTTGATACTCCAATTCAGACTAGAAGGTCTCATGAAGGTCTTGGTGGGTTTATTGCCAATATACACAAGAAGGTTGATACCCCTCTTGTGCAAGCATGTTTGTTTGCCTGTTTTCTGTCCCAACAGGAACCCAAGAAAATATTTGATGCTCTCAAAGAACCAAGTTGGGTGGAAGCAATGCAGGATGAGCTTCACCAATTTGCAATTCAGGATGTTTGGGAGCTGGTTGATTGTCCCAGATATGTCAGACCTATAGGGACAATATGGGTTCTGAGGAACAAGAGAGATGAAAGAGGCATTGTGGTCAGAAACAAGGCAAGGTTAGTGGCTCAGGGATATACACAAGAGAAGGTGATAAACTATGAGGAGGTCTTTGCACCAGTTGCAAGGATTGAAGCTATTAGGATTTTTCTAGCCTATGCATCCTGCATGGGCTTCACAGTCTATCAAATGGATGTCAAGAGTGCCTTCCTCTATGGAACTATTGTTGAGGAGGTATATGTGATGCAACCTCCTGGTTTTGAGGATCCAGAGCATCCAGACAAAGTGTATAGAGTCAAAAAGGCAATGTATGGCCTTCATCAAGCCCCTAGAGCATGGTATGGTACTTTGTATACCTATTTGGTGGACAATGGATTTAAGAGGGGCACCATAGATCAGACACTGTTTACAAAGAAGAAAGGCAAGGATGTGTTGCTTGTGCAGGTCTATGTTGATGATATCATTTTTGGGTCTACTGATCCAAAGATGAGTGAGGATTTCTCCAAGCTTATGACAGACAAATTCAAGATGAGTGCTATAGGGGAGATGAACTTCTTTCTTGGTTTACAAGTTCAGTAGAAAGAAGATGGTATCTTCATCTCCCAGGATAAATATGTTGCTGAGATCTTGAAGAAGTTTGGCTTTTCTCCACGTAAAAAGAGGGATACTACTCCTATGGATAGAGAACACCCTTGGGGAAAGATTGGAGATGGGAAAGATGTTGATGTCAGGCACTATAGATCCATGATTGGATCCTTGATGTATCTTACTGCCTCCAGACCTTACATCATGTTTGATGTGTGTGCTTGTGCACGCCATCAAGTGACTCCCAAAGAATGTCACCTTTATGCTGTGAAGAGGATCTTTAGGTACCTAAGATGCTATCCTGGTCTTGGTTTGTGGTACCCAAAGGATTCACCATTGGAGCTGATTGCCTATTCAGATAGTGATTTTGGAGGTGATAAATTTGATAGGAAATCCACAACTGGTGGATGTCAGTTTCTTGGGAGCAGGTTGATATCTTGGCAATGCAAGAAACAAACAGCGGTGGCTAATTCTACAACTGAAGCTGAGTATGTAGCTGCAGCTGCTTGTTGTGGACAAGTTTTGTGGATTCAGAACCAGTTGTTGGACTATGGGTATAATTTCATGCATACCAAGATATTTGTTGACAATAACAGCACTTTATGCATCATTAAGAATCCTATACATCATTCTAAAACTAAACACATAGAAATTAGACACCATTTTATAAGAGATTGCTTTGAAAAAGGTTTAATACAACCAGATAGGGTTGACACTAAGGAAAATGTGTCAGATTTATTAACTAAACCTTTTGATGCTGGGAGGTTTCAATACTTGGTAACAAGTATTGGAATGGTCAATCTCACATAATATGTGTTTTGGAATCTTTTTGTAAAAGTATGTACAGGATGATGCATTGTTATTGGTCTTATTGATGATTTAGATTTTCCACTATATTTTTCTAACACTGACAAAGGTTGCTTGAACACTGATTAGTGTTTTTGCAACGTTGTCAGCAATATAATTGTCTAACGCTGACAAAGCTTCCCTCAACGCTGTCATGTGTTATCGGGGCGTTATTAGCAACAATGTTAGTTTTGTGGTTTTCAATCTAAATGTGCAGATGGTGTTAGCAGTATACCATTGGATACAGGGTTGCTTATGGATCAATGGAGAAGCATTTGGACAAGTTTTTATTTATGGATGATGGTTGGAATGTTTCATTCCTATCTTGACATAAATTTTTTATGTTCATGCATGATTTTAGCAAACTTTTGTATCATAGTTTAAGGGGAGGTTTTAGGAACCTTTAGGATGTTTGGGTATCCATATGATACTCTTATCACAATTCTAGATTGTGTCCACAGGTGAGTATGAGTTAGTTTTACTAAATCATGAGGCACTGTAGCATGCAAAGTTGATATACTATGCATGCTGCCAAGACATTTTTGGCCTAGAATTGGTTGTGGTCTGTTGGGAGACTTGGGAATAATTTTGTTATGGGAATTACCTGGGAGTAACAAGGAATTTTGTAAGGTAACTTGGTTGTTAAGAGTTTTGGTTAGCAAGGGACACTTGAGGACTGTTATGTCTATCTTGCTTAAGCAAGTGTGCATAACTGGACAGTGCTTGCCGCCCTATAATAATTATCAACTTTTGGTTATTTTCTCTAGGATAAATTACTTGTTAAGGTCATTTTTCATTTTTAAAACATTTTTATTTTTGGACGCTGACAAGAATTTTCCAAGCGTTATTGTGACCAAATTAGACGCTGACATGGCTATAGGCAAACGTTGACAAGATTATAGCCGTTGGGCGTTGATAGGTTATTTTTGACCGTTGACACTCAATGGGTCCTACCCAGTTGTTACTTTTTGACATACTTTTAGGCCGTAATATTGGGAGTTGTTACTTTACATTTAATGCATGAGATAAACTTATACTTTTTCAATATTTTCATGATTGATTTTTGAAAATACTTGCCTATTTTTGGGCCTATCACATGCATTTTCTTCTCCTATAAATTTGGCTCCTATTTTTAAACAGGGTATCTATAATTCTTGTCTAACACAATTTTCTCTTATCAACTTCATCGTCTTCACTTAAATTTAACAGCTTTCATCAATGGCACCAAAGTTTAAACCATCAGAATTGGAATTGGGGTTCAGGTCTCAACACAACATGATTGCGTATCTTGAAGCTGATGATGCTCTGTTTCCCAATACACACAAATGGTGGCGTATTTGAACGCATCCCCATTAAGGTATGCTCTTTCTCATGCACCACTCATTCCAGTCACACATATTAAGCAGTTTTGGAACACTGTCTGTTCCTCAATAGTTAATAGAGTGACTACATTGACTTCTATTGTTCATGGGAGACCTTGGGTGGTTACTGAGGCTTTGGTACGCCAAGCCTTGCATCTTGATGATGCTGATGGTATAGCCACCCTTCCCATTAATGAAATAGAACAAGGGCTTAGGGCTTTGGGATATCCTTTTCCTGATGAAGGTACCTTAAACAAGTATCATAAGCAGAAATTTCCCCCAGCCTGGAAGTACCTCATACATGTCCTCCTTCAATGTTTGAGTACCAAATGCACTGCACACAATGAGATCAATAGATCCATTGCAAGTGCTATTGTGTGCATTGCAACAGGGCAAAAATTTAATTATTCTAAAATGATTTTTGAGGGCATGTGTAAAAATAAGGGGAACAAAATGACTTTAGCTTATCCCCGTTTTCTACAAATGGTTTTTGATGTCCAAGGTTACTGCACAAGGGATCATAATGATTTTTATAAGATCCCTGAGCAAAAGAAAGCTATTTTTATGAAGATGAACTCACCACCCCATCGTGACCTACCTTTAACCCAACCTATGCTTGCTGTTATTGCAGCAGCACAACCCCAACCAGACCCCCAACCACAAATTGACCCCCAACCACAACTTGAACCAATCCCTGAACCTTTACCTTCACCTGAACATATGAAAATTGACTTAGAATCCTTCAACGCTGACACATTAAATGTTAGCGTTGATGTACCTATTTCCAACGTTGCCACACAACCTTCACAAACCCAAACACCCCTTAACCAACCCACATCCACCCATTCTTCCACACCATCTTCCACACCCCCTGAATATAGGTTGATGAAACGCCAAAGGACTACTGAAGTGTTCTCCTCTGGTGGTCCTAGCCATGTAGCAGAGAGAACCACCACCACAAGTGTGGTTGGTGACCTGGATGAGGCTAGGACTATTGGTTCTGGCTTAGATGTTGGCCAAGGCAGTCCCACCATCATTAAGTCCTCATCCTTGCCCAATGAATCTGCCTTGGGAGGTCAAATCCCCATTTCAGAAGAGGGCAGACTGGAACCAATGACTCTTATGGAATTGACGGCAGTCTGCATGAGCTTGCAAAAGCAAAATGCAGACTTAGTACAAGTTGTCAGCTCACAGGGCCTTGAACTCAAGCAATTGAGGGAGAGGATTGTTGTTTTGGAGAGTGCTAGTGCAAGGAGGGGTATGGAGGAATCTTCCAAAGGGGAGGAAGATCCTATAAATCTGAGTGATAAGGGCAGCTATGATGGTCAATCAATGGATGTTGTTGAGGCCCTTACAACTTTGAAGAAACAAACAGGTTTTGATACGTCCTTAGTCTCTCCTACCAACTTAAATTTATCATTTACAGCTATGTTGAGAGAGGTTACAAAAGGCGTTGAGGGAGGATATTTGGGCGTTGACAAGGAGAATTTGGACGCTGACAGAAATATTTTGGGCGCTGATAGAACAAAATTGGGCGTTGACAAACCTGCACATGAGGGTGATGTATCCCAGTCATCATCCATCATCAAGGAGGTTTCTACACAGGTATCACCATCTATGTGACAATCCGTCAATTTATGGTTGATATTTTATTCTCAATATTATTTTAAAACAATTTACAATATGAACTCACTTATTTTTGGGAAGAAATTTGGATTTACGTCTTGAAGTAGCATCGACTACGTTTAAACCGGAGGATTCAACGTTACGTGCTTACGTTTACATACACCGTCTTTGGTGACAGTCCGACATTTCAGAAAATAAATTTATCCGTGACTATTATTTTGGAGTTTTAAATTTGTGTTGGTTCATAAACTCACAAATTTACAAGAAGAGATTAGGACTTACGATTTTATTTTTACGTCCTTTACGACTAAACCGGAAACCTTAGGATTACGTATTTACGTTTTTGAACTCCGTTTTTGATGAGACAATTTTTATTGGATTCGTTTTGTGACGGTGATTCATAATTTATAAAAACGTTTTTCGTAAAACGACCCGAGGGCACGCAAATCGAGAAAACTAGAATCGAGAAATACCCGTAAACTAGTGAGATGGGACAAAACACTTTGTCCCATCCCACTAGCTTATATGGGACGGCAAGAAGACACCACCACACATAGGTGGCATCAAGTTATAACTTGTTTACACAAGTGTAAGCTTGTGCTTACTTGTTAAGCTAACTCATTTACCAACTTCACAAAACTAGCAACTCCTTTCACTTCTACCATTTCTATCCATGCAATTCACTCTCAAAACTCTCTCTACTCCACCCTTGTGCCGTCCCAAATCAAGAAACAAACACCCTCATTGATCTTTTCTAACTACAAACCACATGTTTACTAGTCCTATTAAGGTGTTTCCTTGAAGCCTTGATCATTTGGTGGCCATATAACCAACTTTGGAGGTGATTTGCTTGTGTCCTAGGGCTGATTTTCCAACATATGATCTTGATATTTGATGGTCTTGGAGATACTTGTTGTGTTCATCAAGTTCTTGCCTTCCTAAAACAAGAAATCCACTTGGATTGGTAAAGAAGATCATCCTCTACATTTTTCTCTTATTATTTTGTAAAGAACAAATGTATTTTCTTTCATTTTTTATATGTATATGATGTATATATGATGATAAAAATGTTGTGTGGGGATCAAGTGTTGATAAACATGCTTAAAAATGATGATAACCATAAGAAATGAAGCTAAAATCATGACTAATTAGTTGGCTGTATAAAAACAGTAGATAACTAAATGATGAACTGATAAAAATGCATGGTTTGATCTATTTACAGTAAGTAGATGATGTTATACACATGTGAGAGTTGGCCATGCAATGGAATCAAAATAATGAGTGAGATATGATAAAAACAAGTTAGGTGGTACAATCTGAATAAGCAGTTTTGTAGGGACTGTTAAGGCAACTTAGACTCAAAATGGGTAGTAGCTATAACTAAGTTATATGTAGCACATATTATGAAGAAGTTGTCATCCAAAAATGAGCTTCTAAGTCATTATAGAACTCTAGATATGATAAAAATGGTGAATGTGAAGTTAAAAATCAGATTTTTGGAAATAATGTTTATTATTATCATATAAGCACTCACTTTATAATTTATAAAATGTAAGATATAAACCCACTAACTTATAGAACATAATTATATAAATGTATAAAAGGTTAATTGAATGGGTAAATTAGATAAATGGTGGTAAAAATAATATTTATAAGTAATAAAAACTATAAACTTGATTTTTACGACTTGTTCGGCTATTGCCGTGAAATTAACGTTTTTCATCAAATAAAACTTAGACGACCAAACCCGTCTAATGTAAAGTTTATAAAAGTTGTATACTGATGTATAGGTAACTAAGACAAGTAAAAACCGATAAAACCCGAAATATAAGAAATACGGACATTAACGAGCTAAGTAAACATAGTGGACTAATACTTGAGCTAATAATTGGACTAAATGAGATATAAAGAACTTATTGGGCTTAACCCATTTAGGCCCAACTTGGAAAGTATACATACTGATAATATAAGTACAAAATGGATTCAAACAAGTTAAATAACTTATAATAAGTTTATTGGACTTAAAACGTGTAAATAGGTAAAACTAGTAAACTAGTATAAAAGTTATCGACATATAACTCTAAAATGAATAAACGAGAATATGTAAACCCACTTGATCATCATATTATATATAATCATCATATGTATACATAATTGATATTTTTATAAAGTCATTGGACAAACGTCTAAGACCGATTATTATTTATATAGGTTTCCGTGATTGAAGCACGTACCGTACGTCCGAATTGCCGATAACCCGCCTTCCCACATCAACGTGAGTTCATAGCCTCGCACTCTTTTAAATGTTTTATAAATGCTTTATAAACCCGCGAGGGAGATAACATGTTAGTTTTTATAAAAGTTTGGACACCATTTGTCCCGATTGTTTGTTTATTGATTTTGGACCCGAATGATTGAATGACCCGATTGTATGACCCGATAAATGATTAATGGACCCGATAGATGAAATTAAATGGATTATTAAAGTTAGGTTATGTCACTAAAAGTCCCATTAGCATGAATTGTGAACTACCGGGAGTTGGTAGACGCTTATGCATTTAATAGTACTATTTGGGGACGATCACCCCAGTTCGCGCCTTGACGGTTGATCCCCGTCGTGCCACATTGATTGGTAAGCGAATTAATGTATGAGAAGATTTCCATAGCGTGACCTTTGTGACGACACGCTACTTTAGATGGGCAAAATTGGTATCGGGTTAGCTACCCGTTGTTGGTTTAGTAAGGTAACAATGTCATGCGGCTTATAATAATCCAAATTAACGAAATACTAATAGACGCTCTGAATTACGATGTATTGCCTGACTAGCAATACAGGGTCATACTATTGATATTATGTTTGTATTTTGGTTTTCATAACCATATTCATATAACGGTTTTTATTTGATTTTATACAACGTCATAAGACATGTTGTATGATGTTTTTACGACATTGGCTCGTATAATGATTTTTACGGCAAATGCCTATATTATGATTTTCGATAAGGATTTGTATAAAATGACTTTGGCTATTTTATGGCCTATCAAAACGATTTGTACAAAATGATTTTCAGTAATACTTTTATACTGATATTATATTGATGGAATTTATTAAACTCTATGAATTCACTCGGCGTTATCGCTGACCCTTTTCTTTTAACATGTTTTATCTCAGGTACTTGGAGGTAATTCTCGGGAAGACAACAAGAATTCATGGCCCGCACTTAAACAATATTTTTCCATTCAAATACTTTGTAAAAACTTTGTATGAAATAATATGACTTGGGACCAATGTAACTTTGATATTTATGAATGGAAATGATTTATTATTAAACGATGCAATTTTTATGCGTTGTCTATGATGTGAGTAATGTGCTATCCCGTAACACCAACGAGTCTTCCGCTGTATTTTGTTGTATAAATTTGGGGGTGTTACAGTTTGGTACCAGAGCTCTCGTTATAGAGAACGAAAGATTTTTAAAACTAAGGTTTTGAATAAAACTTTTCAAAATCTTTTAACCATAAACATTTTTTCTAAAAATGTCTAAAAATCTTTTGACTATAACGGTGCCGAAGAATTTCCGAGTTACCGACAAGACCAGACTGAGAAGTGTTATTTTAATATATATATATAACTTGGATTATATATATATGATGTAATTTTATTACATGATTGTTTGATGATTATTTTGATATTTATACGAGGTATTTATACGACGTAGATTGTCACAATGTGCCCTAAATCCCCTAGTAAATTAATCGAAGCTATTCTCGTAGGAATTCTAGCTATCCTAGATCTAAACCAAGTTGTGGATATTTATGATCCCAACAAATGGTTGATATTCGTAGAAATGTAGATATTAGTTGATCGTGATATTGAATAAGAATTGGCGAGATTAAAACTGATATCGATGTCATGACGATCTTTCCTTATAGAGTGGAGTTTGACAAAACGTTACCACCTAGAAAGATGTCATCTGATTCGTTGTCATCCAATTCTTAAATTGAAATCAAAAGGGTGAATGTTGCACTTGAGGCTGTCATTGGAACCAGTACCCAAAAGCCTCATGCCACTAATACCTTTCCGAGAAGTCTAGTTGAATGATCAAGTCATTTCATATTAGTGACTCATTTGATAATTGTTGTTGTAAGAGCTAATAGGATTGGAGATTGAGGTAGGATATCGAATTGAGTATAAAATTGGTTGAAACTTGAATAAATAAAAGTAAAACTTAACCCATATGGAATATGAGATTGTTAAGAGGAAGTCATTAAGTTCTGTGAGTGAATTATAAGGTTTTAATTGATTATTAGTTTGTGTTAAGGGTTGTTCCTAGGCCATTGTCCACTGACGAGGATGCCCAGAGTCCAATAAATAAATTGAAGAAATCTTCTTCTGAATTGGGACCGATGGATCTTCCGGGACAGGCAGGACACCTAATGACTCTTGTAGATTAGTATTCATTGTGGTATCTTTTAAAAATCCCTAACTTAACTGTGACATCAGTTGGTAGGATAAGTTCGGAAAATTGTATGACATAGTGACACGTAATGTGTTACGGTACAATTTTGACTTGTTTGTGATTAATGAAAAAGACTACCTTTGATTGCTAAATTCTACATGAATCGATGTTATCTATCTTTTATTGCTTCGCCCTAATGTTCGCATTAGTGATGTAACCATTGAACGAGTACTCATCTCGAATTGAGTTACGTTGTGAATCATTCTTCGTGAGTGCCGTCGAGGTCATGAACCTCATGATTATTTGGCTAAAGTTCATTTCCTATCATATCGTAGTTAGTTCTCGGTGAACAACTCTTCATCACTCTTTTGCAGATCACACATTATTTTTATAAAGTTAAAACGGTATCCTTTGAAAAAAAAATTAATTTTCATCACAATAAGGATTATTCAAAGTGAGAATTATAAGTGATTGATATCAAAATGAAGTTGTTTATGAAAAGCTTTGGAAACTTAATTATTTCCATAACAAAGAAATTCTTTGTAAATTTATTTTTGATTCTTATTTAAGAATAAAGCATGAAAATGTTTTTACAAATATGATGATAAAATTTTGACGAACTGAGTATTGCATCGTTAATCTTGAAATTGTATATAGTTGCGCGCCTACATACAATTTGGAATGGACTATGCAAGACTGATTAGTAGTCACCATAAAACTAATGAATAAACATTACCTTTTCTGTGAGGATTGTGAAAGATTAAATTTTAATGAGATCTGCAAGAAGTGAAAAATAAGGACGTAATGTTAGGGACACCTACATATGTGCCTATAGCATCTATTCTTCTGAGTCGAATTTACTCATCTATGGAAATTGTCTTACTTGACAATTGACAATCCATTCTTGTCCAATTCTCCCGTAGTGAGATTCTTAGGAAAAGTATTTGATTATCGAGTGTTGATACCCGACTGGATGTATCGACGTTCTTATCATTTCTTATGATTTGATTTCATTTGAATTACCTGGGTAACGATCCGAGGAGCTTTCGAATGCGTACTCAAATTATGAAAACATGGGAATTATTCTTATTCGTTAAATATTTTCGTCTATATCTGATTTGAAACTCTATCGCGTAGATTATGCGTTGACCTTGCTCTTTAGATAGTAATTGTGTATCCAGATATCCTTGAATTTGTGAATGATTATGAGTTATTATTAGTCTTTTGAGAACTTCACATCTTATCGACGGCAATGAAACTGGAGTGTTGATAGTGCCAGTAGAATGGATTGATTGATTATGACATGACGACATTGTCTTAATTGATGGGAACTCGAGTAGAATTTCCCTAAATGATAAGATGTTGATTATCAAAAGTGATCTAAATAACTCTTGATGGATGACCATATCCTGCATTTAGACTTGAAATTATAACGTGAATGGTTATGAATTAGTCATAGATATTATAATCTAGAATGAACTTAAAACAAATTTATTAAGAAGATAATTCTGTTATCTGACACTTTAGGAGGTATTTGTTGACGAATTACCTAGACTTTTGCCATTAAGGCAAGTTGAAATTGGTATTGATTATATTTCTGGTGCTGCACTTGTGGCTTGTGCACTGTACGTCAGCACCATCTAAATTAAAGGAATTACCGTACAACTGAGAAAGTTGTCGGAGAAAGATTTTATTATACCAAGCCTGTCATCCTGAAGAGCTATGGTGTTATCTTTCCTTATATTTATAGATTACTGTGACTGAGTAAATTGACAATCGAAAACGATATCCATAACTCGAAATGGAAGAATTGTTCGATCATTTACAAGGTTCTAGCAAATTTGATCCATAGCATGGTTATCATCAACTTCGCATCTGCGAAAGAGATTATCTATTCCAATCACTACATCCGTTACTTGTAATGAACGTTATGAGTTTCACGTGATGCCGTTTGGATTGACCAATGCACATGTAGCATTCATAAATTTGGTGAATCACGTGTGTAGGCTGTAATTTGATAAATTCATGCTCGCGATCATTAAGGACCAATTGTTTGTATATAAGAATAATAATGAGTTAATAATTATTTATAGATTGCCCTGAATTGGCCGAACGATAAAAACATGTACCTTAAATAATTAACATGTGATTAAAAACTTAATCCTTTACATAAAATGACCGTTGGATTAATAATGGTAAGATGTATGCATATAAACTCTTCAAAAATTAAGAGCCCTTTTAAGACTTTGGATTTTACCAAGAAAAAAAAATGGAAATATGTTTTGACAAATATTTTAACAAAGGATTTTAAGGGATTATTCCCTTATACACAAACCATTTAACTAAACTTCTGTTTAGGGGTAAATGTTTGTGTATACCTCAAGATAACTTAAGAAGGATTGAGTAAAACCATTTATACCATAACCTGAAAACTTAAAACGACAATTTTTGCTTTTCAAACTAAGAAAACTTTGACCAAAGTATAAACAAAGGTTTTTCGAACATTTACGAATCTTATTAAATATTTTCGATAAATCAACAAGAAGCTTGTTAATAAAATTTAAAAATTTTTTTGAACATTTTATATAATTGGTCGAACTAAGAAATTTAAAACTTTTACGTTTACGCTTCAAAAAAAAATTAACTAATAATTATTTAATTAATTATAATAATTATCGACGCTTTATACGACGGATTGAGTAAAACGGATAAAGAACCAATTAGGACATGTTCCTTAATAATGAAGATGCAAAACAAATTGCCGAACGATATAAAAATAAACGATGTTTGTAAAAAGGATAATATAGATAATAAAAAGGGTTCGCGGCTAATGTGAACCATTAGAATTGAGAAGCCGATAGCGTTAAATGTTTTAAAGGGCCGTTTATGGTTGCCTAAATGTGGAAGATTGTGAGGTATAGTTATGTTGGAATTTGTAAGTATAAGTATTATATGTATGTCATTTTTGACTAAAAGTATCTTTGTCTGAAGAAGTTGTACTAATGGCAATTATGAAGGCAGACATCGCCTCATACATTAGTAAACGTCTAGCTATTGCAAAGGTCATCATCTGAATTTGATTCGATTTGGGTCATCGTCGACAGACTGACCAAATCTGCTAATATCATTCCTGTTAATGATAAATGCAAAGGAGTTATGTAAACATAGTGTGCCTGTATCGAACATCTATATCAAGATCCTCGCTTCGCTTTGAATTTCTAGAGATTTGCTCAGAAATCATTGAGAACGAACCTTGATGAGAGTACTATGTACCACCCCAATCGAAGGGACGAGGTAAAGTAACGATACAAAGTAATATAAGTGCTGTTTTGTGTTTGAATGATTGACCTTTGGTAATAGACCGTATAATCGTTTTCCTTTGGAGAGATTATCATTGATAATTATCGTATTAGGATTGAGATCGAATCTTGTTAGGATCTAAATCTTAGAGCATCTATAAGCAGGAGTTAAGATGAAGACATCCGACATACACCCATTGTGAGTTGGACATGTCTTTTAGGTTTAAGGTTTCCTATAATGGCGAACCTAACCTTGCAAAATACCTGACCCGCGAGATCTGAAATGATTGTTGAAATTAGGATCTGAATATTGACTGCCGGTAGTAGGCAGGAGGTTATGTGAATATGAAATGTAGATCTTGAAGTGCCAAATGGGTAGCGAAGTTATGCCACAATTTTTAACCTTGGAAAAATGAAATTCATGATCTGACAAATCATGGGATATAAGTCCCCGTTGTATGGGACCATTGAGATGGTATAAAAGATTGGTTTGAAAGGCATACAAGCTGAATCTACCCTAGGACTTCAAAGACTGCGTGAATTATGTTTCGTAAATCGAACTTGATGGAATATCTATCAAGTGAAAATCTGATTATTCTTAGTAAAGCTTAGATCGGCGAAAAGTTGCATTCATCAGAAACCCGTGAACATCATGGATAGAGAAAGTAAGTCAACATGTAGCCTGATCTTATTCCCGTAGTTATGTTTGATGAAACTCGCGTATTATAATGGATTACACTTGTGAGAAAAGACCGAATGTGGAGGAAATACCCACATGGCTTTAACTCTATAAGAAGCGAGTAGTAAGGTAAGATGATCTTTGAGGACAAAGATCCTGATTAGGGGTAAATGCTGTGACAATCCGTCAATTTATGGTTGATATTTTATTCTCAATATTATTTTAAAACAATTTACAATATGAACTCACTTATTTTTGGGAAGAAATTTGGATTTACGTCTTGAAGTAGCATCGACTACGTTTAAACCGGAGGATTCAACGTTACGTGCTTACGTTTACATACACCGTCTTTGGTGACAGTCCGACATTTCAGAAAATAAATTTATCCGTGACTATTATTTTGGAGTTTTAAATTTGTGTTGGTTCATAAACTCACAAATTTACAAGAAGAGATTAGGACTTACGATTTTATTTTTACGTCCTTTACGACTAAACCGGAAACCTTAGGATTACGTATTTACGTTTTTGAACTCCGTTTTTGATGAGACAATTTTTATTGGATTCGTTTTGTGACGGTGATTCATAATTTATAAAAACGTTTTTCGTAAAACGACCCGAGGGCACGCAAATCGAGAAAACTAGAATCGAGAAATACCCGTAAACTAGTGAGATGGGACAAAACACTTTGTCCCATCCCACTAGCTTATATGGGACGGCAAGAAGACACCACCACACATAGGTGGCATCAAGTTATAACTTGTTTACACAAGTGTAAGCTTGTGCTTACTTGTTAAGCTAACTCATTTACCAACTTCACAAAACTAGCAACTCCTTTCACTTCTACCATTTCTATCCATGCAATTCACTCTCAAAACTCTCTCTACTCCACCCTTGTGCCGTCCCAAATCAAGCAACAAACACCCTCATTGATCTTTTCTAACTACAAACCACATGTTTACTAGTCCTATTAAGGTGTTTCCTTGAAGCCTTGATCATTTGGTGGCCATATAACCAACTTTGGAGGTGATTTGCTTGTGTCCTAGGGCTGATTTTCCAACATATGATCTTGATATTTGATGGTCTTGGAGATACTTGTTGTGTTCATCAAGTTCTTGCCTTCCTAAAACAAGAAATCCACTTGGATTGGTAAAGAAGATCATCCTCTACATTTTTCTCTTATTATTTTGTAAAGAACAAATGTATTTTCTTTCATTTTGTATATGTATATGATGTATATATGATGATAAAAATGTTGGGGATCAAGTGTTGATAAACATGCTTAAAAATGATGATAACCATAAGAAATGAAGCTAAAATCATGACTAATTAGTTGTCTGTATAAAAACAGTAGATAACTAAATGATGAACTGATAAAAATGCATGGTTTGATCTATTTACAGTAAGTAGATGATGTTATACACATGTGAGAGTTGGCCATGCAATGGAATCAAAATAATGAGTGAGATATGATAAAAACAAGTTAGGTGGTACAATCTGAATAAGCAGTTTTGTAGGGACTGTTAAGGCAACTTAGACTCAAAATGGGCAGTAGCTATAACTAAGTTATATGTAGCACATATTATGAAGAAGTTGTCATCCAAAAATGAGCTTCTAAGTCATTATAGAACTCTAGATATGATAAAAATGGTGAATGTGAAGTTAAAAATCAGATTTTTGGAAATAATGTTTATTATTATCATATAAGCACTCACTTTATAATTTATAAAATGTAAGATATAAACCCACTAACTTATAGAACATAATTATATAAATGTATAAAAGGTTAATTGAATGGGTAAATTAGATAAATGGTGGTAAAAATAATATTTATAAGTAATAAAAACTATAAACTTGATTTTTACGACTTTTTCGGCTATTGCCGTGAAATTAACGTTTTTCATCAAATAAAACTTAGACGACCAAACCCGTCTAATGTAAAGTTTATAAAAGTTGTATACTGATGTATAGGTAACTAAGACAAGTAAAAACCGATAAAACCCGAAATATAAGAAATACGGACATTAACGAGCTAAGTAAACATAGTGGACTAATACTTGAGCTAATAATTGGACTAAATGAGATATAAAGAACTTATTGGGCTTAACCCATTTAGGCCCAACTTGGAAAGTATACATACTGATAATATAAGTACAAAATGGATTCAAACAAGTTAAAATGTACAATGCTTGGGAAGAAAGATGTATAGAACCAGAAAGACTTGAGTATGGTGATGAGTTGGCTGAGGAGAAGCTGAGAGAATTGAAATTGCAGGTTGACTTTGACATGCCAGAGGTGGTTTAAATGTACAATGCTTGGGAAGAAAGATGTATGGAGAATCCAGAATTGACCATTTCAGATCAAATATGGGGTTTGGAGATTCTTCTTAGAGTTCAGAAGGATTGCCAGGTAATTTTGAAACACAAGGCAAGTAATATTCTCTCAGAGTTGAAAAGGGATAGAAGGGAGCTATACTTCATGTTGCTCAGATGTCATGGAGTTGGATGACTTATCAGAAGTTGAGGGCTTTGACATTTGATGAGTTGGAAAGCAGGGCTTATCCCATTTGGGTGAGAGTGTAGGAAGCAAACACTCTCAGACTTCTTTCTGATGAAAGAAAGGAAGAACTTGCAGAAGAAATGGAACTCAAGAAAGCTATGTTTGTTCCCAGGCCAGTGAAGAAGGGAATTTCATTTGAGTTTCCCAAAGATATGGATCCACTATATCCAAGTGAAGCTGTTATAAGAAAGAGCCTCAAGCTCTCACCATTAGAAGCTTCAGATATGGTGCAAGTGTTACCATTAGATTCCAGGAACCCAATTTTGAGCTATGAAGAAGATGAATGTGGGTTTTGGAAGATTGGCAGATATGGCAAAGAGGTACACACTTTTACCACTCTCATATCTTTGTTTGCAAGTTGTGATAGAGAAGACTTGGTGGACCTTTGGAGGTTGCTGGAGACCAAGTATGAGGCTGAAGCACCAACTTCAGCTAATGGAATAAAACTTTGGGCCACATTCAAAAGAATGTGTGGACCAAAAGATGAGGATCCTGCAATTTGGAAGGATCTTGAAGATGACCTCAGTGGTCTTCAATGGAGGTTATATTCAACTGCTGGTGTTTACCATTTGAGTTCTACAAAGTTTGCTGAGTATCTACTTGTGGATGGTCAGTATTTCATATCCAAGGCTATTTTGGAGAAGATGAAGGACACTCAGCTGGAAATAGATTATTCAAGTGATGTGGCAAAAGATTTGATCAGATTTATTCATTACCAATATGAGAAGGTTTGTAAGATTCCTCCTAGTCCTTAATGCTTATTCAGAAACTTGATCATAAGAGTGGATATCAAGTTTAGGGGAGGATTGTTGGGAATAAATTAAGGCCAGATCACTTGAGCGCTGACAAGAACAAAACAAGCGTTGACAAGAACAAAACAAGCGCTGACAGCTCAAGCGTTGACAAGATAAAGTCAAGCGTTGACACATTGAAGACAAGCACTGATGGAAGATATACTCTACGCGTTTATTGTATTCTAGATTACTTCTAGTAAAGATAGGAACAACAATGTATCTTCTATATTTATCTTTACCTAGAATAGCTGATACGTAGATTATTGTACAAGGCTTCTTATGTCTATAAAAGAAGACCTTTAGGTTAATGTTTGATATAAGTTTTTCATTCGTAAACTACTTTCATTGTAAGCAAGTTTGATATTGATAATCAAAGTGAAAGTTTGTTTATATTATTGTGTGTTCTTGTTTAAGTGTTAAATTCCGCATAACACTTAAATTCATAAGCATATACAAAGGTTTCTCTAAGTGTATTACTTGATCTAATCTCAGATACATAAAGCTAAATCGATCTAAGTTTTGGGATCAACACTCTCTACTTTCTGTCACTACTTTCTCTCTCTAAAAATTCATATCTTTTTCATCTATTTTCTATCATTAATCATCAAATAAGATGAGACAACACAAACACACAACAAAAACAAACAAACACCAAAACGATCCTTTAAGATTCACTGAAATTGTCAAAACGGCTAGTATTCGGAGCAAAGTAATGTCAAGTGATTACGAAGTGGATTTGGTATTTATTATTTGAATTTGAAGTGGAATATCACGAAGGCATCTACTAAGTTCATCATCGAGCCTTTTTCACCCCCTCTATCGATTGATGATTCGCTTGAGCATTTATGATTGAGACTTGATTTATCTAGTTTCCACTGTCAAGGGGTGGATGGTCGACGACATGGACAACTATCACTTAAGGAGTTATGTTGTAGTGATCAGTGTCACACTCACCGGGAGTTGTGGATACTTCAAGAGGTGTTCTACATCTTATACCTCTCTCTTTATGTATAAGATTCTAAGAGACGTTTCTCTGCACCGTTCATCAACAAAAGTGCTAAGCGTAAGTAACAAATTTGGGGGATTATACTTCAGTTTCAAGTTTGGAATATCAGGTTTACTTCACCAGTGGTCACTACAGATAGCCGAAAGAATACGAGGTTGGTAAGTTTAGCCAGAGAGTACAAGAGTAGACATGTGATCAGCAAACAATTCTCACGAGCAACTTGAGCTACATAATGTAAACAAAGATTTCTGCTTCAGACACAAACATCTCGCGATTCTGATTGTACTCGTCAAATGATGCTTCCGAGTGTTCTTAACCACCATACTTTTGACAAGAATGCTACCGAGTGTTCTTAACCACCATACTTTTGACAATAATGCTACCGAGTGTTCTTTACCACCATACTTTTGACAAGAACGCTACCGAGTGTTCGTCACCATCATACTTTCGACAAGAACATCTCCCGATTTTGACCGTACACGTCAGATGATGCTTCCGAGAGTTCGTCACCATCATGTGGTAAAAGAACGTGTACTTTGGAGTAATTAGTTAAACTTCCAGGGGGAAGTATTCTACAAGCGTGAGAAGATTTGTTGCTGATTTCTTACATGTTCCCCCAAACACATAATCATGAAGACCAAAAATGTCAAGGTAACAGTTACTTGGTGTGGTTTGCTTCTTCTTCTACAAAATTCTGTTGTGCACTTTAAATGTCAAAGATAGAAGATTGCTCAAGCTACAAGTTCTGCTCAAGACAGGGATATTGGTTTGAGGGGAAGCTGATTCAGAAACTTCGTCAAAAATAAGTCTATGAAGAAAGCTTTTCAAGACATGTGGTATGAATTGGGGGGATGTTAATCCAGTTCATACATGATAGAATGGTTCCTCAAAAAGCAAAGACAAAGAGGATTCAAACTGGGGTATAAGTTTTTCTAGAAGACTTGAAGACAACGACGTCATCCTCAGCATTGGAAGCAAACTTAATACTTTCATATTTGTGTTGTATTTGCATTTGTAAGGAACATTGTAAGTAATTCCGTATGTCTCCACATTAGGGCAAGATTGTTAGCCTTAAAATGTGTGCGACTAATGGAATTACATTAGTTTCATAGCCGGGACTTGCAGGGACTAATATTGTCATATGTAATAGTCCAAGTCTCGTGCTATATATATACCCCTCCATACTTCCATGGATGGGTGAGGATTATCATTTCTTGTCTTTACATTCTCTCACTAGAATAAACACACCTTTCTAGTATCTTGTTTCTCTCACTAACAATGGCTAAACACTTGTTCAATCCTCCCCGACCTCCGGATCATAAACCCGTGTTCATAGTGAATCCAAGTTAACACTTAGGTTAAAAACATGTATTATTTCTAAAATAATAATAACTTAAGTCCATGATTAAATTAATTTAGCCTTGTTTTAATTAATTTAATATCCTCGAAAAATAATACAACTTGTAAAACGTAAACTTGTAAAAATTAGTCATGGACCGAACCCGTGTTTTTAATTTAGACCGAACATGAACCGGACCGAATCCCCTTGAATCGGACCGAGCCAAACACCCCTTAGCAGTGGCTACCCAACCTAGCCGGTTGCCACTGCTAGTGCAAAATCACCACCGGCTTTAGCCGGTGGTTCCCCCTTCCCTGCTTCGTGTTCCCACCGAAAGAACAAAACAGCCACCGGTCTAAGACCGGTGGTGCTGTTGTGCTGTCGAGACCCCCAACGAAACAAATACACCTCGACGTGAGTCGGGGTTCGTTGTTTTCTTACGGCCGAAACACCAAAACCCCACTGAGACCTTGAGGTCTCGGTTGGTGATGATACAAAGACCATCGAGAGCCCATGGCTCTCGGTTCATGCATCGGTCAAACAAAACCAAACCACAAACCCTTCTTTTTTTATGTTTTCATGATTACTAACATGTTTTCTTGTTTTATTTTTGATTTACATAATCATGTGTTCTTAATTTCACTTAAAAGAATAAAAAGAAAGGATTAAAAAGGTTACCGAATATGTGATGAATGAGGATTAATAACACGAACACTAACACTCGAATTCAATAACCAAAATCAAGCAAACACCCTTGGTGGTGTGTCTTGTAATCGGCGGCAAAGGGAGAGGACAAAGGAAGAACTAGGGTTTTATTTTTTATAAAAATCTTGAATAATGAAAAGTCCGTGATTTGTTTTTCCCCTTAGTTAAAATTTAAATGGGATTGGGCCCTCCCTTTTCCTTGTGTCCGCGGCTATAAGGCCCCAAAAGGCCTTGATGGGCCTTTTTCATGTTTAACCAAATTACGTGTTCGTTCATTAGTACTTTCATGTTAGTTCGTAATTTATTATTCGTGTTATAATAAATACTTATATGTAATCGATATTTATCGTATAATAATAAATATTTACGTAGTTACATGTTCATGATTTAATGTTCATGATTTCATGTTCGGGATTATAATTATTATGATTAATAATTATCGTGTAATACCACGTACTTAATAATTGTCGTGCACTACTTAGTAATTAATATTCATGACACGTGTTCATGATATAAAAGAAAAGTTTTAATTGGTTCGTATGTTTACTAAGTGTACTGTTCATGGTAAAAGTATGCAGGTTTTACAACACTTCCCCCCTAAAAAGGATAATTCGTCCCCGAATTATAGATAAAGTAAACTGAAAGAGGAACATACCCGAATTCAAAACTTAAAATGAGGGTAAGAAGCCCGGATAGACTCCTATGTTTCCCAAGTGGCTTCCCGCTCGGTATGATCCCTCCAAATGATTTTGATGAATGGAATCGTCTTCTTCCTCATGACTCGTTCTTGTTTGTCAAGAACTCGTTCGGGTTCCTCGATGAAGGTAAGATCTTCACGAATCTGTTCCATTGGATACTGAACCGTGTGAAGGGGATGATAATTATAGCCTCTGAATAAGGACACATGGAAAACATCATGAACGTGAGAAAGCTGCAGAGGTAACGCTAAACGATACGATACTTCACCAACTCGATCGATGATATCAAACGTCTGATGAATCGAGGACTGAGTTTCCCTTTGATTCCAAAACGTCTAACACCACGTGTCGGTGATACCTTAAGAAAAACATGATCTCCCACATTGAAATGAAAGTCCCTACGGTGCTTGTCGGCGTAACTCTTCTGACGTGCACGAGCTTCTTGTAATTTCGCCTTAGCTACAACGACCTTCTCGTTGGTCAAATCTATCATCTCCGGTCCTTAAAGTGTTCGCTCACCAACCTGATCCCAGCAGATTGGGGCGCGACACTTTCTGCCATACAACATCTTGAATGGTGCACACTTGATGTTGGCGTGCCAACTGTTGTTGTATGCAAACTCTACCAGGCAGATATAATCGTCCTAATATCATGTCCATTCTAATGCACATGCTCGAAGCATGTCTTCTAATGTCTGAATGGTTCGCTCCGACTGGCCATCTGTCTGAGGATGAAAAGTCGTGCTAAGCTCAAGTTTGATACCCCAAGCTTTCTGCCCAGACTCCTCCAAAATCGCAAAGTAAACCGAGGATCTCTGTCCGAGATGATACTGGATGGAGTACCATGAAGTCTCATGATCTCCTTTTTATAACTGTCGGCGAGTTTGCTAACCGGATCATCCTTGTGGATCGGTAAGAAATGAGCTGACTTGGTAAGTCGATCAACGATAACCCAAATTGCATCATGCTTCCTCTTGGTCTGCGGAAGACCGATAACAAAATCCATGGTGATCTTGTCCCACTTCCACTCTGGAATGTCTAATGGTTGTAGTAGACCACTAGACCGTTGATGCTCGATCTTAACCTGCTGGCAGGTAAGACATTTGGAGACATAAGTAGCAACATCTTGCTTCATACCACTCCACCAAAATTACTGCTTGATGTCGTGGTACATCTTGGTTAAACCAGGATGAATGGAGAATGGGGAGCTATGAGCTTCAGCCAATAACGCTTCCCTGAGTGTAAGATCATCAAGAACACAAAGTCTCGTGCCCTGCCATAAGATACCGTCGTCATCCAACCGAAACTCCGTCTGCTGCTCTAAGTTCTGAATGATTTCCCAAATGTCACCATCATCCTTCTTAGCTTCCTTGATCCTAGAGAGTAATTCAGGTTCCACTCTAAGATTAGCCCAGTAACCGTGTTGTCCACGTACCATGATTTCAATGTCTAGTCGCTCCAAGTCTCTTATAATCTCTTCCTCTATTTTAATGTCGTTGATCATACCCGACTTTCTACTAAGAGCATCTGCCACTACATTCGCCTTGCCGAGATGATACTGCAGATTAATGTCATAATCCTTCAACAGCTCTAACCACCTTCTCTGCCTCATGTTCAGTTCACGTTGAGTGAAGATGTACTTCAGGCTCTTGTAATCTGCAAAGATATCACATGATTCGCCATACAAGTAGTGCCTCCATATCTTCAATGCAAACACGACTGCTGCAAGTTCCAAGTCATGCGTAGGGTAGTTCTCCTCATAAGGCTTAAGCTACCGTGACACGTAAGCAATCACTTTCTGCATGAGAACACAGCCAAGTCCCTTCCCTGAAGCATCACTATAGATTTGAAATCCACCTGTACCAGATGGGAGAGTAAGAATCAGCGTAGATACCAGCCTCTGCTTTAGGTCTTCAAAGCTCTTCTCTTTTTCTTTAGTCCAGACGAATTTCTCTCCTTTCTGCATCAGTTTGGTCAATGGCAGTGCTAAACGGAAAAAGTTCTCTACGAACCTACGGTAGTAACCAGCTAAGCCTAGAAAACTGTGAACTTCAGTCGCTGATGTCAGTCTTGTCCACTTGGTAATAGCCTTAACCTTTGTTGGATCCATGGTTATTCTTTCTGCTGATACTATATGGCCTAGGAACGCCACCTTGTCTAACCAGAATTCGCATTTGGAGAACTTGGCATACAACTGCTTCTGGCGAAGTATCGGCAATACTGTACGAAGATGGTCTTTGTGTTCCTTTTTTGACTTATAGAAAATGAGAATATCGTCAATGAAGACGATGACGAACTTTTCCAAAAACTCATAGAAGATACGGTTCATCAAGTCCATGAAAACAGCTGGAGCATTGGTAAGGCCAAATGACATGACTACAAATTCGTAGTGTCCATAACGTGTACGGAAAGCGGTCTTGACGATGTCCTGCTCTTTAACCCGTACTGATGATAGCCCGACCTCAGATCAATCTTGGAGAAATGTTTGGCCCTTTGGAGTTGGTCAAACATGTCGTCAATGCGTGGTAACGGATATCTATTCCTGATGGTGATCTTGTTAAGCTCACGATAATCGATGCAAAGATGCATAATGTCGTCCTTCTTCTTTACGAATAGAACCAGTACGCCTCATGGAGATGTACTAGGGCGGATGAAACCTCGTTCTAAAAGTTCCTAAAGTTGTTCCCTTAACTCCTTCAGCTCTATGGGAGCCATGCGATCAGGAGTCTTGGAAATTGGCTCAGCTCCTGGGATGAGTTCAATATTAAACTATATTTCACGAGCAGGTGGTATGCCCGGAAGTTCTTCTAGAAATACATCTGAGGATTCTGACACGATTGGCTGATTCTGGATAGATGGAGATTCAGCCTCCAAATCATGAACAATAGCTAGATAGCCCTCACAACCATGTGACAGTAATGCACGTCCTTGTAAGGTTGAAATTATTTGTACAGGCCTTCCTGGTATGAAACCATTGTGAATATACTCTGGTGCATTTATATCACCGAAGATGACCTGATATGAATGGCAGTCAATGGTGGCATGATGTTTGGATAGCCAGTCCATGCCTAATATCATGTCGAAATCGCACATGTCCAATGGAAGTGCGTCAACTGGGCGAATCTTATTGTCAAATTTGAGGGGAAGACTCTTGTACCCATGTGTTATTCGTACAGAGTCTCTTAAGGGCGTGGAAATGTTTAATACATTTTCTAATGACATAGGGGATATCCTAACATTCTTAGCATAAAAATTAGAGATGACCGAATGAGTAGCACCCGTGTCAAATAAAACACATACAGCTTGACCATACATATACAAGATTCCAGTGATGGTACCTGTTGACTTGTTGTCCTGATCACGCGAGGTCATGTACACCCGTCTAGTAGTAGGAGGTGTCTTGGAGTTGGAATGTCCATATGTGCCCTCTATCTCACCCTTGCGGCAGTCCTTCATGCGATGGCCTGGATGGCCACACTTGAAGCAAGCATCGCTATCACAGCGACACGACCCTGGGTGTCAGCGGTTGCACGTAGTGCAGAGAGGGTAAGTATACCCTCCAACAGGTTCCCTTGCTGGCTGGGAGCTTGTTCAGAAAAGTATACGTGAGACATGGTTAATGGGTACAAACAGGACAATGCATAAAATCGTAAGACATAATACCAGTGATAGCTGCACGGTTGGGCTGTGAACCTCTGCGGTCCTGCTCCCTCCCGTTGCCATGATTCCTGGTAGAAGATACTGAAGTGTCAGAATTATGAATCATAAAGCATGTAACATAAGAAATGAGTAAGTTTAGGGACCTGTTGTTGTTGGAGTTGCTAGCGTTGTTACGGTAATTATATTACCGCCACTCCTATCCAAAGCAGAATGGTCTTGGGTCTGACCGTTACCCTTGTGCTGACTAGGCGTTGCTAAGTAGCCGGTTGAAACCGGTCCCCAATCTTCTGCCTGAAAGATGCAGTTTATAGAGAAAGATCAATATTTGGATGGTACTGAATGAATTGAAATGATCACCGCTGAGTGACGAAGAATACCTTTTCTCGGGTCTCTCTGCCTCTCCAAACTCATCCCTCTCTTGCAGCATCTCCAACTTGCGTGCTGCATCAGCTACTTGTGCCACCGTGTTGAAGGTATCACACACCAAGCTAATGGCGACCGATGTATGAAGAGCCCAGCGAAAGTGGTACGCTTGCTCCTCTACAGTCCCTGCTCCTGCGCCAAGGAAACCAGCCAAACGAAGAAACCTCAGCATGAACTCATTGTTGTTCTCCCCAGCTCTCTGCCTAATCCCGTGGTACTCCCACTTCAGCTTATCCTGCTCAGCCTTTGGGAAGAACTGTCCCATAACCAACTACCTAAACTAAGCCCAAGTCAAGCCAGCCACCCAATTGTCGCCTCCCTCAGATTGCTTCACCGACTTCCACCATCCAAGCACGTCTTCTTCAAACTTGTATCAGGCCAACCTTGTCTTAAAGACAGGGTCGCAACCCATCACATAAAAAAATTTCTCAATATGAGCTAGCCAGCTCTCAGCCTCATTGGGATTGTCAGTCTTCTCGAAGGATCGCGGACACTGCTTGTTGAATCGCTCCAGCCATGTGATCAGTGTAGCTGGAGGAGGGGGAGGATTCTGATGCTGGTGCTGATTGTTGGCAGCTTGCACCTCGGCCCTGATTTCATTCCTCAGTTGAAGAAGCATGACCTGCATCGCAGCTTGAACTGCTGCATTGAGTTGCTCCTGTTCGCGTGTGAGAACCATCTGACAGTATAAAACAAAATGCATGATTAAACTAGTTAAAACATAATATATATACATGAAAAAAAATTATGCCAATAAATCATGAGAAAAATTTTATGCATGAAAACAGTGTATGAATGCATGATGATGAAATATCATGGGTTTGGGTGAACGCCTTTGGGTCGGTTCACCTAAACAAAATCACATGACGAGGATGAACGCCTATGGGTCGGTTCATCAAAACAAAAATGATTCGATTTAGAAGCACATGCGACTAAATACGGCCAGTCCTATACCAACCATTACTTAGTCAAAATTCTTGCAACAATGATATATGAATGAATGCATAAAAACAACTGTCAGTTCTAGGAAGACCATGGTGATTACCCACTAATCACAGGTCATGTTTTAAGAGCCTACAGGTCAAAACCTTGGCTTTGATACCATAATTGTAACACCCTATTTTGGTAAATGCAATGTCACGCGTGATTATGGCGTGTCATCAAAGCATGCAACGTAAATGTCTTAAAAACATTAACTGACCATGAATGGAAATACTGGAAAGAAACATCGATAGTCCAAGTATAAGCTCATCACACATAAACAGAATTACTAAAATGGAAAAGGACTAAACAATGTCTAAAGAAATAAGTAGCAAAATGTATGAAGAAATGCATAAAGTAGAGAATGCTAGATAGCTTCCAATCCATATGCACGTACGCTTAAAGTCTACGAGCGCCCTTGAGTACCTGCCGTTTGGGAACATGAAAGGAAAACGGCTGAGCATAACGCCCAGTGAACGGATATACAAGTATAGCATGAAATGACATAAGCATAAAAGACTAATCGCAACGGAAATGTATAAGTCCTAGATAACCTGGAAACATTTTCATAAAACTGGTTTTATAGTTTGAAAAGACTTATGTTTTTATGCAAAAATCTGTATTAATTAGCCAATAGCCCATATAGGTCATGAGGTTCCACCGTGCATGAATACTTAGAGGGGAGACCTCGTCATGCAATTAGAGGGGTTTCCTCTAATTAAATAGTCTGGGTAGGAGGGATCAACTCCTTGTGAAGGATGCAAGGCACACACCGCATTCACCATGAATATCCTGTAAAACATGTAACTAGGATGCACCAATACGCCCCACATGATAACATAATATAATGGCCAAAACTGAAAAGGGACGCCACGAGCAATCACTCTGCCGTGGGGAAGTCATAACATTGGTGCCTCAGTGTTATGGTTATGGTACCTCCATAACTAGGTGACACTGGTCATGCATGTATATGGCTTATGCAATTATTCTAACATATGTAATAAAATATATAAAAAAATACTGGGAAAACAGTTGGCTGCAAACGGGGAATCCTAATAAGGAAAGAATGTCCATACTGAAGGACGAAAAATCCGTACCTTGTGTCCAGTGAACGAGGAAAGACGAAAGGATGAAAGTCCTACTCCGACCCCACTAATGGTACATAAATGGAGAACATGTATATGTATTCTGACTACTGAGTACGTAACTGATCATAACATGTTTTAGCTTGTTTTATATGTTCTTGTCTTGTTTTACTGATTTAAATGTTACACTATATTTATCATGTATTTCATGTATTCTGATTAAGTATTAACTTGTATTCTTGTATTATTTTACTTTTTGTGCAATTATTTTACTTGGTGGAGGTTCATTGGAGTAAAAGGCTTGTGCTTGTGGTGCTTCAATTGGAAAGTATCCTTGCTGAGGAGTATAGCCCATAGGAGAAGTGATAGCTTGTGATGGTGATGCCTGATGTGTTGGTTGCTGTGGAAGAACACTTTGTTGATATGATTGTTGTGGCATCATCTGTGGTTGATAGGATGGTTGTTGTGGTTGCTGATATGTGTGTTGTGGTGGCTGATGCAAGTATGATTGTTGTTGATAAGTGTAAGCCATGTTGTGTTGGGGGGTCATTTGTTGAGAAGCATACATGGCAAGTGGATCACGAACTTGTGGTGAAGACAACCGAGCCTCGATCACATGGCATTCGTGTTGTTGAAGAAAAGCTTGAAGTTGATCCACGTTGGTTTGATGCAAATCCTTAGCCAATTTAACAGCCGTCACGTACTTGCTCCATTCAGAAGGGAGAATGTTCAAATACTTGGTGTTTAATCGAAATGTAGGAATTGCCAGGCCATAGATGTTAAGCTCATTCGTCAAAAGAGTGAATCTCAAAAGTAATCATTGAGAGTCTCCCGGGGAAATAGGCAAACTTATCAAACGTATCATATAGTTTACACTCTCGTTCTTGTTTAGTTAACGAGGTGCCTTGCATTAGAATTCAAATTCTATCCTATAACTCTTTGGCACTTTTATGTTTGCTCACTAATTTGTAGACATCTGGAGGAAGGGCTTGGAGAATGATAATTGCAGCTTGTTTATCACACTTATCTTGAATCTTCATATCTCCGGTCAATTCACCCGTTGTGCGAGGACGAGTGATTGCACCTTCCGTCATAGTACCATATACCAATGGTCCATTGAGCACCGATGCCCGAATGAGATGTCCGTTCTCTTTGTTCAACATATAAAGTTCCAATCGGGAAGCCCAATCCTCGTACATGGTTTTCTCCAACATTGGTGGGCTATTATCCGTACCCGAGAGGATGGACTTATCCGTAAGAGATATGTACTCCATTTCGATAAGTTAAGATTTACAAACGTTGATCGAACAATGAGAGAAAGTAAATGTGTTTGTTGTTGCGTGTAGAAGCCGAGAAATAATGTTGAAATCCCCTAAATTATGTTCTCGATGAACCAAAAATTCCAAGACAAAATTACACACGTTCAAAAACACGTTTTTGAAAAATCTTGGAAATCTTGTCACTCTATCGGATTGCAATCACAATGATTAGATCGCAATATGTGATCGCAATGTTTAGATCGCAATGTTCAGATCGCAACTTTAGATCGCAATACAGATCGCAACTTTAGATCGAAACTTTAGATCTCAATACAGATCGCAATACTTGATCGCAACTTTAGATCGCAATACAGATCGCAACTTTAGATCGCAATACAGATCGCAACTTTAGATCGCAAGCTATCTGAATATTCGATCGCAATGTAGAAACCCTAGGGTTTTTGCGATCGCAATATTCGAATCGGAATATAAAACCCTTCAAACTTTGCGATGGAGAAAAATACCACTGTTCTCGGATAATACACAACAAATTCGAGATTTTTAGCTTAAAAATGAATCAAACACCCAAAAATTTTGTGTTTTTAACCAAAGTAACAATACCAAATCATAGCTACAAGTATGTAGATGATTTGTATCAAGATTAAACCATAAAAACACAAAAAAATTTGTACGAATGTATTTGGATCAAAAATAGGCGTTTGAATCAAGAACACAAACACAAAAACCAAACAATCATCCCATGGCTCTTGATACCATTTGTTGGATATTGTAAATCTTGCTTATGTTTAGAGAGAGAAAGTGATAGAAAGATGGTAAGAACACACACATACTTTGAGAGCGAAAGTGTATAAAAACACACTTAACTATGTGAAAATATGTATGAACCAACACCCTCTCCAACTAAGGAGATGGTTTATATACCCAAACCTTGTGATGGGCGCGAGCTTACATAATGGGCCGCCGACCTATACAACTCATGGGCTTGGCATGGCCTTTTTTGTTTAATATAATGAAAACTAAACTACGAGCTATAACTTAATCTATTGTTGGAGTGACCGAACCTTCCTAATACGTAAAACGTATTTCCAACAAAGAAGGGGATCACTAGGTCGACCAGACTCTAGAAGGAGCGAGTCTCGTACGCATTCTGATAAACATGGTCGTTCCCAAAATAGAGATCCATCAACTTCTGTCACTAGATCATCTCGGTATAAGTGTCACGGGAAGGATACATCCTCTTTATCCCGCACTTCAAAAAGTAAGAACAATGACATACGCCACTATAAGTCTAGGCAGAAGCACTATAGACAGGAGGATAAAGCTTTATCACGACCCTGTAGCCGCAAGGAGACATGCCCATTTACATCACGAATCTACGGATTCCATTATTCTAAAAAGACAAGAATGCCAACCACTGTTAAAACTTATGACGGCACAGGAGATCTGGATGACCACTTGAAACTTTTTTAAGCTGCAACCCACGTTGAGCACTAGTTGATACTTACATGGTGTCACATGTTCAATTCCACTTTAATAGGCAATGTGTGCACATAGTTTGACCAAACTACCAAAATATGAAGTTGAGATATGTGAATACAAAAAATACCCAAGAACATCTACAAGAAAGGTAAAAAGAGAAAGAATGTAACATATGTAATAAAAAAGACTTGTGTAAAGCCCAATATTTTCTTGGGGTGCCTACAGATACTAACATTCGGGTCGGCCAACTCAGGATGAAAGCAAGAGGGTATATGGTATTTCCCACAAAAAAACGTCTAACTGAACTTGTGTTTAGTCGGATCTACAAGCGGCCAATGTAGTCACCGAAAAAAAACTATAAACAGTTTAACCTAGAAAGCCTAAAAATCCAGAAGAAATCACTGATCTACCAAGAAAATGACCAAAAACGCTTCGAAGGTTTTGACAATAGCAAAAATGACGGATAAGGGGAAAAGTAATAGTGAAAAAAGAAATGGGTACTTATAGTCTCGGTATAGTGAAAGCCCTTCTCACGGGATGGTGACACGTATACCCTACTAAGGAAACAAATAACAAGGATTAAGAGAGGAAAGGACATGACAGAGCCAAGTGACATAAGTTACTCGACAAAGGGTCTCATCAGTAGAAAAAATAAGAGGATACGGTTTAGAGACGTTCAACGTTTCACCTAACCAAAAAAAAATTAAAGCCACAGGAATAACAACGCATATGGGAGAAGGAAACCGTAACAAGCATAAAGTCCAGTGATATACCCACAAGACGAAACATACTGAAACGTAGCACGCGAACAATTGTGAACGTGATACGTGAACAATTGTGAACGTGATACGTGAAGATATGGTGAGTGTAGTATGAGCAAACATATCGTGATCAATGGTATGTGTAACATATCGTGAACTTGATATGAGAAACGTGGAATGAACATGACATGTGAAACATATCGTGAACATGGAATACGGCGACGGTAACGCCAAACGCTATAAGGTGAGACATGGGATGTGACGTGAAACGTCTGTCTAAGGATAGAGAATTATCTAAACTTGAGTCTGGTCTCTCAAGTTCTTGCAAAACTTCCCAGAACGAAAATGAACGTAAAATCGTAAGGCATGAGACAATCATGAACGTGAATAGTGTCATGAACGTGAGTGTGAAAGCAAGTCGTGAAATTAGAATAAGGAGCACAAAAGTGAACCTTTGTCTGGCCCGTTAGCTGAGGAATTACCAAGTGACCGGATGAGCCTTGGCTTGAACATGTCCGGTAAATTTGTTGGTTCTGAAATCCTTGCGGACGAAAGGATTCTATAGACTTGATCAAACTATTTACAATAACCCAGATAGCATCATGCTTCTTCTGAGTTCGCGTTTATCTGGTAACCAAAATCCATGGAGATCTTGTCTCATTTATGTTCACCTTTTCCGATGATGGAAAACATCCTAGTCAGTTGGTGTTCTATCTTAGCCTGTTGGTATGTCAGGTACTTAGATATGAACGTAACTATATCTTGCTTCGTAGAAACTTGATACATAGAAATTTGCGGAACTATAAGTCTCCGAAATTAGACTTCTCTTAGCGTAGTACTTTCTTTGAACACCTAACATAGTGTAGGGTTCTCACCTTTACGCATAAGCTGAGTCATGTTAAGATTAACCGTGAGAATCCATGTGATTCAGTGTGTCTCTATAATAAACCAGAATTTAGATTGGAAAATTTCAGGGTGAAATTTCTCTTGCCGTAGAATTTGCAACATAGTGCAGATATGGTCTTCCTGCTCTTCTATGGGATTTAGAGGAAATCAGGTTATCCTTGATGAACACTGATGAGTTTGTTTATGGTCGTGTCTTAACTGACAGCTAGAAAACTTTAGCAATCATGACTAACAAAGCACGTGTTTGTAGATGTAAAACCCCTGTTTTTACCTTTTGACTTTGTCCCATAGTGTGCACATCTTGTTGAACTCAATGTAATCCACTTCATTATTTTATGAAGCACCAGTCTTGTATCAAATCACGCTGTTCATTCCAGTATATTATTATTAAACATAGGAGACTGTTGACGCGTTTAATTTTTCTTGACCTTCTTGAAACTACACAGTAAACACCTAACAATGACCATATACTTTGGTTTAGAAAATTTAACTTGTACATTATACCTTACATTAAATATTCAACCATATTTTCATCTCGTACCTAAGTATGTGACAAAAGTGGACAAATTTCGTTTATGGAACCCCATATCACACGAATTGTCCATATATCGTAGTATACATTGGCAACGACTCTCCTAAAACACCCTATACAACCTTAATACTTGGAGACATTTACATAGCAACTCCTTTCCTCCCACTTATGTATACACGGCTAGGATTCGGACACACCAACCAAGATTTCAAACATTCTCTTAACAAATCAAGTAGGATCCTTCCATTAAAGCTTGTACTTCTTGTCTCCACAAAACCATCTACTAGCCGAAAACCACCCTCCTCACCCTTGTACAAACACTTCTTCATTAATGCTCACAAGTTTAAGTCACACTTACCCTTCTAGTCTTGCAAGCCGACGACTAGAACCCAAGCCAAAGGCCAATGTACATCATCTTTCCATTAATGACTTAGTACTAGGAATCTCAAGTGCTAGATTACCTTGTACTCAAACCTAGGGAAACCCCCTTTCTTGCTTCTCTCTTGACGTAGCAAACCCCAAGCCACATAAATCTCACCCAACTTGTGGTTAGCTAACAAACACAATCTCCTATAACTTACCATTTTCGGATGAACACACACACACACACCCTAAGCATTTACTCCCAATCATTCTCACAAAAATCTCTCATGGCATTGAATTGAGTCAAGGTACATTGAAGAAGAAAGAGGGTCACGGTATACTCAAGACTTGACTAGGAAGTCTTCCTAACCCTACTCTAGGTCACGGCTAAGCTACAAACCGTATAGAACTCAAGGTTACTACTTGATTCATTATCACCACCTTCATCTAAACAAGTAAGTACTTACCTCCTCTCCATCCTCGTTTATCTTACTTCGTATGTATGGCATTCACGTAAACTTCTTAGAAAACGGGAACAAAATGCATGCACACGTAAAGTATACTAAGAAAATCTATGGCATGATTATGTTAGACATGTATCACGTTTAAATCTATAACCAAGTACGAATCTAGTTCACTTCCTAAGAACTAAGTGTTTACACAAAGGTTTGCTTGCCCAAAGACTCTACGCCTCTCGGCTATCTATTATAAGCCAAGGATAAATCATGACTTGATTTAAGCTACTTGATTTGAGTTAAAGCATAGAAATGTTAGATCTAGTAGGAAACCCAAGCACCCCATGTTGTTAATCTGAATAAGCCATAAGCTACGAATCATGTAAGCTATAAGCTACGAATCATTTAAGCCATAAGCTAATATAAGCTCTGTGATGTAAGCCCAAAAAGCCCAAGTTAGATTTTTGGTTACATCATTTAGGTTAAGAGTAGCCTCCTAAATAATTAACTAAGCCCAAGATCAAGCCCACTAGGCCTTATAATATTAACCGAGCCATTAATGGGCCACCTTAGCCCATTAAGCATCTAATGTGTTATCATGGGAGACTTTTTGGGCCATTATTGTAAATAATGTTTCCTCATGCCGAAAATGACAAGTTGTGAAACTTACCTAAAAGTTTTCGAAACATAAAACAAAAACAAGGACCAAACACGGCATAAGGGATAGTCTAGGGTCTCGGTTATATATAACCGAGCCATAACTTAAACTATAAGGGCTAAACTTGCCACTTTGCAAACTACTTACGATCCCTAGACACTTTTCGTGCCTTTTGAGCCTTGTCCGAAACTTGGAGGACCTATTTTGACCTTTTGGAAAACTTGTATTAAACTAAGTTACTCTTTGGGCCCCTTTTATAATTAACCGAAACCCTAGGGACCCTTTGTGCCTATTTTCGAACTTATACCAAGCCCTAGGGGCTGTTGTGTAACTTGCGTATATACGTTAACTCTAGGGACCCCTTTTGCCAAACTAGGAAAGTTTTATAAACCTTAAACAAACCCTAAGAGGCTGTTTTGATGCAAGCCAAAACTCAATTGAGCCCTAGGGGGCGTTTATGAAACTTGTGATAAAACTAAATTATAGCCGAATACTTTAAGGACCAAAGGTGACAACTCGTGAAACTTTTATAAACCCTAGTTACGTGTGTAACTTGGGAGGGACTTGTTTTGCCATTGTTTGAAAGTTAAACGAACCCTAGGAATATTATATTAATATTGTCGCGGGTACTATATTTAATCAAGGGTCCAAAACGTAATTTTCCTAAATTAAACTCAAGTTACATATTTAGCGTTAATACTAAAAAGGTAAAACTTAATTAATTATAAAGGTCCAACACTAGTATATTTTTCCCAACTTATAATGTAATGATTATACAAATATCGGGAACACTGAATTAAATTAAATGATATACTTTTTATAAATAAGGTATAAATTAAATATGATTGACTTATAAAAATAAATGTATTAATTATGTTTATTTTTCCTTCACATTAAATATATATAAAACTCCTTTTATAAATATTTAAATCACTTTAGAAATAGTACAAGTACGAGGATATTAATTAAACAAATTGATTAATTCAACCATATTATTTATTTTATACTTAAAATAAATACAGCTATAACTTGTACAACTATGAACCAAATTACGGATATTGTAATAAAATGCTTAAAACCAGTAGAAGCATATGCTGATGTTTCAGTAACCTTTGTACAACCTGTTATACTTTTACTGAGACTGTATAATTATTTAGGTTGTTGACTGTGTGTTGGGCATTACCTCAGATTCTTGTGACTATTACTGTAATACTAAGGTGAGTTCATGGCCCCACTTCACATATATTGACAAACTCTTAAATTCTTTTTGGGGGAGAAAACATGCAACTTATTTATGAATATAAACTGAACTGTATCAACTTTTGATTATATGTGCCTATTGTAGAATTCCTCATGACCCGTGAACTGAAACTGTTAAAATTATGGAATTACCTGAATGATATAAATAGATCTATTTGGGATTGACCATACCCACCTGGGTGAGTCATGCTCACTGTGCCTTGGCCGGGACAACAAGTGTTTACCATGTTAGCACTTATTATTGATGGGTGCCTTTTTAGAAGGCGAAGCGCTCTCATTTGTTGAGGGCTCAACTATGTCAAGTGTCAGTTTTGGGCAATAGGCAGTATAATTACCTTTAAGCATTAATGCTTTGTGCATTACTGTTTCAGTGACTATTTATATCCAAACCATTTAACTAAACCTATGAATTCACCAACATTTTGTTGACCCTCAAAAGCATATTTTTCTCAGGTATTTGAAGCAGGTAGTTGTTATATGCATGGACCGCAGCATTTGAGTAGACAAAATCTTAGCAAGCATCTGGGGATTTTCTTATGGAACTCATAAACAATCTTTTATTTATGTCAGAACCATTTTAATAACGATTTTCACTCCTGGTCAGTAATAAATGTTTGATAATCTTTTATCTTATGCTCTATGTACTATTTGCTTTTGATCCACCCACGTGACACCCAAATATTATATCCGCTGCATTTGACCAATTTGGGGGTGTCACAGTAGAGCATAGATAATTTGTACAGATTTTCCTGATGGAAAACCATGCTGGATGTATTCAGGAGGCCGAACATTACTGTACAAAATCATGAATCGTAGCATGGTGTGATGTTCATAGCCCATAATTAGGATTAAATTCAACTCGCATCTGTCCGAGGTAATGCGTTAGCAGTTTGGATCTTGTCATTAGGCTGATGGAAAACCTTCGTATACATGGGTAATACGAATGGCATCCTTTATGGTCATGAATATATGAAATATGGGTGCAAGAATGAATGTGTCATCGAGCAAACGTGACAGATCTCACTGACGTGCCGGTGATGGTACTGAAATTCTTGTGGCCTGATTAATACATGGCACAACAAAATGGATATACCCCTTGGAGGGTATCCTGAAATTCTTAGGGATGCTCCAGAATTGGACGTGAGTCATGTATCTTGACTCGTGTCTTGGGAAAAATAAGCATGACATGTGTCTTGACTGGTGTCTTGACATGTGTATTCAGAAAGAATACGTGAGACATGTGTCTTTACTGATGTCTTTACATGTGTCTCGAGATGTGAAACAAATAGAACCACAAGTATTAGGTTATTATGCCAGAATTGGCGGATCGGTTGGACTACTGATCCTTTGTATTTCTGATCACGTCCGCGGCTGGAGCTTCGGTTGCGATTGCTAGGGTAGTTGCTGTCATAGTAGTGGTTGACAACTGAATGACGTGAGACATGTAACTAAGAATTAGGGACAATGATTGATGGTAATCGTCTGGTGGTGAAGCATCTTCTCGTCCGATCGCTTTGATCTAACGCCTTTGTCTTCGTCTTGTAAGATCTCCAGGTTGTGCACAACATCAGCATCCCGTAGCGTCTCTAAAATCCGCAGCATCAACCCTTAGTAACATCTCCAAACTATGAGCGACATCAATAATTTGTAGAGTATCAGCAAGTGGAATACGCATGTGGGATACGGTACGTGGAGTACACATGGAATGCACATGAAATGATCGGTATGGGGTCGATCATCTGACATGACTTTAAAGGAAAATAATTGGTTAGACGGTTAGAAAGACCATGTTGATAACCTGACAATGCCAGTATATACCTCATCTGGTTGCATAAAGAAACGTTAACGTGTGGTTAAACGAATTTCAACAATGATTTTTCTGAAAGCATGATTAATGAAAACCAACCATGACTATCATGGAAGTAGGAATTAAATGAATTCCAACAGTGTCTTGCATGAAGGCATAAACAAGAAAAGAGACATAAGACATAATCAACATGGAGACGAAATCATCATGATGAAACATGAAACGACTTAACATGAAGGAGTATACAACATAATCAACATGAAACGAAGTTAACCATGATAGTATGAAACACACTTGTCATAAAAGACATAGTAACTTATGAGTGGACATGAAAAAAATTTATGCCAAATAAATTATGAGAAAATTTTTTTATGCATGAAAACAGTGCGTGAATGCATGATGCAGTTTATGAAAACCTTTATATGCGCGAGGGTAAACGTCAATGGTCAGTTTACCCAAACAAAAGACATGGCAAGGGGACGCCTATGGGTCGGTCCCAAAGTTAAAAGTTATGATAAAAGCATATGCGACTAAATAGGGCCAGTCCTGTACCAACCATTACTTAGTCAAAATTCCTGCAACAATGATACATGAAACATAAATAGGTAAAAATCATCTGTCAACACTTATCAGAATTTTTTTTATGTGACTAATTATGAACTACTGGGGTTCAGTTCACATAGCCACAGTTTACGAGGAACATCATGCATGAAACAATGACACATAACTAAATATGAATGACGGTTGTCCATCCATATTAGTAAAATAATATCGATGAAAACCTCAAGGTTAAAACATCAAGGTGCTGAAAACATCATGGTTAATACAACAATGCGCTGAACACATCAATACGTGGAATAACAAGCGTTGGCTTAGGAAACTCCTGGTGACTACCCACTAGTCACAGGTCAAGTTTTAGAGCCTACAGGTCGAAGCCTTGGCTCTGATACCATAATTGTAACACCTCATTTTGATAAATGGATTGTCACGCGTGATTATGGCGTGTCATCAAAGCATGCAAGGTAATATGTTCTAAAACATACATGACCATAGGGAAAACCGGAATCAAACATCGGTTCCCAAACATAAGCCCGAAACATAAATAAATTAAATGAAATAAATGAAAGACTAAACAAGCATAAGTATATGAAGGCAAAAGGAAAAGAAGTCTATGACAGCTTCCATCCTATTCACGTCCTCCAAATGCTCGAGTCTGTCCTTAGGTACCTGCCGTTTTGGGACATGGAAAGGAAAGTAACGGCTGAGCATAACGCTCAGTGCACGTATATACGACATAGTATGAATGGCTGAAACATAAATAAGACTAATAGCAGCGGAAATGTATAAGTCTTGGAAACCTGGAATAACTTAGTAAAACTGGTTTTATAGTTTAAAAAGCCTTATGTTTATCTTATAAAAACTGTTTAACATGTTAACCATTAAGCCAATATAGGTCATGAAATATCAACGTGCATGAATACTTGGAGGGGTGACCTCGTCATGCAATTAGAGGGGCTGCCTCTAATTAATATAAGTTTTTGGGTAGGAGGGATCGACTCCTTGTGAAGGATGCAAGGCACACACCACATTCACCTGAATAATCTGCTGAAAACATGTAACCTAGGATGCACCCATACGCCCCACATGATAATAATAATATGGATAAAATCTGAAGGGACGCCACGAGCTATCACTCCGTCGTGGTGAAGTCATAACACTAGTGCCTCCCGTGTTATGGTTATGGTACCTCCATAACTAGGTGAAACTGGTCATGCATGTATATGGCTTAGGCATTTAATTAAACATAAGCAATCAAAACATATAAAAACATATACTGGGAAAACAATTGGCTGCATACGGGAAAATCCTAATAAGGAAAGAATGTCCATACTGAAAGGACGGAGAATCCGTACCTTGTGTCTAGTGAACGAAGAAGACGAACGGAAGAGAGTCCTACTTCGATATCACTAATGCTACATAAATAATATACGTGTATAAGTATTCTGATTACTGGGTACGTAACTACTTTTATATCATGTCTTAGCTTGTTTTATATGTTCATGTCATGTTTTACTGATTTTAACATTATGTTGTGTTTATCATGTATTTTGTCTATTCTGGTTAAGTATTACTTGTATTTCTTGTATTATTATACTTTTTGTTTAATAATAAGTAACTTTCTAAAAATAGTAGGTTTCCAAAAATAGATTAGCTGCTTAAACAAATAAGTTTCTAAAAATAGAAAGTTTTCATAAATAGATTAGCTGCTTAAATTAAATAAGTTTCTAAAGTAGAAAGTTTTCATAAATAGATTAGCTGCTTAAATTAAATAAGTTTCTAAAACTAGAAAGTTTCCATAATTAAAAATAAGCTAGATTATTAAGCTAATAATATAAGCTTAAGTTTTACTGATTAATATTCTAAGTCATGTGATTTAATAGTATAGTTTATTTATTAATACATGTAGATTAAATAAACTATAGGTTAAAGATTTAATTAAATATAACATGATTTAATTAAATAAAAGTGTAAATAATACTTAGGTTAAAACATATATTAATATTTATTATTAATATAACCTAAGTCATGGAAATTAATTAATTATACCATGTTTTAATAATTAATTAATTACTTTATTCTAAAATTAAATCATAAAATACTTTGGTTAAAATCATGTATTATTACTAATAATAATTAACCTAAGTCATGTCCAAATTAAATTAATTATATAACATGATCAATTAATTTAATAAATCTTGTAATTATTTATCTTGTAAAAATAATTAACTTGTAAAAAAAATCATGAACCGAACCGTGTATTATAATTTTAAACGTGACGTGAACCGGACCCGGAACCCTATGAACCGGACCAAATAAACTTATTAATTCTCGTATAACTAAGGTTTTAAATAATACAACCTAACTTGACAAGATTAAAATCAATATTAACTATATTAAATAAATTTAATATTGCATGATTAATTTAATACTCTAATTAAATTAATTAAACTAGCTCAAAAAAATGATAACCAAACACCCCTTTTAAATTTTCTAAAACTGTTAACCAAACGCCCTGTCTAAAACCAGCAGCCAAACACCCCCCTGCCCATTTGTGTTGCTGCTGGTTGCCACTGAAGGCTCAGGGGTTCCCACCGGCTGAGCCGGGTTTCCCCCTGCTGTGACCAAAACTCCCACCGAGAGATGTGAGGCTCTCGGTTGCCACTGCTAGAACAAACACCCCCGATGGGTTTCCCACTGACAGAACAACCACGCCCACACCCATTTAGGGTTGCGGCTGGTGGGTTTATGTTGCCACCGAGACCATAGATGGTCTCGGTTTTTGGCCATTCGAACACAGCAACCATGAGCTATACCCCACCCTCTATATAACTTATTCATAACATGTTTTAGATCTTATATTTTGGATTCGTGGTCGGTTAAACACAAGAAGAAAATAGAACGAAAATAAAGGATACCTTGTTTTGTGTGTTAGGGTTTAGGATATCCAAACGAATACAACCTTGATCTTCTGGATTAAAACCACGTTTGTTCCTTGTTTTCTTTTGGTGTTGGTCGACGGCAGCAAAGAAGAACCAAGAAAAAGAACGGGTGTTTATATGTTTAGGGTTTTATCTGTTTTTGTGTCTAAATAAAACATATACTCCTCCCGTCCTAATTTGTGTTAGTCGGTCTGGGCTTCAATATGGGCCACGACCCATTCTTCATTCTTTCTTGTTTTTTCTATTAAACCGACTAACCCATTACACAATGGTTTTCGTTATCGTTTCCGTGTGATCGTAAACCGTACGTATTCGTGTTTAAAATGTCGTGAATGTTCCCATGGTTACTCTTATACATGTAAAATGTAAATATTAATTTATATTACATACGTAATAATATTCGTTTTAAATATTCGTGTCGCGTGATTTAAATGACGTGATTTATTATCTTGCGGTTTTATTCATTATACACAAGTTCATGTCGTATATTAATAATAATCATAACATACGTAATTACTTACCGTACGTAATTATTATACGTAATTACTCGTCGCGTCTATTTAATAAATGCGATAATCATGTTAGATGCTCGTGATATAAGTTCGTGATTTATTCATCATAGTTAATAATTATCGTGTATTAACACGTACGTAATAATTATCGTGTAATAACACGTACGTAATTCTTGTAATTAATATTCGTGACACGTGTTCATGTTATATAAGGAAAGTTTTAATCTTGTACGTACGATTATTAGTGTACTGTTCATGGTAAAAGCATGCGGGTTTTACAACGTGTGGCATCCGAAAGACATGGCCAGATCAGCTCCCCGAGAGTGGATCCGCAAGACATGACCATATCAGCTCCCCGAGGGCGGATCCACAAGAAATGACCATATCAATTCCCCAAAAGCGGATTTACTTACCCCAAGCGATCAACTCTACGAGAGCATATCCGCAAGCTATGGTTAGACCCAGAACCCTTGCCTAAAAAAAGGCCCCAATGAGCACTACCTGAAATACTAGGAAACACTAGTATTTGGCTCGCATATAAAAGGTAAATTTTGACATTCCCAAAAGGTATGATTTTCTCACACATCCCAATACACACACATATCTTTGACAACATGAAATCTTTCTCTTACGACGGAGTCTAATCGTGGAATCTGTCCCCCAAGATAAAATTAGCGGTTTATTTTCATTTGTGCATAAAATCATCTCATCGTCTCTTTTTAGTAAAGCCCAACTCGAATCAAGACATATGAGTCCATCCATAGAAAGCCTAGATCCAATCAACAACCTAACTCAAATTTTGCACTATCAGATATCTCTACTAATATATAAATGGTGTATTTCTTTTGTTAAAAATGTTGAATTTTCAACATTTTCAAATATAGATATTAAACGTTTCTTTTTTCACACAATATTATCGGGTCACAGGTTCGATCACACGGTCAATTCGGTCAAGTCACTGGGTCAGTGGTATGACCAGCATATCAACCGATCGAGTCATCAAGTCACGAGATCGACCACCGAGTCAGCCTAATCGGGTCATCATGTCACATAATCTACCATCTAGTCAATCAAGTCGAGTCACAAGATCGACTAGCATGTCAAGCCGATCGAGTCACCGATGCACATCTTCGACCACTTGGTCAACCCAATCGAATTACTAAGTTATTGATATGATCATTAGATAAATTTGATCGAGTTATCAGGTTATCAGTTCGATCATTAAATTAATTAATATACTGTTAAATATGTGTCGTCACACAATTTATGCAATTATTATATCCTTAATAAAAGGGGGAAATCACGTTCCCCAATGAACAGTTCCCCCTCACAACAAAAAACGTTTTTTTATTCATCCTCACACATCTCACTCTCACACACACTCATCATCTCTACTGTAGATCAATTTTCCATTTAGTTGTTCCACTGTAGATCCAATCCAATTTTCCATTTAGTTGAAGAATTGTTGAGTGGTTTAAAGGGATCCACGTCGATTGCCCTTTCATAAATAAATTTTATTTCACCTCTCCCTCACACACGCTCATAAGTTTTTTTACCTAAAAATCCTCCTATCACTCACTAACAGGATATCAAAACGCCACGGTGATCAGATAACAAGATCTCGATATTTATTATATCTTTTTTTATTTAATTTTATTTATCAATCACAAGCTTCCATTCATCAAATGCAATCCAAAGGTATCATCTTTTTTTACATATTCATGTTTATTTTCAGTTTAATTGATCGGATTTATGTTGAAGTATTGTTTTTGTTAATTTATTTGCTTTTTTAGCTTATTGTTAGCTTAATTGTTTGATTAATGTGCTTATTTTTAGTTTACTTTTGCTTATTATAGCTGAATGTTAGTTTAATTATTCAGATTGAGTTTATTTTCCATTTTTATAATTGATAATATTATTAATGATTTTTTAGCTTTTTAGGGATAAATGTGTTGGTGACGTCATGTTTGATTGTATTTGCTGATTTTCTTACTGTTTTTTTTAGCTGAACTCGAAGTCAATTGCGCGGATTAATGAATTTGACGGCGAAATGTTAATTGTCTGATTTAGGTGTAATTTTTTTTCATATACGATTAATGTTTTTACTGTTTAGATGCTAATATTGATAACATTAAATCTTTGGATTGATGAAATCACTGGTTTAGTTGATGTGTTTGTTTGCTAAGTTGAATATAATTTGGGGATATTAGACGCGAAGCTTGATATTGCTAGAGATCCTGCTACAAAAGATATTTATTTTAGGATCTCGAGCCTCGAGGCTTGAACCATGTATATCGTTTATATCGTCGCATAAACCGTGTGTAGGATGGTAACCCTGGGGTACAACGCGGTATTATATGAGATATTGATATCCTGAATCCGTAACAATTTAATAATATGTGATTCTGTTGATGTGTATATGCTGATTACCAAAAACCACATAAGCGATAAAACTGCTATATAAGATTAAAACCAATGTTCATTCAATGTTGCTGCTAAAAATTGCGATATATGGTTTTTTGATCGGGGGTTTATGTGGGCGATGATGATATTTATGCCTTTCGATGCCACCCTTGCTTTCGTTGCCCCTATCTATGGTGTGCGACGAAAGTGAAGGTTGTGTGACGATTGCGCTTGGCTCATATGCCGCAAACTAAGGCACCAACCCTTCTTGGCAGGGCAAACAATTAAGTTTGCAGCCATGCCGGGCGTAGCCGCTTTCTGAGCCTCACAACCTTGATTTTTATCTTGAATATATAAAAAAAACTTTGTACATGATATGTTTATATGATATCCGAGTAGTGTATGCCAAAGTAAAGCAACATCACATCGTTATTTGAATTCTTCTTATTAAGTGTCCTATCTAGCTTACAAACCAAAACGAAATTCAGAATTGAAAAAACAACCAAAGTTATTAACATACCTTGGTGATTCGTTGATTTTACTTCCTGTTACTTGCTAAAAGGGTAACTGCAAAAATAGACCCAACAATAACAGAGAATGCCACCATACCTGACCCATTACATTGTAACAACAGGGGTTTCGTGTTCTCAAATATATGGATACCCTTCAAGGGAAGCAGGAGGCATTTTGCGGTCTTTAGTCTGTCAAGAGCAGACTAAACATCTCAAACTACCCCCTGCTTACCTCGAAGGGTATCCATATACTTGCGCATACGGAACTTCTGATGGGCACCCGTTTACTGAGGATAAGCTTGCAAGACCGCGCTAAATTATTTATTAACAACACCAGTAGGGCTGCGACATCGAGAGAATATTGCAATATTACACAGGTAGTGGCCCTGATTTCACTATGCTTCACGATTGGCATATTGTATGCCAACGACTGATATTAGTTGGTATCCTACGTTATTGCAGGGAAAGTTTGAAATTCTCAGCTTATCTGGATCTTTCACATTTGTGGACTGTTGGTCGGGTTTCAAAAAGCAAAGAAGTGTTTTGGGAGAACTCATTTAAACTGCCCCTTAGTATCTAAAAGATGCAACACAAAAATTCCATACACGGGGATAATTTGGAACAAAGATTAGCTCAATCGCTACTACTTTAATACAATCCAGGTATGTGCATGCGACATCTATATACCATTGTTTTTAATGGGCGCCACCTCATTGGTGCCATTTTTTAAATCTTTGTAATTTCTTGGGATTATGCAGGAAGAGTATATGTATTTAGGGGACTGGGATTATGACGAAAATGGCAAGGGGGGGGTCAAAGGATAAGAATTCAGGAGCATCGAAACATGCTGTTGTGGGTAATACCGCGGGACGAAGGGTCTTCGCAGGCTGTTGTCGACTGCTGTTATTCTGGATCAACGCTGGAGCCGAAAAGTACGCAAACCATTCACCGGACCAAGCGGCCGCGGCAGAGCGCGGGCAAAAGCCCTAGTACTTAAAATGACTTGAAAAGTTGTAATATATATATATATATATATATATATATATATATATATATATATATATATATATATATATATATATATATATATATATATATATATATATATATATATATATATATATATATATATATATATATAGCCGTGTACCCGCGCAATGCTGCGGCGAGTACCCGATGACTAAGTTTTTTGACGAACAAATATTTTTTATTGGTGGTTTGAAGAATCTTGATGGCTGAATTTTTTGTGTGCACATTTTTTTCGAGTCTTTTTCATAAATCATGAATTTTTTTATATTAAGTTTTCATAACTGATATTCTTGTAGTAATATCTATCAATAAATTATTTTCAGTTTTATGTGTTACAAACTTACAATATACGATTATTTATTGTCTCATTAAATTATTTATTAAATTATTAATGACATTTACTCTTATTGATTCATATTTATGACTCGTTTGTATCATTTACTTTTTAGATGAGTTTTTAAAAAAAACGTAATAGGCATTTAAACCTCAAAAATGGTTGTATATAAATTTCTAAATAAAGAAATGTTTGAGGATGAAACATTTTGATAAATGTTTTATAAAGTATATATATATATATATATATATATATATATATATATATATATATATATATATATATATATATATATATATATATATATATATATATATATATATATATATATATATATATATATATATATATATAGTTGTGAAAACACACAAGCAATTCCACCATTAACAATGCAATATACTTTCTCAAATTCTCCCACCAATCATCATCAAGAAGTCACTTGTCAACCACCATCCTCATCATGCCACATGCTCTGATCTCGACTTTCCGACCACCACCACCACCTGACCTCCTCCGATCACTTCACCAAAATACACCTACTCCCAGACCAACCCTTCTTAAAATAATGGCCAAAAAGAAGGCGATTGAAGGAGTAAGTGATCAAATGAATGCTATTGCTTCACAAAACCTTGATCACGCGCCTGCGCGTAGGAGAGTGAGACTTGCTTTTACTCAAGTTCAGGAACAGCTTGATCATGTTCTTTTTAAGGTTCATGTTTTTTTTTACGTTTTTTTACTACTAATATATATTTTATTTAACTTTTTGTTGTGTTTTTTTTTATGATTAGATGGCTCCTACTGATATCAGGACTGAAGAGGTAACTTCTTTTTGTTTGTGTTGAGTTGACTTTTTTTTCAACTGGTGTCTGATTTTGACCTTATTTGGATATTGAGGTTGATAAGGAGTGTTTTGTATGTATATTTGATACGAACTCTGGAATGGTTAACCGGACTGAAACTAGGACCATATATGACCGGGGCAATAAGACTAGAAACACATTTCGAGGACCGGGTGCATTTAAGATGCTTTTAGGAAAAATCTATGTTTGTTTTTCAAATATTAACACTACATCGAAAAATCCATAGGTGTCCCTAGACCCCACAAGTCCCCCTAGTTCCGTCATTATTTGTATACAGCATACTTTGTTTTACACAGAATGAAAAATAAACAAAGTATGTTGTATAGCAGAAAAAAGTGAAATTTTGTTAAATTCTGGGACGGTTTACCCAGTCAGAAAACGAACTAGTTTTATCTTATGATTTGTGAATGTTACATATGAAAGATCATTGGTTTGAGCCTTGATGTTTTTATTAGCTTTGTTACCGATTTTGGTTATAGATATACTACGTATCATATTTGTCATGTAGGAAGACAAATATATGTATTTAATTGTGAACAGTTAGTTAAACGGCGTGGAAGAGCTGTGATTTACTAAATATAAATTACTACCAGAAAAAAAAACGTGTAACTTGCATCTTGTTAGCTATGCGGACTTAAGGGGCAAAGAGAATTTTTTGGTCAATATAAGATCAAGATGGTCAGTTTGTGGGTTCCAAGTTATTTTGTTGTTGTCCCAATCTGAGTGAATCATTTGGAGCTATTATCTGGTATTTTCTCCTATAATATTTTGTATAATTATAAAAAAAAATGGTGTTCTAGTTCCATATATGAAAATTCTTATTAAGTATCATGAAATTAGCTCAAACTTATCTCAAAACATAACAAGATGTTATCTTTCACGCGTTTGTCATCACATTGAATATTTGGCTTGTGACTTCAAGATCAAAATAGAGGTGTTTCAGTCATAGACAGATGCTTGGCAGTATATTCGATAGTCTAGCTATTATTCTGAAAATTAAAGTAAAATTTGAGTTTGATAAATGGTTTGAATTTGAGTTAAAAGTACTCTGTTTATGAAACAGAGGGAATGCATTAAAGCACCTGTGGTAATTTACCTATCAAAGCAATAAAATGACCGATTTTGAGTTAAATTAGTATTAAGATCATGCAACATGCTGGCATGTGGTTTACTACCCGCTAAAGATATGAGTTTGTACATTGTAGTGGTTTGAGATGAACTCAAAAGGTCAAGAAATTTTCTGTAAAAGCTGGTTGCCAAGGCCAGGAGTCCGAATCAAAGCTGCCGTGTGTTTTGTTCATGGATATGGTGATACTTGCACCTTTTTCTTTGAAGGTTTGTGGACATATCTCATCATCTATATCCCAAGATCATCAAGTTCTTATGTATAACAGATAATCCTGACTTTCAGGCATTGCAAAGAAAATTGCTGCTGCGGGTTATGGTGTTTATGCCATTGATCATCCTGGTTTCGGCCTCTCTGAAGGGCTGCATGGCTACGTTCCCAACTTCAGTGATATGGTTGACAATGTAATCGAACAATACACAAGAATTAAAGGTACGGCATCTTCTAATTGTCTATATTTGACTTTTAGTGGTCCAATAAATTATTTTGTACACCAAAACTGCTACAACTTTATTTGTGTTTTTTCATATGCATTTGTAAGCTCATTAAATCTGTAATGACTAGAAGTTTGTGTTTTTACAGGACGTCCTGAAGTCAGAGGGATGCCTCGGTTTCTGTTGGGTCAGTCAATGGGAGGCGCGGTTGCGCTTAAAGTCCATCTTAAAGAGCAACGTGAATGGGACGGTGTAGTTCTCGTGGCTCCAATGTGCAAAGTAAAGCCCTCTTCCGTACATAATGTTATAACTAATTTAAGTGAATTTATTCTATGGGTTAAACACTGACCTGTTTTTTTGTTTCAAGATTTCAGAAGAAATGAAGCCCCCAGAAGCACTGCAGAAAGTACTAATATTTTTGTCGAGGCTTACGCCAAAAGCAAAGCTTGTACCTGCTAAAGATCTAGGCGAGCTTGCATTTAGGGACGCCCGGAAAAGAAAATTGGTAAGTCTTTCTATGATCCTATATTACTACGAGTAGATGACTGTTAATCAAGCATCTAAAATAGCATTTATTATTACAATATCAGGCAGACTACAATGTCATAAGCTACTCTGATCAGACAAGATTAAAGACTGCTGTTGAACTTCTAAATGCCACTAACGAACTCGAATCAGAAGTGGAAAAGGTCTGTTTTTTATGTGTCTATTCCCAAAAAGACTAGCTTGTCAACAAGCAGAAACAATTGACTGTCTAATAACTTGCAGGTTTCATCACCATTGTTGATCCTTCATGGAGCTTCAGACAAAGTAACAGATCCTAATATTAGCAAGTTTCTTTATGAAAAGGCTTCTAGTAAAGACAAAACCTTGAAGCTTTACAATGGAAGTTATCACTGCATTCTTGAAGGGGAATCGGACGAAAGAATATTTGAGGTACTTGATGATATTATTGCGTGGCTTGATGCTCATTGCACGATTAGATAGCAGTTCTTATAGGATGTTGTTGAGATTAAAGAAATTCTGTTCAAGTTGCACCAAAGAAATGCATTTGACACGCTAGATCGGATTCTTTATTCTTATTGTTGCCACACTTTGGTAACAGGTCAACATCATCGATTTTCTGCTTTGTTATAAGTTATCTTGGCCGTTGTTAGATTTGTATTACAGGATTGTAGAAACAGCATTGTTGTTATAAAAGAGGTTAATGCATACCACTGTGAGCTTGTTTATTATCCCTCGATTTGCCCTTTAATGTTCAAAACTACAAATTTTCAGTTTTTCATACTTATGATAAAAGTGAGCATAACATGATTGTACTTGGTTGATCATGTTCAGTTCCTCCATTTTCTATGAAAATTGCAATATTTTTTTTTATGTCAAGGCATGCCCTGAAAACGTGCCATCCCGTAATACATAGATATACAACAAAGAAACATACATCGCATACGCCAACTCAAACACAACAAATCAAAGTTAGGAGTGAGGACTAAGCAAACTCATGTATGGAATGGAATTGTGGAACACTGAGAACATAAAAGAGAATGGAAGGCAGGTCAACTTCAAAAGGTTATCAAACCATGAGGAGACATGGAGCCACCAGCATTCATTCCCATAAAAGCTTTTTAACGCGGCTATCGACATGCCAACATAGCAAATAGCCTACGGTGTGGAGGAAAAGTTTGACGGGCCTAAGTTCCTTCATTTAAGACTGTAAAAGTTGCTATATGTGTGAATTCACGGCATTCTTAGTGACAAACTAATCATTTTAGTTTGTTTCCATACCATTAGTTAGAAACCATATCTCGCCACATGTGAAGCTACTAGCCGGATATTTCAAGATTAGGGATGAGCTCGGGATCAATCCCGTCCCGAACCCGTCCCGATTTAGTGCTTCCGATCTAAAAAGTTATGTACCGATCTCGTACCGAACGGGGTTTGGGTATCGATACCGGTACGGGAGTCGGTACCGGTACCGGAAAATCGGGATTTTCCCGGGTTTTTTCGGGAATTTCCCGAGTTGGTATCGTTCCCGTACCGAATTAGTGTTCCTGATTTTTTTTCCACCTTATTTCGAAGTTCCGGTTCCGAAACGAACGGGATTCGGGTATCAAGAGTCGATACGGTTCTAGGTACGGTTCGAATTCAAATTCGAAATTCGAGTCAAAATGCTCATCCCAATTTCCAACCCTCTGGCAGCCCCAGTTCCGCGACCAATTTTGGATAGGTCAATCACGTAATTTTTTTTTTTTTTAACAATATCAATACGTTATCGAAAGCACTAATCAATGGCGGCGCCTTCTTCCAGATCCCTAGCCTCATCAATTGAACTACTACCCTTCGTTCCTTCATACGTCTAAAGTACCTGTAGTCCTTTGAGTGATGACCTTGCGTTGGATCTCGGGAACGAGCGCCTTTATTCGTTTCGAATTCGAAGCTATAGGGTTTAATTATGATTTTAGGGTTCTTCGGCTTGTCGTCTTTTCGCATTATTCTTACTTGTTCACCATCATTCTTCGAATAACGTTCTATTACTGAATCGAAATCTTTTGTTCATTCTCTCATACACTGCAGGAGTGTGACTCTGTAAAACCCGCATGCTTTTATCATGAATAGTACCCTTATGATTATACGTACATGATTAGAACTTTCCTTATTTAGCACGTTTACGTTTCACGAATAGGAATTTCAAGTATTACGTACGTGTTATTACACAATAAGTATTTAATACGTATTAAGACACGATAATTATTATCAATAATAATTATAATCACGAACATGAAATCATGAACGTAAATAATCACGAAGCTAATATTATGTATTTACGTATATTTATTACGATTACGTATAAATATATTTTACGACACGAACGATTAATAATTAAATCACGTAAACACGACACGAGAACATGTAATTAAAAAGAACACGGGAAACAACGGGTTTCCCCATGTGGGGCCCCTTATAGCCGCGGCACAGACAAGGGAGTGGGCCCAGCCCACTTAAAAATTTAACTAATAAAAGGGGAAAAGAAGGGAAGGAGAATTTCATATTACAGAATAATTAGAAAATCACAAAACCCTGCTCCTCCTCCTTCTTCCTTGTAGTCGCCGCATATAATCACCACAAAGGAGGTGTTTGTTGATTTTGGTAGATCCAATATATTGCTAGATCGTTCGTGTTAGTGTTTTCCTTTTGATCCACGAATCGGTAAACTTCTTAAACCTTTTCTTTTTAATTGTTTATTAGATCTAAACACATGAAATCATGGGGTTATTAAAAACAAGTTAATAAACATGTAGATTTAATCACGGGGCATTAAAAATATATGGTTTAAGGGGTGTTTTGGTTCGGCTAGTGGGTAGAACCGAGAGCAAGGCTCTTGGTGGTTGTGTGATCACCACCAACCGAGACCACAAGTTCTCGGTTTGGTTGGGGTGTTTCGGCCGCAAGCAACCAAGGGACCCCGACGCATGTCGGGGTTAGCCTTGGTGATCATAGGGGGTCTCGGCTGAAAACCACACGCACCACCAGTTTAGGTCGGTGGCGGTTTGCCATGGTTAAGGGTTGTAGATCCGGTTCAAGGGGTTCACGGACCGGTTCATGACATGTTTAGATTTAAAACACGGGTTCGGTTCACGGTTTATTTTGCAAGTTAACTATTTATTTTTACAAGTTAAATAATTACAAGATTTAATTAAATTAATTTAACATGCTATGTAATTAATTTAATTTGGACATGACTTAGGTTAATTATTAGTAATAATAATACATGATTTTAACCTAAGTATTTTATGATTTAATTAATTAATTATTAAAACATGGCATATAATTAATTAATTTCCATGGCTTAGAATATTAATAATAAATATTAATACATGTTTTAACCTAAGTATTATTTTACCTTTTGATTAATTAAATCATGTTATATTTAATTAAATCTTTTAACCTATAGTTTATTTAATTTACATGTAATAATTAATAAACTATACTATATATCACATGACTTAGAATATTAATCAGTAAAACTTAAGCTTATATTATTAGCTTAATAATCCAGCTTATTTCTAATTATGGAAATTTTCTATTTTTAGAAACTTATGTATTTAAGGCAACTATTCTATTTTTGGAAACTTTCTATTTTTGGAAACTTTCAATTTTTAGAAACTATCTATTTTTGGAAACTTTCTATTTTTGGAAACTTTCTATTTTAGGAAACCTGCTATTTTTAGAAAGTTACTTATTATTACACAACAAGTATAATAATACCAGAAATACAAGTAATACTTAATCAAAATAGACAGAATACATGATAAACACAGCATAATGATAAAATCAATGAAATATGACATGAACATATAAAACAAGCTAAGCCATGATATAAAACCAGTTACGTACTCAGTAAACAGAATACTTATACACGTATATTATTTATGTAGCATTAGTGATATCGAAGTAGGACTCTCTTCCGTTCGTCTTCTTCGTTCACTGGACACAAGGTACGGATTCTCCGTCTTTTCAGTACGGACATTCTTTCCTTATTAGGATTCCCCGTATGCAGCCAACTGTTTTCCCATTATATGTTTTATATGTTTTGATTGTTTATGTTTAATTAAATGCCTAAGTCATATACATGCATGACCAGTTTCACCTAGTTATGGAGGTACCATAACCATAACACTAGAGGCACCAGTGTTATGACTTCACCACGGCAGAGTGATAGCTCGTGGCGTCCCTTCAGCTTTTGGCCATATTATTATTATCATCATGTGGGGCGTATGGGTGCATCCTAGGTTACATGTTTTTACAGAATTATTCAGGTGAATGTGGTGTGTGCCTTGCATCCTTCACAAGGAGCTGATCCCACCTACCCAAAAACTTATATTAATTAGAGGCAGCCCCTCTAATTACATGACGAGGTCACCCCTCTAAGTATTCATGCACGTTGATATTTCATGACCTATATTGGCTAATGGTAAACATGTTAAACAGTTTTTATAAGATAAACATAAGGCTTTTCAAACTAAAACCAGTTTTACTAAGATATGTCAGGTTATCCAGGACTTAGTCTTTTCCGCTGCTATATGTTGTATATGCTTATGTTATTCATTCTATGCTTGTATATCCGTGCACTGAGCGTTATGCTCAGCCGTTTTCCTTTCATGTTCCCAAAACCGCAGGTACTCAGGGACGCTCGTAGACTTTAAGCATACGTGCATATGGACTGGAAGCTTCATAGCCTTCATTACTTTATGCATTTCTTCATACTTTGATACTCATTTCTATGGACATTGTTTAGTCCTTTTCATTCACAGTACTTATGTTTGTGTGTGATGATTTCTACTTATAGGGTACCGATGTTTGTTTCCGGTATTTCCTTTTTGGTCATGTGATGTTTTATACATTTATCCTTGTATGCTATGATGACGCGCTATAATTACGCGTGACATTCCATTTATCAAAATGGGGTGTTACAATTATGGTATCAGAGCCAAGGCTTCGACATGTAGGCTCTCAAAACACGACCTCTGATTAGTGGGTAGTCACTATGGTCTTCCTAGAACTGACAGTCGGTTTTCATGCATTCATTGTTTTCATGCATTCATTGTTTTCATGCATACATATATATGTCATTGTCGCAGGTTTATGACTAAGTAATGGTTGGTACAGGACTGTCCCTATTTAGTCGCATGTGTTTTATCGAAACTTTTAACTTTGGGACCGACCCATGGGCGTCCCCTCGCCATGTCTTTTGTTTTGTGTGAACTGACCATTGACGTTCACTCTCGATCATATAAAAGTGTTCATAAAACTGCATCATGCATTCATGTACTAATTTTACTGCATAAATTTTTTTTCTCATGATTGGTATAATTTTTTTTTCATGTATATATTTTATGTTTCGATTAGTTAATCATGTGTTTTTATGTTATACTGTCAGATGGTAAACACACACAATATCCGGGAGATGGTTGCAGCTGCCAATGCAGATTTGCAGGACATCCTTCACCAAAACGATAACTATCCTCCCCCACCTCATATTTTTCCCACGGAGGGAAGGAATAGACTCATGAGAGAATACTACGCCATTAGGCAGCGAGCTGAGGAAAACAGCAATGATTTCATGCAGCGTTTCCTTCGGTTCGCTGGTGTCTTGAGGGCAGCAGCGGACACTGCTGAAGAGCAGGCACACCACTTTCGTTGGGCCCTTTCCCCAATGATTGCCAATAACTTGTAGGGCACTACCTTCAACATGGTGACACAAGTGGCCGATGCAGCACGTAAGCTGGAGATGCTGCAGGAAAGAGAATAGTTCGGGGAAGCAGAGAGACCCGAGAAGCGGTAAACATACGTTATTCAGCGGTGACCAAACCGTATTCTTTTCAGCATATGTCAATATTTACATCTCTTTTAAACTGTATCTTCCAGGCAGAAGACCGGGGACCGGTCTCAACCGACTACTCAGCAACAGCCTACTCAGCCCAAGGGAAACGGTCAGACTCACGACCATTCTGCTACGGATAGGCATGGCGGTAATGATAATTACCGTAACAACGCTGGAAACTCCAACAACAACAGGTCCTTATACTTACTCATTTTCTTATGATTACATGTTATAGTTCTTAATTCTGACACATTAGAGAATCTTATACCAGGAATCATGGTAACGGGAGGGACCAGAACCAGAGAGATTCAGAGCCTAACCGTCCAGCTATCACTGGTATTCCATCTTACGAATTATCCACATTGTGCTTTGCACCTATTATCATGTCTTATGTATATTGTTCTTGTCAGGCTCTCAGCCAGCAAGGACACATACTGGAGGATATACTCATCCTCTTTGCACTACCTGCAACCGTAGGCATCCAGGGCCATGTCGCAGCGACAACGACGCATGCTTCAAGTGTGGTCTTCCTGGTCATCGCATGAAGGACTGCCGCAAGGGCGAGATGGAGGGAACATCGGGACATGCTGATACCAAGCCGCCTCCTACTAGTGGACGCGTTTACACGACATCTCGCAAACAAGCCAACAAGTCTACAGGTACCATCACTGGAATCTTGTATATGTATGGTCAAGCTGCATGTGTTCTATTTGACATGGGTGCTACTCACTTGGTCATTTCTATTGCTTATGCTAAGAATGTTAGGATACTCCCCATGCCACTAGAGAATATACTAAATATTTCCACGCCTTTAAGAGACTCTGTACGCATAACCCATGTGTACAAGATCCTTCCCCAAGAGTTTGATGACAAGATTCGTCCCGTTGACGCACTTCCGCTAGACATGAATGATTTTAACATGATATTGGGCATGGACTGGCTATCCAAGGATCATGCCACCATAGATTGCCATACATATCAGGTCATTTTCGGTGATGTTCATGCACCAGAGTACATTCACAACGGGTTCGTACCCGGAAGGTCTGTACAAATAATATCAACCCTGCAAGCACGTGTGTTACTTTCGCATGGTTGCGAGGGCTATCTAGCTATTGTTCATGACATGGATGCTGAATCTTCATCAATTCAGAATCAGCCGATAGCGTCAGAATTTCAAGATGTATTTCCAGAAGAACTTCCGGGCATACCACCTGCACGTGAAGTAGAATTTAATATCGAGCTCATCCCAGGAGCTGAGCCGATTTCCAAGGCTCCTTATCGCATGGCTCCCATAAAGTTGAAGGAGTTGAAGGATCAATTGCAAGAACTTCTGGAACGAGGCTTCATTCGACCGAGCGCATCTCCATGGGGCGCACCGGTCTTACTCGTTAAGAAGAAGGACGGCAGTATGCGTCTTTGCATAGACTATCGCGAGCTCAACAAGATTACCATTAGGAATAGGTATCCTCTATCACGTATAGATGATCTGTTTGACCAACTCCAAGGGGCCAAACATTTCTCCAAGATTGATCTAAGGTCGGGCTATCATCAGCTACGGGTTAAAGAGCGGGACATCGCCAAGACTGCTTTCCGTAAACGCTATGGCCACTACGAATTTGTAGTCATGCCATTTGGCCTTACCAATGCTCTAGCAATGTTCATGGATTTGATGAACAGAATCTTTCATGAATTTCTGGACAAGTTCGTCATTGTCTTCATTGATGACATCCTGATATTCTTTCAGTCCAAGGAGGAACATGAAGACCATCTTCGTACAGTACTACAGATTCTTCGCCATAAGCAGTTGTATGCTAAATTCTCCAAGTGTGAGTTCTGGTTAGACAAGGTGGCATTCTTAGGTCACATTGTATCAGCAGAAGACCGACATCAGCGACTGAGGTTCGCATTTTCCTAGGCTTAGCTGGTTATTACCGTAGGTTCGTGGAGAACTTTTCCCGTTTAGCACTACCATTTACCAAACTGATGCGGAAAGGGGAGAAATTCGTCTGGACTGAAGAAAGAGAGAAGAGCTTTGAAGACCTAAAGCAGAAGTTAGTATCTGCGCCGATTCTTACTCTCCCATCTAGTACAGGTGGATTTCAGATCTATAGTGATGCATCGGGGAAGGGACTTGGCTGTGTTCTCATGCAACATGGGAAAGTGATCGCGTACGCTTCACGGCAGCTTAAGCCTTATGAGGAAAATTACCCTACGCATGACTTGGAACTTGCAGCAGTCGTGTTTGCATTGAAGATATGGAGGCACTACTTGTACGGAGAATCATGTGACATTTTCATGGACCATAAGAGCTTGAAGTACATCTTCACTCAACGTGAATTAAACATGAGACAGAGGAGATGGTTAGACCTGTTGAAGGATTATGACATTAATCTGCAGTATCATCCCGACAAGGCGAATGTAGTGGCAGATGCACTTAGCAAAAAGTCCGAAATGATAAACAGCATTAAAATTAAGGAGGAAATTATAAGAGACTTGGAGCGACTAGACATTAAGATCATGGTACATGGACAGCATGGTTACTGGGCTAATCTTAGAGTGGAACCCGAGTTACTCTCTAGGATCAACGAAGCTCAGAAGGATGATGGTGAAATCTGAGGGATAATTCAGAATTTGGAGAAGCAGACAGAATTTCGAGTAGACGTAGACGGTATCTTATGGCAGGGCACGAGACTTTGTATTCCTGACGATCTAGAACTCCAAGAGGCATTGTTAGCTGAGGCTCATAGCTCCCCATTCTCTATACATCCTAGTTCGACCAAGATGTACCATGACATCAAGCAATACTTTTGGTAGAGTGGTATGAAACAGGATGTTGTGACTTACGTCTCTAAATGTCTTACCTGTCAGCAGGTTAAGATCGAACATCAGCGATCTGGCGGTCTTCTACAACCGTTAGATATTCCAGAGTGGAAGTGGGACAAGATCACCATGGATTTTGTTACCGGTCTTCCGCAGACAAAGAGGAAGCACAATGCGATTTGGGTTATCGTTGATCGACTTACTAAGTCAGCTCATTTCTTACCGATCCGCAAGGAAGATTCGGTCAGTAAACTCACCGATACTTACAAGAAGGAGATCATGAGACTTCATGGTGCTGCATCCAGCATCGTCTCAGACAGAGATCCTAGTTTCACTTCGCGATTCTGGAGAAGTCTGCGGAAAGCTTGGGGTACAAAACTTAAGCTTAGCACGACTTTTCATCCTCAAACAGACGAGCAATCGGAACGAACGATTCAGACATTAGAAGACATGTTGAGGTCATGTGTGTTGGAATGGACGGGAGATTAGGACGATTACATATGTTTGGTAGAGTTTGCATACAACAACAGTTGGCACGCAAGTATCAAGTGTGCTCCGTTTGAGATGTTGTATGGCAGAAAGTGTCGCGCCCTAATCTGCTGGGATCAGGTTGGTGAGCGAACACTTAAAGGACCAGAAATGATTGAGTTGACCAAAGAGAAGGTCGCAGTAGCTAAGCAGAAACTAAAAGAAGCACGGTCACGTCAGAAGAGTTATGCCCACAAGCATCGTAGGGATTTACATTTTAACGAAGGAGATCATGTCTTCCTTAAGGTATCGCCGGCACGTGGTGTTAGACGTTTTGGAATCAAAGGGAAGCTCAGTCCTCGATTCATCGGGCCGTTAGATGTCATTGAGCGAGTCGGTGAAGTATCTTATCGTTTAGCGTTACCTCCACAGCTTTCTCATGTTCACAATGTCTTCCATGTGTCCTTACTCAGAGGGTACAAGTATCATCCCCTACACATGGTTCAGTATCCACTGGAACAGATTCGTGAAGATCTTACCTTCATAGAGGAACCCGAACGAGTTCTTGACAGGCAAGAACGAGTCATGAGAAGGAAGACGATTCCATTTGTCAAAATCTTTAGGAGGGATCATACCGAGCGGGAAGCCACTTGGGAAACAGAGGAGTCTATCCGGGCTTCTTACCCTCATTTCATATTCTGAATTCGGGTATGTTCTTCTTTTCCAGTTTACGTTAACTATAATTCGGGGACGAATTATTCTTTTTAGGGAGGAGAGTTGTAAAACCCGCATGCTTTTACCATGAATAGTACCCTTATGATCGTACGTACATGATTAGAACTTTCCTTATTTAGCACGTTTACGTTTCACGAATAGGAATTTCAAGTATTACGTACGTGTTATTACACGATAAGTATTTAATACGTATTAAGACACGATAATTATTATCAACAATAATTATAATCACGAACATGAAATCATGAACGTAAATAATTACGAAGCTAATATTATGTATTTACGTATATTTATTACGATTACGTATAAATATATTTTACGACACGAACGATTAATAATTAAATCACGTAAACACGACACGAGAACATGTAATTAAATAGAACACGGGAAAACAACGGGTTTCCCCATGTGGGGCCCCTTATAGCCGCGGCACAGACAAGGGAGTGGGCCCGACCCACTTAAAAATTTAACTAAAAAAAGGGGAAAAGAAGGGAAGGAGATTTTCATATTACAGAATAATTAGAAAATCACAAAACCCTGCTCCTCCTCCTTGTAGCCGCCGCATATAATCACCACAAAGGAGGTGTTTGTTGATTTTGGTAGATCCAATTTATTGCTAGATCGTTCGTGTTAGTGTTTTCCTTTTGATTAGCGAATCGGTAATCTTCTTAAACCTTTTATTTTTAATTGTTTATTAGATCTAAACACATGAAATCATTGGGTTATTAAAAACAAGTTAATAAACATGTAGATCTAATCACGGGGCATTAAAAATATATGGTTTAAGGGGTGTTTTGGTTCGGCTAGTGGGTAGAACCGAGAGCAAGGCTCTCGGTGGTTGTGTGATCACCACCAACCGAGACCACAAGGTCTCAGTTTGGTTGGGGTGTTTCGGCCGCAAGCAACCAAGGGACCCCGACGCATGTTGGGGTTAGCCTTGGTGATCATGGGAGGTCTCGGCTGAAAACCACACGCACCACCGGTTTAGGCCGGTGGCGGTTTGCCATGGTTAAGGGTTGTAGATCTGGTTCAAGGGGTTCACGGACCGGTTCATGACATGTTTAGATTTAAAACACGGGTTCGGTTCACGGTTTATTTTACAAGTTAATTATTTATTTTTACAAGTTAAATAATTTCAAGATTTAATTAAATTAAATTAACATGCTATGTAATTAATTTAATTTTAACATGACTTAGGTTAATTATTAGTAATAATAATACATGATTTTAAACTAAGTATTTTATGATTTAATTAATTAATTATTAAAACATGGCATATAATTAATTAATTTCCATGACTTAGGTTATATTAATAATAATTATTAATACATGTTTTAACCTTAAGTATTATTTTACCTTTTAATTAATTAAATCATGTTATATTTAATTAAATCTTTTAACCTATAGTTTATTTAATTTACATGTAATAATTAATAAACTATACTATATATCACATGACTTAGAATATTAATCAGTAAAACTTAAGCTTATATTATTAGCTTAATAATCCAGCTTATTTCTAATTATGAAAACTTTCTGTTTTTAGAAATTTATGTATTTAAGGCAACTATTCTATTTTTGAAAACTTTCTATTTTTGGAAACTTTATATTTTTAGAAACTATCTATTTTTGGAAACTTTCTATTTTTGGAAACTTTCTATTTTAGGAAACCTGCTATTTTTAGAAAGTTACTTATTATTACACAAGTATAATAATACCAGAAATACAAGTAATACTTAATCAAAATAGACATAATACATGATAAACATAGCATAATGATAAAATCAGTGAAATATGACATGAACATATAAAACAAGCTAAGACATGATATAAAACCAGTTACGTACTCAGTAAACAAAATAATTATACACGTATATTATTTTTGTAGCATTAGTGATATCGAAGTAGGACTCTCTTCCGTTCGTCTTCTTCGTTCGCTAGACACAAGGTACGGATTCTCTGTCCTTTCAGTATGGACATTCTTTCCTTATTAGGATTCCCCGTATGCAGCCAACTGTTTTCCCAGTATATGTTTTATATGTTTTGATTGTGTATGTTTATCTAAATGCCTAAGCCATATACATGCATGACCAGTTTTACCTAGTTATGGAGGTACCATAACCATAACACTAGAGGCACCAGTGTTATGACTTCACCACGGCAGAGTGATAGCTCGTGGCGTCCCTTCAGCTTTTGGCCATATTATTATTATCATGTGGGGCGTATGGGTGCATCCTAGGTTACATGTTTTTCCAGAATAATTCAGGTGAATGTGGTGTGTGCCTTGCATCCTTCACAAGAAGTTAATCCCTCCTACCCAAAAACTTATATTAATTAGAGGCAGCCCCTCTAATTGCATGACGAGGTCACCCCTCCAAGTATTCATGCACGTCGATATTTCATGACCTATATTGGCTAATGGTAAACATGTTAAACAGTTTTTATAAGATAAACATAAGGCTTTTCAAACTATAAAACTAGTTTTACTAAGATATGTCAGGTTATCCAGGACTTAGTCTTTTCCGTTGCTATATGTTGTATATGCTTATGTTATTCACTCTATGCTTGTATATCCGTGCACTGAGCGTTATGCTCAGCCGTTTTCCTTTCATGTTCCCAAAACGGCAGGTACTCAGGGACGCTCGTAGACTTTAAGCGTACGTGCATATGGACAGGAAGCTTCCTAGCCTTCATTACTTTATGCATTTCTTCATACTTTGATACTCATTTCTATGGACATTGTTTAGTCCTTTTCATTCATAGTACTTATGTTTGTGTGTGATGAGTTCTACTTATGGGGTACCGATGTTTGTTTCCGGTATATCCTTTTTGGTCATGTGATGTTTTATACATTTATCCTTGTATGCTTTGATGACACGCCATAATCACGCGTGACATTCCATTTATCAAAATGGGGTGTTACAGATTCGGTATAGGCTTGTGATCTCGATCGCTCCCTATATTCGGTGTGATCGCCTTCACTGTGTGGGGCTTTGATATAATAGGTTTTATTTCTTTAATTTTTCTTTATTTGAATCGACATGGTGTTAGGTTTTTGAATTTGTGTTTTAGGGTTTTGTTTTAATTTAGGGTTTCTTTTGTTCTCTATCATGGCTGCGTCACAACCCAAGGAAGATGATGTGTCCAGGATCTCAACTTCAATTTTCGTCACTAATTTTCAAGAAATCTTCAATGCCAAAGATTTGTTTCATGCATGTAATGTGTACGGCCATGTGGTCGACTGATTTTATGGGTTTTGCATATGTGTACTCAATCGTTCTCGGTATCTAATCGAATTGATCATGGTTTATGGTGGAATTATCGGTGTTGGTCACTAAAACGGGGAGCTTGATTATCTAAGTTTACAAATAACATAAACGTAAAAGCTATTAAAAATAAAGAAGAATGTCTAACCTTGATTGCTTTTCCAGAATGAATGCTGCACAGTAGAACTTGGTGAAAATAGCTAAAGGTAATTATCTATTTAAAATGAAAGTGAAAATGTAAATGTCGACGAGTAAAAATGAAAGCTTTAAAAGAAAAATTAAAACTTTTTTTTAAAAGTAAATTTGAAACTTAAAACTTTATAAAAATGTAAACTTTATAAAAACGTAAACTTGAAAATAACTAGGACAAAACACTTTTGAAAATAAACTAAGTAAAATTGGCGGGAAAAATTAAAGTTCGAAAATTAAGACAATTTAATTAAAACATAAGTCGGAATAATAATCTGGAATCAAAGATTCCAACCTAATTCGGAATCCGTGAAAACAAACAAGTCGGAATCCCAACCTTAACATAAGTCAGAATCCATAACTGTTACCTAATCCGGAATCAAAATATTTGCACACAGTTTGGAATCCAATTCCTTCACTCAATCCGGAATCGAATTCCACACTCAATTCGGAAAGATGTAGAACGTAATTCGGAATAATCCTAATCCCACCTTATCCGGAATGTCGTCCTCTATCTAATCCGGAATACCTGATCACATACACAATTCGGAATCCCTGAATTGCACACAATCCGGAAAACAAATCTTCAACACAATCTGGGATAATTGGTTCCTGACCTAATCCGGAATCCATACTCTATACCTAATTCGGAATGATGTACAAATACTAATCCAGAATGCAAAACTCTTGCTTGTAATTCGGAATCGGGAATCACACACCTAAACCGGAATTCACTTTTCGCATACAATCCGGAATATGGGTTTTATGATGTAGTTCGGAATGATGATTCCTTATGCAGTTCGGAATCCAGGGACTTTAGACACAAGTCTGAATAAAAAGAGAACAATACCTAAGTCGGGATAAAGGGAATTTTGCATATAAGTCGAAATATTAGGGTTTTGAAAATCCGAACTAACTCAAAATAAACAAAATCACAATAAGCACTTACCAAAACTTAAACCAAATCAATTTTTAGAAAAAGCTAATAAGACACAATTTAAAAACTTTTAAAAACACTAAATAATCAAAATATTTAAAATCAACCTTTTATAAAAATATTAATCTACCAAAATTAACTTATTTAAAAACTAGAAAACATGAAAATTAAGCAATAAGCACAATACTCTAAAAATCTCGAACACACCAAACCAATAAGCACAATCCAATAAGCAAATCAATCACATATTCAATAAGATTAAACCAATTACATGATTAATAAAGCAAATCAATAGATTATGATTAAGAAAGGTAGAATGAGAATTAATCCAAATGCTTAATTAGATTAAAGATTAAGAATCAAAGTTACAAGATTAAGATGAAGGTTTAATAAGCTTGAAAGAAAAGCTAGAGAGAAAAAGTAAAAACACACTAAAAATAAAACTAACTAAAAATTAAAGAGAGTCCCCTAATGACATGTTTAGGAGACTATATATAGGGGAAGGAAAAGGTGTTGTTTCCTCCTTCTTTCTTCTTGTCTTCTCTTCTTTTAAATAACTCGTCTTTCTCGACTTTGTCTCGGGATTAGTCGAATGATAACTTGAACTCGTCTTCTAATTTTCTTCTTTTAGTAGACTTGGTTATGCGACTTCGTTAAATTGCCGTCTTTAGACTTTTTCTTTGATAAATCTTTAGAATAGGCCTTTGACTTCCGTTCTTCTTGCACTTTTGATCTTTTGACTTCGTCTTTTGTCTTTTTCTTCGATAAAAGCCCATGAAAGCCCATGTTTTCTTCCTTTTTCATATTTTTTCTAAAACATAATAAAAATACAAACCACGCATAATTCCGCCTTTTATGACATTAAATATACGTGTGGTCTTGTTATTATTAGAAATAAGTGGTAAAAGGATAAGTGTTTTCACACTTATTAAATCCCCTACACTTGAGCATTGCAATACCCTCATGCAATGCATTAATTTCAAAGCACGGTTTACATTTTTTTCATCATAATTAACCCATCTTGGCCTTTATTAAATACTAAACACTAAGGAAACTAAAAAGATATAAATATATACAAAATTCTTTAAGGAAGAACAAGTAAAGAGATCGAAGACTTACATTAGGTCTTTGGTTGTCATGAATGTTTATCACCCTCAAGTTTCACGTTCCCCAAACCAAGCTTAAAAACGAGATCATTGTTATTATAAGTTAGTAAGCTAACACTCACTCATGTGGCCCAATTATTCACTTAGACTCCCTTATTCCTAGGTGTTTATTATTGTCTTGAATGATCACGAGGATGCATTGTTGACTGATTTCGATAGTTTATTTAGGCTGAAAATAAAGTGGGACGATTTAATCAATAGTTAGCTAAAGGACAAAATCTTTTAAAACTGCTTCTCGGGACCTCATAAAGTTCATATCTTGGCATAACTCGCTTCACGATTTGAGACCTTTCTCGGACCGATATTTGGCAGCGACTTCATACTTCAAATCTTGAGAGACGTTCTTGAAATAATGGTCTTCTCTTCATAATAGGAATTTCTTCACTTGAAGTTTTTGAGAGATTCTTCATACTTGGACCACGACTTCTTTATTTTTCTCCAATCTTTATTTGGGATTTTGATATACAACGATCCGCCTCCTTTTAGGAATTGGATCTATTTATCCTCATACCTTTCTAGGGTCTTTTCAGATAGACTTCTCCATGATCTTTAGGGGAGTATTTGCTTTTCGTCGTGTGTCTCGATCCTTCATATTGATTTTTGATAAATGATTCTTCACATCACTTTGGATCTTTAGCAACAAAATGTAGCCCTCATGCCTTGTTAGGGCCTTTTCAGACTCGCCAATATTCGCGTCCCGCTTCAATAAGTTATGCCTTGGCTATGAACTCTAATTAATAGCGAGCAACTTTTAAACGGTCTTGTGCTAGAAGCTAAGTAACTTTTCAAATCGTACGACCTTATTTATTGAAATTATATTTATTAACAAGCAATGAGAGAATAAGCTCATAATTAACTCACATAAGTTCATGAAATAATACCAAACTTATAATTGACTCTATCATCTCTCGTTCTCCACAATTTAAAATCTCAAGGAATGAGACTCGTGGATGCTTAGCCAATTAAATCGAAGTTTTGGGTTTTCAAGTCATCTATAGGATCTTGTAACTTCTTAGACTTTTTCAAGTTTAGAATTCGCATTTTAAAGTTTCCTTGATAAACGACTTTATAGGATCAATTATAGGAACTTGCGAAAAGTTCTTGTTCTTAACCCGTAAGAGTTAAGACTTTCACGTTTTAAAGTTCCCTATATAAAAGCCTAGCAAAACTTGACTTAAACACGTTAAGGATACTAGCTAGAGTAAACTTGGATAAGTAAACTCGGGTGGAGTCAAAAGATTCATGACGGGCCTAATATATCAAAGATATCTAAACTCATTAAAACCATTTTACTGATTTATTTTTCTTTTGACTTTATTCTTGAAATGGAATATATACATACGATGCAAGAAAATAAAAGAAAATAATTGAAAAATACTACTAGGCCAAAATAGATCAAATTTTTTGAAAAACATCGAAAAATTAAATTTTCCGGTTAAAATGAGGACAAATTCATGGAAAAGCCCACTTAACTTCGATAGAAGTCCCCCTACACTTGATATAAACATTGCCCTCAATGTTTAAGCATGTGGGAGTAAACTCCTCTACACTTAGGACACTGTGCACGTTGTATAAATCTTGCTAAGGAAGAGACAACTATGATGATTTCAATGTGAACATATAAGATATGAAATATTGAATCACGACAGTTTAGGATAGAACCGGGAAGACGGGAACACGGGATCACGGGTCGTCAAATATCATCAAAAGTGCTCTTTGAAGCTTTAATCCCTGCACATCATAAGAAACTAGACAGCAAACACCTATGTAGCTCCCCTACACTTATTATGAAAACGGGTAAAAAGGATAGATCAACGGGTTGCCTCCCGAGAAGCGCTTTTTTTTGTTAACCGAGTCACGAGCCTGACTCGACCCAGAACTAATTCAAGGGAAACGTGGTGAGGGATGGAATCATCTCATGAGAGATGTCCTCACCAAAGTACAACTTAACACGCTGGCCATTCACTTTGAAGTTTGGCCCATTTGGTTGCCATAACTCAATGGTGCCATAAGGGAAGACTTTGGCAACGGTGAATGGACCAGACCAACGTCTCTTAAGCTTGCCTGAAAAGATTTTCAACTGAGAGTTAAAGAGTAAAACTTGATCACCTATCTTGAACTCTCGGTTTTAATCCTAGAATCATGAATGAGCTTGGTTTTCTCCTTGTAGATCAATGAACTCTCATAAGCTTCATTCCTTAGTTCATTAAGTTCATTGAGTTGGATCTTCCTAAGATCACCGGCTTTGTTGATATCAAAATTAGCCTATTTCAAGGCCCAATAAGCCTTATGCTCCAACTCAATGGAGAGGTGACATGCCTTTCCGTACACAAGACGATATGGAGTGCAACCAGTAGGTGTCTTATATGCGGTACGGAAAGCCCACAAAGCATCATCTAACTTATCGGCCCATGAGGCACGATGCTCTCCGATAGTACGCTCTAAGATTCTCTTAAGTCCACGGTTAGAAATCTCGGCTTGACCATTTGTTTGTGGATGATACGCGGTGGAAAGACGGTGATTGGCACCATACTTAGCCATGACTCGAGCAAATTGATCATTGCAAAAATGAGTCCCGCGATCACTGATGATAGCACGAGGAACACCGAATCGAGCAAATAATTGTTTCAGAAAGTTCACAACCACCCTCGCATCGTTAGTAGGTAGAGCCTTTGCTTCAACCCATTTGGATACGTAGTCAACGGCTACGAGGATGTACTTGTTCCCTTTAGATGATGGAAATGGCCCCATAAAGTTGATGCCCCATACGTCAAAGATTTCACACTCTTGGATGAAATTTTGAGGCATTTCATCTTTATGTGTGATCTTGCCTTGTCGTTGGAAAGCATCACAATGCTTAACCATTTCGTGTGCATCGCGATAAATGGTGGGCCAATAAAATCCAGAATCGAAAACTTTCTTCCCGGTGTAATTGGGACCAAAGTGACCACCGGTTGGTCCTTTATGGCAAGCTTCCAAGATTTGTAAAGCTACGGGCCCGTCAACACACCGACGAAGGATCAAGTCAGCACATTGTTTGAAGAGATAAGGGTCGTCCCAATAGTAAGTTTTCACATCCTTGAAGAATTTCTTCTTTTGATGGGACGATAACCCTTCGATGAGAATTCCACCCGCCAAGTAGTTTGAAAAGTCCGCAAACCATGGGGTCTCATCAAGATTGGAGTTAATATACATCAAGGCCTCAAGGGGAAATGATTCATTAATCTCTTGATTTGGGAGCTCCCCTTGATAAGGATCCTCGAGTCTACTAAGATGATCCGCGGCTAGGTTTTCCGTTCCCTTTTTTATCACGAATTTCAATTTTGAATTCTTGAAAGAGTAAAACCCAATGAAGAAGTCTTGGTTTGGAATCTTGTTTTGTTAACAAGTACTTCAACCGGAATGATCGTTATGCACGATGGTGGTGGAAAGTACAAGATAGGGGCGGAATTTCTCAAAAGCATACACTACAGCTAAAAGCTCTTTTTCGGTAGTGGTATAATGCAATTGAGTCCCCGTTATTGTCTTGCTAGCGTAATGGATTGGTTGGAAATGTTTGTTGATTCTTTGTCCCAAAACCGCTCTAATAGCAAAGTCGCTAGCATCACACATCAATTCAAAAGGTAACTCTCAATTAGGGGTAACTAAGACCGGTGCCTTAGTTAATTTATCCTTAAGAAGATTGAAAGATTCGATACACTCTTTAGAAAAGATAAAAGGAGTATCTTTTTCCAAGAGGTGGGTCATCGGGCGAGCGATCTTAGAAAAATCTTGAATGAATCGACGATAGAATCCCGCATGACCAAGAAAACTTCTCACACCCTTCACGTTGAAGGAGGAGGTAATTTAGCAATCACATCGACTTTAGCATGGTCAACTTCAAGACCGGCTTTTGAGATTTTATGTCCAAGAACAATGCCTTCTTTTACCATGAAATGACATTTTTCTCAATTAAGAACGAGACGAGTGTCTTCACACCGTTTAAGCATAAATTCTAAATTGGCAAGGCAAGTAGAGAAATATTCACCATTGATCGAGAAATCATCCATAAAGACTTCCATAGTTTCTTCAACCATGTCATGGAATATAGCCATCATACACGTTTGGAAAGTCCCGGGAGCATTTCATAAGCCGAAAGGCATTCTTTTGTAAGCAAATGTTCCATAAGGACAAGTGAATGTGGTTTTCTCTTGGTCTTTTGGATCGATAGGAATTTGAAAATACCCAGAGAAACCGTCTAAGAAGCAATAGTAGGCATTACCCGCTAAACGCTCGAGCATTTAATCCATGAAAGGAAGAGGAAAATGATCCTTACGAGTGGCATCATTGAGCTTGCGATAGTCTATGCAAACTCGCCAACCCGTGACAAGTCGAGTAGGAATCAACTCGTTGTTTTCATTGGGAACAACGGTTATTCCACTTTTCTTAGGCACACAATGGACGGGACTAACCCATGGCGAATCCGAAATAGGGTAAATCATTCCGGCATCTAGAAGTTTGATAACCTCTTTCTTGATGACGTCATGAATTTTTGGATTAAGCCTTCTTTGGCTTTGGATTGCGGGTTTAAAGTCATCTTCCATGAGAATCTTATGAGTACAAAAGTTAGGATCAATTCCGCAAATGTCGGAAATTTTCCAAGCAATTGTTTTCTTATGATTTTTGAGCACATTGAGAAGTCGAGATTTTTCATCCTCTTTTAAGTCCTTTGCAATGATGACGGGTAACTTCTTATTGTCTTCTAGGAACACGTATTCGAGATGAGACGGTAAATCCTTAAGTTTTAAATCCGGAGGATTTTTTATGGAAGGCGTAGTCAAATTCGGATCATCGTTTATGATTTCCATAGGAGAAGGTGGGGAAATATGGTCTCATTGAGAAGTTTCTCAATGGTACAAATGTCTTCATCCCAATAGGAAGGATAATCATCATATTTTAAGTCCACATCTCCTAAAGTTGCTTCAAATTCTTTCAAAAGGAAGTCACTTTCTTCAAATGCAGTCAGTGATGGAGCAATAGAGGCAACGGTCTCAACAATGGGTAGAGAAGAAAAACCACTTTTACAAGCGTCTTTGAAATGTTCTTCACAAGCCTCATCAAGTACGTCAATGAAATTGACGCTCTCGTGTTCATAGGTTTTTTAGAGAGTTTACCCATGTTGAAGACGATTTTGTCGTCACCAACTCTCATGATTAATTCTCCCGCGGCTATATCAATGAGAGTGCGACCGGTCCTCAAAAATGGACCTCCAATGATTAATGGAACACGGGGATCCATCTCGTAGTCAACGACAACAAAATCCGCCAGAAAAGTGAATTTTTCGACACCGACGAAGACATCTTCGGCTATCCCTACCGGATAAGCAACCGTACGGTTAACTAATTCCAATGTCATTCGTGTGGGGACTAGCTCGGGTAGAGATAATTGTTTCCAAACACTTAATGGTATTAAGTTGATACTAGCACCTAGATCGGCTAGGGCCATACAACTCTCTACCCCGAGAAAGTTGCAAGGAATGAGAAAGCGACCCGGATCACCAAGTTTGGTTGGTAATTTTCTTAAAAGAACCGCAGAGCAATTCTTATTAAGTTGGTTCTGAGCAATATCAAGGAGTTTTTCCTTATCACTGATAAGATTTTTAAACATTTTAGCATATTTAGGCATGTGAGCGAGAGCCTCGGCAAAGGAGATGTTGAAATTCAATTGTTTAAACATTTTAAGAAAGTTCAAACTTGAATATCATCCTTGTTCTTCAACTTCTCTTTCCTCAACCTTGAGGGATAAGGTATGTCGGGTTGAGACGAAGGCTTTGGAATGGAATTCTCACTCACATCCTTGGGTGGTGGAGGGGTAGAAATAGAAGGCGGAGGAATTGGTGAATGGGGCTCGTTATCCTTTGTCACAATCACCGGTGTAGGTTTAGGAATCTCGGGTTCCTTATAACCTTTCCACTTCGGGTGGTGATTGCTTTCATCTCCCCTCTTGGATTAGCAACGGTATTACTCGGAAGAGAACCCAAAGCAGAGGATTGATTACTTGGGAAGAAACTAGCCATCATATCCCTTAAGTCATTCGTTTGACTGCTTAAAGAGTTTCGCATGTCATTCCTAAGCTCGGCTCGAAGATCATTCCCTTGTTTCGCCATGTCACCTTTCAAGTTGATAATTTGGCTCTTAAGATTCTTCACTAGCGCGTCATTAGTCCTCATGTACGTTTCAACCTCTTGATTGTATGCCGTGGGTTGGTTGGGATGGGGAACTTGGTAAGCGGGTGGTTGATAAGTGGGTTTTTGGTGAACTTGATTATTTCCTTGAGGTGGGTATGGGTTTCTTTGGGTTTGATATTGATTAGGAGCTCGAGTTTGGTTTTGATTGTTGCGATTAAAGTTGTTTCGGTTTTGAGGAGGAAAACCGGGTGGTGAAAGGAAGTTGTTTGATCGATAACTTAGCAAATTGCGGTCACCTTGAGGACGAGCTTGATAGCCTCCCGTGGAAAAGTTACCGTTAGCCGCATACACGTTTTCCGGATTGTCATGAGTTGAAGGACAATCGGTGTATGAATGAGAACCCCCGCAAATCTCACAAGAAGGTGTGACAGATTTAACTTGTTGAAATTGGTTCGTAGCCATAGTTAAGAAATTTTTGTTCATCTCGGCTATTTGGCGGGTAAGTTCGGTTAACTCAGGGTTTGATGAAGTAGAAGAAACATTGGTCCTCGGGTTATTTCTTGAAGATGCGGATAAATCCTAATTTTTGTGATGAGTGCTCATGTTCTCTATGAGCTCTCTACACTCCTCAGGTCTTCTCTTCATTAATGTACCACCGACGGCAGCATTAATCGTATCACGATCACGAAAAGTTAAACCATTGTAGAAAGTATCAATCAAAGTGACGGGGAGCATATTATGGTTCGGACAACGATCGATCAAGACATTATAACGTTCCCAAGCATCGAAAAGCGACTCATCAGGTTCTTGAGTGAAACCACTAATTTGATTACGAAGACTAGTTACTATGGATGGTGGAAAGTAGCGCGACAAAATTTTTTGAGTCATTTCGTCCCATGTATGAATTGAGTTTTTGGGAAGATGATGCATGGTGGGATAAAGCGTGTGGAAAAAGATGAAGGCGAAGAAAATCCATGGAAACACCGGGCAATTTCATGCTTTGAGTGACGGTTATGAATTTATCGAGGTGTTTGTTGGCATCATCATCCGGTAATCCGCAAAATGGACAAGCGTTTTGAAGTTGTTGGATCATGTGATGCTTCAACGAAAATTCAGGAGCCGTGATTTGCATCGGCGCAATCGGTCCTCCACGTCCGTTCATAGTTGGTTGACAAAGCTCCTCCATCGTACGAAGGTCGGGTTGAGGGACATGGTTGTTATTGTTCAAATTGGGGTGAGCTTGGTTGTTATTATCATGCACACCAGCCATATCTAAGTCTCTACGAGTCTCGGGCTCAGAATAAGACGAAGATCGAGTACGCATACACTAAAATGAAATACAATATTTTTTGAGTTTTTATCTTTTTTTTACTTTTTTTTGGATTTTTGAAAATTTTATATTTTTTAGGATTTTTTGAAAATTTTTATTGCTTGAAAATAACGTTCCCAAAAGAACGGATCCCAAAATCCAATTTTTCTCACTAAAAACCGTTAATCTTTACGAAAAGAGCCGGCAGCGGCGCCATTTGATTTAATGGGTTTTGCATATGTGTACTCAATCGTTCTCGGTATCTAATCGAATGGATCACGATTTATGGTGGAATTATTGGTGTTGGTCACTAAAAGGGGGAGCTTGATTATCTAAGTTTACAAATAACATAAACGTAAAAGCTATTAAAAATAAAGAAGAATGTCTAACCTTGATTGCTTTTCCAGAATGAATGCTGCACAGTAGAACTTGGTGAAAATAGCTAACGGTAATTATCTATTTAGAATGAAAGTGAAAATGTAAATGTCGACGAGTAAAAATGAAAGCTTTAAAAGAAAAATTAAAACTTTTTTTAAAGTAAATTTGAAACTTAAAACTTTATAAAAATGTAAACTTTATAAAAACGTAAACTTGAAAATAACTAGGACAAAACACTTTTGAAAATAAACTAAGTAAAATTGGCGGGAAAAATTAAAGTCTGAAAATTAAGACAATTTAATTAAAACATAAGTCGGAATAATAATTCGGAATCAAAGATTCCAACCTAATTCGGAATCCGTGAAAAACAAACAAGTCGGAATCCCAACCTTAACATAAGTCGGAATCCATAACTGTTACCTAATCCGGAATCAAAATATTTGCACACAGTTCGGAATCCAATTCCTTCACTCAATCCGGAATCGAATTCCACACTCAATTCGGAAAGATGTAGAACGTAATTCGGAATAATCCTAATCCCACCTTATCCGGATTGTCGTCTTCTATCTAATCCGGAATACCTGATCACATACACAATTCGGAATCCCTCTATTGCATACAATCCGGAAAACAAATCTTCAACACAATCCGGGATAATTGGTTCATGACCTAATCCGGAATCCATATTCCATACCTAATTCGGAATGATGTACAAATACTAATCCGGAATGCAAAACTCTTGCTTGTAATCCGGAATCTAGAATCACACACCTAATCCGGAATTCACTTTTGGCATACAATCCGGAATATGGGTTTTCTGATGTAGTTCGGAATGATGATTCCTTATGCAGTTCGGAATCCACGGACTTTAGACACAAGTCTGAATAAAAAGAGAACAATACCTGAGTCGGGAAAAAGGGAATTTTGTATATAAGTCAGAATATTAGGGTTTTGAAAATCCGAACTAACTCAAAATAAGCAAAATCACAATAAGCACTTACCAAAACTTAAACCAAATCAATTTTTAGAAAAAGCTAATAAGACACAATTTAAAAACTTTTAAAAACACTAAATAATCAGAATATTTAAAATCAACCTTTTATAAAAATATTAATCTACCAAAATCAACTTATTTAAAAACTAGAAAACATGAAAACTAAGCAATAAGCACAATACTCTAAAAATCTCAAACACACCAAACCAATAAGCACAATCCAATAAGCAAATCAATCACATATTCAATAAGATTAAACCAACTACATGATTAATAAAACAAATCAATAGATTATGATTAAGAAAGGTAGAATGAGAATTAATCCAAAAGCTTGATTAGATTAAAGATTAAGAATCAAAGTTACAAGATTAAGATGAAGGTTTAATAAGCTTGAAAGAAAAGCTAGAGAGAAAAAGTAAAAACACACTAAAAATAAAACTAACTAAAAATTAAAGAGAGTACCCTAATGACATGTTTAGGAGACTATATATAGGGGAAGGGAAAGGTGTTGTTTCCTCCTTCTTTCTTCTTGTCTTCTCGTCTTTTAAATAACTCGTCTTTCTCGACTTTGTCTTGGGATTAGTCGAATGATAACTTGAACTCGTCTTCTAATTTTCTTCTTTTAGTAGACTTGGTTCTGTGACTTCGTTAAACTTCCGTCTTTAGACTTTTTCTTCGATAAATCTTCAGAATAGGCCTTGACTTCCGTTCTTCTTGCACTTTTGATCTTTTGACTTCGTCTTTTGTCTTTTTCTTCGATAAAAGCCCGTGAAAGCCCGTGTTTTCTTCCTTTTTCATATTTTTGTCTTAAAACACAATAAAAACACAAACCACGCATGATTCCGCCTTTTATGACATTAAATACACGTTTTGGTCTTGTTATTATTAGAAATAAGTGGTAAAAGGATAAGTGTTTTCACACTTATTATCGACTCGTTTATTCCTAATAAGAGAATGAAGAATGGTAGAAGATTTGTGTTTGTGAGATTCATCAAAGTTTTCAATGTTGATCAGTTAGTCAATAATTTAAATACTGTGTGGGTGGGGAGCTATAAATTCCTTACTAATGTGGCCCGTTTCCAACGACCCCCTATGAATAGGTCTTCGCCACAGGATAAGAGAGAGACGACGAGAAATGTCATTCCTGAAAGGAATCCACATACTACTGAGGGGATATCTTCGAGCAGGAAATATTTTGCGTCAATGCTGAGGAATTCTCTTGATAATAAGAAGGATGCTACCCCAAATACGGTTCTTGATAATGATTGTGTTAACTCTTCGGATTTTTCAGTTTCTCTCACTAGTAGAGTAAAAGTAGTGGATGCTTTATCGAATATTCAAAACGTCATGGGAGATGAAGGGTTTTTGGACATTTCCATCCGATATCTGGGTGAACTATGGCTGATGATAAGCTTCGATAACATGAAGACCAGAGATAAATTCATGAATAATCAAGGGATTGCGTCTTGGTTTGCTACACTTAAACATGCATCTTACAATTTTTCTCTCAATGGTCGACTAGCGTGGGTTGAAGTGGAAGGCGTTCCTTTTAAGTTCTGGACGGGTAACACATTTAAGAAGATAGCCTTCAGATGGGGGCACTTATTGGATCATGAAGATCAAGAAGATACAGGGTATTATTCTAAAAGGATTTGTGTCTCCACGACGATGCAAGATAACATCTTTGAGTCATTTAAACTGGTGTTCAAAGGGAAGTCATACGGTGTTAGGGCTAAAGAAGTTCCAGGTTGGGAACCTGAGTATCCTAATGAAACGGATAAGAATAGTTCTTTTGAGGATGAGGTATCAAATAAAGAAGGGGACATATCAGATAATGACAAATTTGATGATGTGCATGAATCTGATGATGTAGATGAAACTGTCTTTGAAAACGTAGACGCTAATGGAACAGTAAAGTCTGTTGATCCTTTTGACATATACGGGATGATGGATAAGGAGAAGGAACATGAGATACCTAAGGGGTCAAGCACCAGTAGCAGTCGTCCTCATCCACCAGGATATACGCCGAGTTATGGAGATCTTCCACGTAATCAGTTAGATAAAGAATCATGCTTAGGTCAGGAAGCCAATAATATGCAGGAACCAATGGCTGGGGAGCAAACATCAGATCCTATTAAGGTACAGTCGTCGTCTGCTCAGGAAGCTAGTAAGGAGGCCAATACCACCGTGAACGATCAGAAGCTTCCTTCATCCGCGAGCTGTAACTCAGGTAATTCTGGTCAGTTTAAAGTGTCTAGTATCCCCAAGACAGGTGGTTCGATTTTACGTTGTATGGAGGAATTAGTTAAGGTTGGGCAAACAATGGGTATAATATGGAGGGCTGTGAAAACGATATCATGAAAATCATTGAATCTCAAGGAGAGGATATGGTTAATCGATGAATTGTATGTCTCTAAATGTACAAGGCCTCGCCCAAAAGGCTAAAAAAGATTGGGTCCGGGAGTTTAGTGTTAAACACAGGGTTAATTTTCTAGCATTACAAGAAACAAAAATGGGAAATATGGAGACTATTACAGTTAAGGCTTGTTGGGGGAATTTTGCTTTCGATTATGTTCATAGCGATGCTGTTGGTAATTCGGGAGGCATTTTATGTGCATGGGACCATAATAACTTTACTAAGAGTAGCCATACTATTTCAGATTATTTTACTATCGTACGCGGTGTTTGGAATACTACTAATGTAGATATCTTATTTGTGGTTGTATACGCCCCGAATGAGAAGAAAGAAAAAGGTAGTATGGGAGTATTTGTCTTCTGTTATCAACAATTGGAAAGGAGAAGTGATCATGATGGGTGATTTTAATGAGTTGTGGTACCCCTCAGAAAGGTTTGGATCCGTGTTTCAGGTTAGGGACGCGGAGGTGTTCAATTCCTTCATTTTGAACGCCGGTTTGGTTGAGGTTCCGCTAGGGGGGGGGGGGTGCTCGTTTACATGGTGCCATAAATCTGCTAAAAAGATGATAAATTAGATCGTTGTCTAATCTCCGAGAATATGGTGAATATACACCCTCAATTTTATGCAATGACATTGGGGAGGAATCTGTCTGATCATCGACCGATTTTAATAACATAAACTATGGTGGATTACGGCCCATGTCCGTTCAAGTTTTATAATTATTGGCTTGAAGTCGAAGGTTTCCGGTCGTTCGTGGAAAACACATGGCATTCAGCTCCAGGTGATCGTACTAATGACATGAATAATATGATGAAAAACCTTCGTTTTTCGAAAGTAAAAATTCGGGAATGGTACAACACTTACACGCATAGCAAGAGGTTCGATGTAGCACAGTTACAAACCCAACTTGAGTGTATAGATTCCGAAATCGACAAAGGGAATAATAAAGATGATATTATAGCTAGGAGAGCAGATGTTGTTAAGTCCATTGATATTGTGAAAAAAAACAAGCTAGTGAATATCTTCAAAAGGCCAAAGTCAAATGGGCTATCGAAGGGGATGAAAATTCTCGTTTCTTTCACGGTTCAACTAATAAAAGAAGAAAGCAGATAAACATTAGAGGGGTAATGAAAGATGGCCAGTGGATTGATAAACCGGGTAGTGTTAAAACTGAATTCCTTGAGCATTTCCGTGATAGATTTAAAGGTCCGGACATTGATCATATATCTTTCAACATGGAGTTCCCCAATTCACTTAGTGTTGATCAAAGTTGCAGCTGGAATCCACCATAACGGTTGAGGAGATCAAACGAGCGATATTGGAGTGTGGAGTTGATAAATCACCGGGTCCGGACGGTTTTACTTTCGGATTTTATAGGCAGTTTTGGAACCTTGTGGAAGAGGAAGTTACAGCAGCGGTACAGTACTTCTTTGTCCATGAAGACTTCGCACCAGGTTGTAATTCATCTTTCATTACTTTGATTCTTAAAGTTCCTAACGCTAATCAAGTGAAGGATTTCAGGCCCATAAGTCTTATAGGCAGTCTATATAAAATTATGACCAAAATTTTAGCCAATAGACTTGTACTGGTTCTAGATGGTATTGTTCATGAGGTTCAATCAACGTTCATTCCAGGGAGACAAATCATGAATGGTCCGTTCATTCTAAATGAGATAATACAGTGGTGCTCGTTTAAGAAAAGGCAAGCCATGATTTGTAAGGTAGATTTTGAAAAAGCATATGACTCGGTTAGGTGGGATTTCTTAGATGAGGTCCTGCATAAATTTGGTTTCGGCAATAAATGGTGTAGATGGATTCAAAATTGCTTGAAATCGTCTAAAGGATCCATTTTAATTAATGGCAGCCCGACCCAGGATTTCCAGTTCGGTAAAGGCCTCAAGAAAGGTGATTCTTTATCCCCTTTTTTATTTGTTCTCATCATGGAAACTTTGCACATTTCTTTTAAAAGAGTGGTGGAGGTGGGCATGTTCACTAGAATCAATTTAAATAATATGCTTGAGGTTTCTCATTTGTTTTTCGCGGATGATGCTATGTTCGTGGGGAAGTGGTGTGATAAAAACATTAGTACTCTTACTAGTGTTTTGGAATGTTTTAGGCGTGCATCCGGGCTAAATATCAACATGCGTAAGAGCAAAATTATGGGTGTACACATGGATCAGAATATGGTTAATCATGCAACAACTAAGCTAGGATGTATGACTCTTCGAACCCCGTTCATATATTTGGGTACAAAGATAGGTGGTAATATGAATCGTGTAGATTCTTGGAAAGAAGTCATTAGCAAGGTGGAAGCTAGATTATCAAAATGGAAGATGCAGGCTCTCTCCATTGGCTGCAGACTCACTTTGATTAAATTTGTTCTTGGGTCAATCCCAATTTTCCAAATGTCTATATATAAAGCTCCTCTACAGGTTTTAAAAGAGTTGGAAGCTATCAGACACAGGTTCTTCCATGGCCACGTCAAAGGTAATAACAATGCAAGCTGGGTGAAATGGGATGTAATCACTTCGGGTAAAGAGCAAGGAGGTCTTGGTGTGGCAAGTTTATATGCCTTAAATCGAGCACTCATTTGTAAATGGGTTTGGAAATTTCATACATAGAGCGATTCTTTAGGGATGCGTGTGATTAAAGCCTTACATAATGAAGACGGAAACATAGGTAAGATTACTCGCAATGGCTTCAGGTCGACATGGACGAACATTATTAATAAAGTTCATACTCTCAAGCAAAAAGGGGAGGATTTCTTTGAGTTCCTTAAACTCAAAATAAGGGACGGGCGTAGCACACGTTTTTGGACAGACAATTGGAGTACTGTGGGTGTTCTTAAAGACATGTATCCAAGGCTGTACAACCTGGAGATTCACAAAGGCGTGAACATACAATCGAAGCTGACAGATTTAAGTCTGGAAGTGTCATTTCGTCGCAATGTGAAGGGGGGGGGGGGGGTGAACAATGTAACACCCCAAAATGTGATATGTGGAAGCGGTGAAGCTCGGGGGCTGTTAAGTCATTGTATCATAGTTCAAGGTACAAGAGAACGACTCTAAATGAGACGTTTTGTAAAAATACCTCGTTGAATTTAAATTAAAAGCATCACAGTACAAAAGGTCTCAGTTTCAAAAGATAGTGCAGCGGAATGTAAAAGTTTTAAATATCAACGAGATAATAGTTCAACAGCATAAGTAACAAATGTCCGAAGATAGCGAAGAAATGCATGCGGACTCCAAGTACTTCACACAGCAGATACAACTCATCATCAATTACCTGAGATAAATGCTAAATTGGGTCAACATCAAGTTGGTGAGAATATAGGTTTCAAGTAAAAATTCATAGTGATTCAATTTCAGATTCCATTTCATGTACACGTGCAACTATAGGAGATATAGTGCCAAGTGTAGGATAAATTGGGTGTTCACAATATTTATGATAGCTAAACTCGTGACATCGAAACTAGTGATCCAGTGCATACAATAGATTGCATACATAAATTTTGCCCCAATGGAGTACCTAGCCAAGATAACTCCGTTCATACAAATGGTACACACTCGTCTGGCGTCAGAATGCCCGAGTGGAGGTTGTCAACCCTCAATAGATCTATCCGTAACATAAGAGCTTACTCCAGCAGAGTAACTAACGATTCACGATAGTGGGGACTATGGCTAAAGCAACTTAAGCTATCTCATAAATAGTGTTCACAAAGCGTTCACAGAAATCAAGTTTTACTTGCGTCCAGAAGCAAGCATCAAAGCATTTATCACATCCCAAAACATTAAACATAGAAAGCAGTTTAATAGGGAGTCTATAAACTCACCTCAAGCAACGATTCAAACCGCACAAGTAAGATCAAATAGTAGCGAGCAATTCTAGCAACAACCTAAATATAATACTATAGTTTAAGCGCTAGCAAATAAGTCACAATAGTTCATCACGTACGTTACTCATCAATCAAGTATATATTTTGTTAAAACCGTGACTTGTAAATGTTATATCGTTATGAACATTATAGTACATATATACTTAGGCAAAAATAGTTACTTTTGACTCGACGAAATTTCGACAGCCTTTCGGCGTAAATTTTAATTTACCAAAATTTATCTTAATAAATTTTCCTACACGATTTCTAACGAAAATTCGGCAGCCTTTCGGCGTCACGTAAAAATTTGCCATTTTTAGTAAGTACTCAAATCTCGTCCTAAAACCCTTATTTTCAACAATTTCTCAATCGCCAATATTTCAACAAGTCATTTTCCGCAATAGTATCAATTTCCACTTCCAACGTTCAAACTTTTAACGTTACACCAAGTACTCACATTTCGCGCTAATACGCTTTTACAAAACAAGTCCAACATTTATACATACCATTTAGAGCCATTTCGACACTTAAAACAACTCCGTTTAACTCGAAAATGTCATTTCGACCACTTTAAAAATCTGGACAGCAACCACTTATAGTGTTTTTCACCAAAAATTAAGTTTTCCGACAACGAAATTTAAACGACCACATCTTACTCATTTTAGCTCCGTTTTTAGTCCATAATATATCGAAACGAAGGTATTAACTTATATTTTCATAATATCGTAGTAAACTAGTGTCAAAACAATTTTTACGACTCTCTACGCCTCTTATAAAAATCGGACAGATTGTACGTTTTTCGTAAAAACTCGTTTTCGACCATTTTCAAGCGTAACCACTAGTAGTAACACTACTAGTTTCCTCCAATTATTCATAAAAACCAACAAAATCAAAGATTTTTCTTCAAGTTCACAAATCTAAAATATACATACTTCTATTTTTCACAAGTCTTTCAATTAAACCATTTTCATGTATGGATCTAATAGATCCACACATAATTTCCATAGATCTTAAAATATTTCATGACCAAAATAGTTTTTATCATTTTATTTCAAAAAAATACTTGATGAGTAACATGCATGCATAGATCTACAAAGATTATGCATGGAAAATGAAAAGATGAAAAAGGTTTAAGAAGTAACCTTGAGTAACGACTCTACGTAATCACAACGACCCGATCTACGCTCTAACCCACTAATAATCAACAAGAACTCTACTCTACAACTTCAACCCAAAAACTACTCAAATCAACAAACCAAGAAAGACCATTCTTCTTTATGCTTGTACAAACTCTAGGGTGATTTTGTTTTGTGTTAATTCTTGTTAAAATGAAGCTTTTAGAAATCAACAATGGTGGAAAATGTTTGTGTTTGTGTGCCGTGTGTTTTGAGAGAGAAAGAGAGGTATGTGTGTTTTTTTTGAAGTGAAATGAAGTGAATAAGTGAATTATTTGAGGTGGTTTTGGTTAGTAAGTTAAAAATGTAAGATGTGTAAGTAAGTGTAAGCTTAATATGGTAAAGAGTGGAGTGTTGGTGCATTATGCACATGGGGTGACATATGGCCGGTTATGGGGTCCCATATGGGGGTAAATTATTCAAAAATTCTACTATGGTAACTAGTTAAAAGGTTTAAGGTAAAAAGGTTAGTTAGTTTTAGGTAAATATCAAAAAGTATATAGTTATGTTTAAAATTACGTAAAACTTAAAAATTTGACGAAATATATTAAATTTACGATTTTTCGACGAAAACTGACATTTTATGATTGGTAAAGTATTTTATGCACGCTAACGACGGTTAAACGTAAAAACGACGTAAAATACGAAAACGCGATACGTTAATTAAATATTCACACTAAATACGATTTATTACTATAAATAGCAAAATACTAAAGTACAGGCATATATAAATATATACAGAAATATTTAAATACGCTGCTCAAGAAAATACGATCACGCTGTTAAAAACTAAACAGTTAAGCACATAATTCACAGATAACGAATAATCTCATGGATTATCGTCAATTCATTGACCGTCTCAGCACTTTGGTCAGGTTTACAGAAAATGTTCAGAATAATGACTGAGCACAGTGTCAGGTCATTACTCGTCATCAAACAGTTTTTCAGAAAACACGGGATAACTTCCCGGTTCCAACACAGTTAAATCACATAGTTGACTAAATAAAAAGTCAAAGGGTAATAGTCATTTTACAAAGTAGGGAAAATTAACAGGTGTTACATCATCCCCTTGATAGAGAAGCTTTGTCCTCAAAGCTTAGGAGTGTCACGGTTTCTAGAATTGTCAAAGAGTTGCGGATATTTCTTTTGAAATTGATCCTCACGCTCCCAAGTGAATTCAGGTCCACGTTTAGAATTCCACCTCACCTTGATGATAGGAATATGACTCTGTTTCAATCGTTTGACCTCACGGTCCATGATTTCAACAGGTTCTTCGACAAATTGCATCTTGTCATCAATTCGGAGTTCCTCCAATGGTATAACGAGTGTCTCATCAGAAAGGCACTTCTTCAAGTTCGACACATGAAAAGTGCTGTGCACGCGACTCAACGCTTGCGGTAATTCGAGACGATAGGCTACGGTTCCAACCTTTGCCAGAATTTTGAAAGGTCCGATATAACGGGGGTTCAGCTTTCCTCGCTTGCCAAAACGTACCACACCTTTCCAAGGCGATACTTTTAGCATCACTCTGTCTCCCACTTGAAATTCGAGAGGCTTACGTCGAACGTCGGCGTAACTTTTCTGACGATCACGGGCTTCTTGAATTCGGCTCTTGATTTGAACAATCTTCTCAGTTGTTTCACGAATGAGTTCAGGGCCAGTGAGTTGACTATCCCCAACCTCACTCCAACACACAGGCGAGCGACATTTACGACCATACAATGCTTCAAACGGTGCAGCCTTAATACTGGTATGAGAACTATTGTTGTAAGAGAATTCCACTAGAGGCAAATGTCTGTCCCATTGCTTCCCAAAGTCAAGCACACAAGCACGCAACATGTCCTCTAGCGTTTGAATAGTTCTCTCACTCTGTCCGTCAGTCTGCGGGTGATAAGCAGTACTCATGTCCAATTGCGTAACCAACGCTTTCTGAAGTGATTTCCAGAATTCCGAAGTAAATCTACCATCTCTATCAGAAATTATCGAGATCGGTATCCCATGTTTTACGACTACTTCCTTCTGATAAAGTCTAGTAATCTTATCAATTGAATCATCTTCCTTCATAGCCAAAAAGTGTGCAGATTTCATAAGTCGATCCACAATTACCCAAATTGTGTCGTATCCGTTGGTCGTTTTAGGCAGCTTAGTTATGAAATCCATGGTTATATTTTCCCATTTCCACATAAGAATTATAGGTTGAACCAACAATCCAGATGATTTTTGGTGTTCTGTTTTCACTCTAGCACAAGTCAGGCACTTCCCTACATAAGTAGCAATTTCAGCTTTCATATTTGGCCACCAATATAGCTTCTTCATATCCTGATACATTTTGTTAGATCCTGGGTGAATCGAATACTTAGATTTATGCGACTCGTGCATAATCACGTCCCTTAGTCCTCCAAACCATGGTAACCAACTTCTACCATTCAGACATAGCGTTCCATTATTGCTAGTCTCCAATTTCTTTGTAACCATTCCTCCTAATTTCTCAGCTTCAACATTTTCAGGCTTAAGTGCTTCGGTTTGTGCTTCACGAATTTGCACAGGTAAGTTCGGATTGATAACCATAGCTAACGATCTAAATCTACGTGTCATCAGTTGTTCCTTTCTACTTAGCGCATCTGCCACTACATTGGCCTTCCCAGGGTGGTAACGGATTTCACAGTCATAATCGCTGAGCAACTCGATCATCGACGTTGTCTCATGTTCAGTTCCTTCTGATCAAGAATATGTTGTAAACTCTTGTGATCGGTATAGACGACACACTTGGTTCCATACAAGTAGTGTCTCCACAATTTCAAGGCAAATACTACCGCTCCTAGTTCCAAGTCGTGCGTAGTGTAGTTTTTCTCATGTGTTTTCAGTTGTCGTGACGCGTAGGCGATAACTTTCTTCCTCTGCATCAACACAGCTCCCAATCCTTTTGATGATGCATCACAGTAGACCACAAAGTCTTCCGATCCTTCTGGTAACGATAGAATAGGCGCACTACACAACATTTTTTTCAACTTTTGGAATGCTAATTCCTCCTTATCTCCCCATTCGTATTTCACCTTCTTTTGAGTCAACTTCGTCAATGGTTTCGCGATCTTCGAGAATCCCTCGATGAATCTTCGGTAGTATCCGGCGAGTCCTAAGAATTGGCGAATTCCAGTCGGTGTCGTAGGAGCAGTCCACTCCCTAATTGATTCAATCTTGGCAGGATCAACATGAATCCCCTTGCTATCAATAACGTGACCTAGAAATTGTACTCTTGGCAACCAAAAATCACACTTCGAGAACTTAGCGTACAATTCCTCCTTCTTAAGCAATTCCAATATTATCTTAAGATGTTCCTCATGTTCTTTCTCATTCCTTGAGTAAATCAGTATGTCATCGATGAACACAATGACAAACTTGTCCAAATACGGTTTACACACCCGGTTCATGAGGTCCATAAACATAGCAGGTGCGTTTGTCAAACCGAACGACATCACTTGGAACTCATAGTGTCCATACCTAGTCCTAAAAGCAGTCTTTGCAACATCTTCCTCACGGACTCTCAATTGGTGATAACCAGACCTAAGGTCAATCTTCGAGTAAACGCTCAATCCTTGCAACTGATCAAACAGATCATCGATCCTAGGTAACGGGTAACGGTTCTTGATGGTAAGTTTGTTCAACTCACGATAGTCGATACACATCCGAAAACTCCCATCCTTCTTCTTTACAAATAAGGCTGGAGCTCCCCAGGGTGAAGAACTCGGTCTTACGAATCCTTTATCAGTCAACTCTTGTAGTTGCGTCGCTAGTTCTTGCAATTCCGACGGTGCTAAACGGTAAGGCGCTCGAGCAACAGGTACAGCTCCCGGTATTAAATCGATCTGGAATTCAACTTGTCTAGCCGGCGGTAATCCAGGCAAATCTTCAGGAAAGACTTCCGGAAAATCCCGTACGATAGGTACATCTTCCAACCGTTTTTCTTCCGTCTGCTTTTCAGTAACACAGGCTAAAAATACGTGGCAACCTTCCGACAACAACTTCTGAGCCTTGACACGCGAGATAATGTTCAGTCGTGACTTCCCCTTTCCGTTACTTGTATCTCCTTGTACCTCCAAAACTTCATCACCAAATGGTAAACGAACGATCTTCTCGTCGCATACAATCGTAGCACGATATCTCGACAACCAATCCATTCCGACAATCACGTCAAAACTCCCTAACTCAACAGGCATAAGGTCTATTACGAAAGGATGACCTATAAGATTTAAAGTGCATCCACGAAGTATAGTGTCGGCTTCTATCAACTTCCCATTTGCTAACTCAATAGTGTACTTAGTGTCTAAGGGCGAAGGGGTCACATCAAGCAAAACACTAAAAGCAGTCGACACAAAACTCCTATCGGCTCCAGTATCAAATAAAATAGAAGCATAACGACCATTGAGAAGAAACGTACCCGTTACGACGTCGGGGTTTTGTTGCGCTTCTCCTCCTCCTATCACATAGACCCTTCCACGAGCTTCCCCAGCTTTAGCAATCTTTCCTTGGTCCTTGTTCTTTTTCTTTGGGCACTCATTGCTGTAGTGTCCCTTCTGCTGACATTCAAAGCAAGTGACGTTGGCTTTCGTGTTGGGTGGTGACTTACAATCTCTAGCAATGTGTCCAGTTTTCTTGCAGTTGTGACATTGTACATTGCATTGTCCATTATGGCGACGCTTGCATCGATTGCACAAAGGTAACGTCCCATTGTACACTCCCTTTTCCCCAGTACCAGCAGTGTACGCTTTCACGGTGTCTTGCCTCTTATTCGGATAGTTCCCATGATTTTTCCTTTGGTTATTACCCCATTTTCTCTTGTTGTCCGCGGCATTCCCAGCATTTGCTCGAACAACTTGGTCCATCAGACTGTGAGTGTCACACCCCACCATGGCAGAATATGGGGCGCGACGTATGGATATCATCATAACAACAGCGTGTCTATAGAGAGAACTAAATGAAATTGAAATATCATAGATGGCGACACAAATGTCGTGACAATATCTCAACAATGCAGGCGTCTAGGTAAGTAGGTAACAGGCCTACCTCTTACCAAAGACATACAAATAAACAAACATCAAACATATAGGTACCACAAAGTTCACTTAATCAAAACACAAAATAAAATCTAAGAGGAAAGGGGATTCCTCCGAATGCAATCCTAGCAGCCTCTATACTCTAGCCACTTCTAACATCATCTTGCACAACTACCTCACCTGAAAATGACACTAAAATCTGTCAACATAAAGTTGGTGAGAACATAGGTTTAAGTTATCTAGAACATCATAAGAAACCTTGACATCCACTGTAAATAAGTTGAAGAAAAACAATTTATAGTAATGGACCATAATGTGATAATCATGCTACATGCATCCACAACAAAACTCAAGCCAAGTACCAATCACATCTACAATTCACAAAGCACATTATAACAATCAAGAAGTATCCCGTCACACGCACAAGAACACACACCACACTATCCGGATCTTTCCCACACCACCTGTGGAAGATGAACTATATCCCCGTCGAGATATCTTGCCTCCGAAGAGACGATGCACAAGTACTCAGGACGGATCGTGCCCCACGCTCCACACACATCACAACTGGTCCCATAGACGCCCATACATCTATGTACCAAAGCCAATCACAATCCAAACAAGATTCACATAGCAGAACACGTACCAAAGCACATATGAGAACACATAAGCACGCAAGTCACACAATAACACATTTATGTCCACACATTTTATAACATAGTACTAAATCATGTTAAAGAACATTACAAGTGTCATCTCCATCCCATACTGGAAAAAAAAACATTTAAAAACATAGTAAAATGGGACTATGAACTCACCTGATTGCTTCTCCAAAGTCCTTGCTCTAGCCCCAAGCTAATAATCCAAAAACACATAAATCAATACATGAACCAACCTCTAAAATGGTTCATCAACCTATGATGGACATCTAACCTCCTCTCATATAAATACCCCATTTATAACTCTAAACACCCCATTACCCTTCCCTAACAAGTCCTTAACTTGGTTAAGTTTAATAGCTATCCCGTTCACAATTTTACACAAAACAATCCCAGTTTTAGGTCTCAAAACGTTAAGTCAAACGTCCACTTAAACATACCCATGGTTTCTGTAAAAGGAATATTCATACCCTTACATATGTTGGCTAACACCTCCCACTTGCCCTAACCTTAAAGCTACTGTTAAGGCCCTGACATATATATATATATACTTTTGTCATTCCAGTTTTCCTGATTTTAAACGTATGAAAAGTTCATTACCATTAGAGGGTCTTACCCTAAACCACAATCTTAGCCCAAGTTCAGATCCTTATTACAATATATAAACCATCTCTCATGTTCGTGAGAAGATCCCAATGCAACCCTAAGTACCCAAACAACCCAAAACTTAAAAAGAAAACAGGCTGGATTCAAAACTGTTTTGACCTCCGACTGTTGTAACCTGTTTTTGACCCACTTCCCGACCTCCAATTTAGTTCTAGTTTCTTGCATTGGAAAGCCACTTCAAATACCTTTTCAGGGGTATGTGTATCGTAAGATAAAAGTTTGTAGAACTCCCGATATGATCAAAACAATTGACTCAAAAATCTGCCCAGTTTTTAAAAAACGGGTTTAACAAAATCAACCTCATTAATTAACCCTAATCCCTCTAATTACAAGCCCTAATTTATGTGATCATCATATTATGATTAATACAACATTAATTTACTGTTTTTATATTAAACCCTAACCCTAATCCATCAATAGATGATTAAATAAACATAAAAACAATTTAATTAAAAAGGGATTTGAAGGTTTTACCTTTAAATTAATGGAAGAAGAAAAAAACTATGAAACCCTAAAAACTCTCCCAAAAACCGTCGACCATTAATCTCCAGGGATTTAATTATGTTCTTTTGGTAGTAAATAATATAATATATAGGGTGTGGGTGAATCCTTGTCCAACCCAAACCCAACTTTCCTTTTTCCTCTTTTTTTCTTTTTTTTCCTTCTTTTCTTTTTTTCCAAACCGACTAACACCCCCTTAATTTTCGTTTTTTTTTCTTTTTATTATTAATATATGTATTAATAATATTACCTTAATTTTCCTTAATTTATTTCAGCTCTTAAAGCCTCCAAAACCCCAAAACCGTAAAACTAGTCAGTTTTTACGCGTTTTACCGTAAAAGACGTAAAATATACACTTTTATAAAAAATCTCAAATTTTGAAATAAACTTTATAACTAAGTCCTAAATGACTTAAAACCATCCCGAAAAATATTCATATGGATAATTACCTCACCCGAGACCTCTAAATGCTAAACCGTAAATCCTAAAAAAAATACTACTACTATAATACTTATACGTATACGTAAACACCACAATATCACCATTTTCATTTCATAGTCACCACTTGTGAGCTCATGAACATGAAATAACCGTTCCTCGATTTACTTATGAGTACTCTATACTCATAAACGATAACCACACCAACCTCGTTCACACAAAATAAACACGTAAACACACAATTCAAGTAAGCACACATAAAATAACCTAAAAGTAAGACCAAGTGACAAACCCAAAACCTAGGGTTGTCACATCACTCCCTCCTAATAGAAATCTCGTCCCGAGATTTACTCCCAAACTCAAACTTATTCTCAGCAAACAAACGAGGATACATATCCTTGATAAAACCTTCACGTTCAAACGTGAACTCAGTTTACACGAAAATAATCTCAACCAACAACACATGAGCCTTAACCGTCCGCGAGGAAACTTATCAAAACCATAAAGTTATGTAACCAACCTAACTAAATCTCGCAACTCATCAAACAAGAACTGTCTTGAAACCAAGTTAGGAGCCGTCACATAACTCAACGGGTTTAAAACTGTCACCCCGATTTCAGTCTTACTCATAAATTCCATAAATCAAAACTCATCAAAATATAACCACGTATAATAAGGTCTAAAGAACTCTAAAATTCCTTCCCAACTCATCTCTATGTTAACCCTCCAAGTTTTCATTACCGCAAAATACCCAAAACACGAGTTTAAACCATGTTGTCCGAAAATTAACCTTGAACTCAACACTTGTACAATTAATTCGACCAAGCTCTGACTTCCAATTACGAAACTTTCTGAATATTTGAAAAGTATGTTCCGAGTACATAATTTTAGGCTTTTGAATCACCCAAAAACCTTTAAAAACGAATAAGTTATGACCAAAACGATTTTTCTCAAAATCTGCCTAGGCATTAGCGACAGTTTCTGCCTACTCCGATTTATACCAAAAAAAAAAAAAAAAAAAAAAAAAAAAAAAAACATTTTTAAACCCTAAAACCCCCCCATTAATTACCAAAACTAGAACCTAATTTATTTTAATTCCAGAAAATTAAAACTCTATTAATTACATGATTTTAACATATTTCACTAAATAAGAATAAAATTTTTAACTTAAGAACAATAACTATAGGTGATCAAAAACAAAATATTTTAAAATAACCGAGTCATGCTTATATGTTAAAGAATTTATATTCCACCTTATTTGAAACATGATCCCGACACTTCCTTATTTCATCGACTATCAACAACTATTTTTTTTTCAATTTGCAAGTTCTATTTTTTTTACCATGTATAACTCGAAACAAAAGACATCGTTACCACAAAAAGAAATCTCCACCATCTCAAAATCCTTCACGCCAAAAGTACCGTACAAACAAACACGTGAAATGAGGACCCGAGAAATGCGCTACTACAGAAGTTGAACATCTCAAAGAGAAACGAGCTAGCAACCATCCCAAGAATACAACCGGTAAGTAGAAAATAATTTTACATACATAGGCATAAGCGTACATACACTCAAATCCATCCAACATATACTATACAAGCATGTATTAACTCTCTTTCATGCAATCATACTTGAAAGTCCAGTGGTGTTGTGGCACATATATAATTATGTAGGCCTCCATAATTATACATGTTCCCTTTCACCAATGTACTCCCTCCTATGATGACACTTATAAGAAATTAATACTACACATAACACATAATCCAACAACTCACAAGCACATAACCACACAAGATAAGATCCAAAACCCCATGTATTAAAATAACATAGCCAATGCACGAAACACATAAACTCGTAGTCCAGTTGAACCAGCATAAACAAAATTCAAATTGTATAAAGAACATGAAAACATAATTAAGCGAAATCCAACAATGACTAGCGTATACGACCATGGTTCCACCCGCACTAATCAAAACTCGTAAAGAAAATAACATGTAGTTAAGTATGAACCATAGTAGTTCATAACCAAACAAATTCTGCGAAAATAATATTCAAACACATCAACTACTATAAAATGCACACATACTCCTATGACGCCTATATGCAGGGACCCTTAAGCTATAGACTAGGCTACACGACTAGGAAACCTAATTCTCTATAACCTGTCTCTGATACCATTCTGTCACACCCCACCATGGCGGAATATGGGGCGCGACGTATGGATATCATCACAACAACAGCGTGTCTATAGAGAGAACTAAATGAAATTGAAATATCATAGATGGCGACACAAATGTCGTGACAATATCTCAACAATGCAGGCGTCTAGGTAAGTAGGTAACAGGCCTACCTCTTACCAAAGACATACAAATAAACAAACATCAAACATATAGGTACCACAAAGTTCACTTAATCAAAACACAAAATAAAATCTAAGAGGAAAGGGGATTCCTCCGAATGCAATCCTAGCAGCCTCTATACTCTAGCCACTTCTAACATCATCTTGCACAACTACCTCACCTGAAAATGACACTAAAATCTGTCAACATAAAGTTGGTGAGAACATAGGTTTAAGTTATCTAGAACATCATAAGAAACCTTGACATCCACTGTAAATAAGTTGAAGAAAAACAATTTATAGTAATGGACCATAATGTGATAATCATGCTACATGCATCCACAACAAAACTCAAGCCAAGTACCAATCACATCTACAATTCACAAAGCACATTATAACAATCAAGAAGTATCCCGTCACACGCACAAGAACACACACCACACTATCCGGATCTTTCCCACACCACCTGTGGAAGATGAACTATATCCCCGTCGAGATATCTTGCCTCCGAAGAGACGATGCACAAGTACTCAGGACGGATCGTGCCCCATGCTCCACACACATCACAACTGGTCCCATAGACGCCCATACATCTATGTACCAAAGCCAATCACAATCCAAACAAGATTCACATAGCAGAACACATACCAAAGCACATATGAGAACACATAAGCACGCAAGTCACACAATAACACATTTATGTCCACACATTTTATAACATAGTACTAAATCATGTTAAAGAACATTACAAGTGTCATCTCCATCCCATACTGGAAAAAAAAACATTTAAAAACATAGTAAAATGGGACTATGAACTCACCTGATTGCTTCTCCAAAGTCCTTGCTCTAGCCCCAAGCTAATAATCCAAAAACACATAAATCAATACATGAACCAACCTCTAAAATGGTTCATCAACCTATGATGGACATCTAACCTCCTCTCATATAAATACCCCATTTATAACTCTAAACACCCCATTACCCTTCCCTAACAAGTCCTTAACTTGGTTAAGTTTAATAGCTATCCCGTTCACAATTTTACACAAAACAGTCCCAGTTTTAGGTCTCAAAACGTTAAGTCAAACGTCCACTTAAACATACCCATGGTTTCTGTAAAAGGAATATTCATACCCTTACATATGTTGGCTAACACCTCCCACTTGACCTAACCTTAAAGCTACTGTTAAGGCCCTGACATATATATATATACTTTTGTCATTCCAGTTTTCCTGATTTTAAACGTATGAAAAGTTCATTACCATTAGAGGGTCTTACCCTAAACCACAATCTTAGCCCAAGTTCAGATCCTTATTACAATATATAAACCATCTCTCATGTTCGTGAGAAGATCCCAATGCAACCCTAAGTACCCCAAACAACCCAAAACTTAAAAAGAAAACAGGCTGGATTCAAAACTGTTTTGACCTCCGACTGTTGTAACCTGTTTTTGACCCACTTCCCGACCTCCAATTTAGTTCTAGTTTCTTGCATTGGAAAGCCACTTCAAATACCTTTTCAGGGGTATGTGGATCGTAAGATAAAAGTTTGTAGAACTCCCGATATGATCAAAACAATTGACTCAAAAATCTGCCCAGTTTTTAAAAAACGGGTTTAACAAAATCAACCTCATTAATTAACCCTAATCCCTCTAATTACAAGCCCTAATTTATGTGATCATCATATTATGATTAATACAACATTAATTTACTGTTTTTATATTAAACCCTAACCCTAATCCATCAATAGATGATTAAATAAACATAAAAACAATTTAATTAAAAAGGGATTTGAAGGTTTTACCTTTAAATTAATGGAAGAAGAAAAAAACTATGAAACCCTAAAAACTCTCCCAAAAACCGTCGACCATTAATCTCCAGGGATTTAATTATGTTCTTTTGGTAGTAAATAATATAATATATAGGGTGTGGGTGAATCCTTGTCCAACCCAAACCCAACTTTCCTTTTTCCTCTTTTTTTCTTTTTTTTCCTTCTTTTCTTTTTTTCCAAACCGACTAACACTCCCTTAATTTTCGTTTTTTTTTCTTTTTATTATTAATATATGTATTAATAATATTATCTTAATTTTCCTTAATTTATTTCAGCTCTTAAAGCCTCCAAAACCCCAAAACCGTAAAACTAGTCAGTTTTTACGCGTTTTACCGTAAAAGACGTAAAATATACACTTTTATAAAAAATCTCAAATTTTGAAATAAAATTTATAACTAAGTCCTAATGACTTAAAACCATCCCGAAAAATATTCATATGGATAATTACCTCACCCGAGACCTCTAAATGCTAAACCGTAAATCCTAAAAAAAATACTACTACTATAATACTTATACGTATACGTAAACACCACAATATCACCATTTTCATTTCATAGTCACCACTTGTGAGCTCATGAACATGAAATAACCGTTCCTCGATTTACTTATGAGTACTCTATACTCATAAACGATAACCACACCAACCTCGTTCACACAAAATAAACACGTAAACACACAATTCAAGTAAGCACACATAAAATAACCTAAAAGTAAGACCAAGTGACAAACCCAAAACCTAGGGTTGTCACAGTGAGCCATCCTTATAGCATCACTAACTTTTGTCGGTCCAGACGATGTCACATTCCTTTGAACTCTACCCGGTAAACCCCAAATATAGCGCTCAACCTTCTTTTCTTCATCCGGAACCATTCCAGGACATAGCAAACACAATTCTTGGAACCTCATAGTGTACGTACCAATGTAATTGTTCTTCACAGTCAGGTTTCACAATTTGATTTCCATTTTCTGAATCTCATTACGAGGACAGTACTCCTTAGTCAACAACTTCTTAAGTTCCTCCCAACTCATTCCATACGCCTCCTCGGCTCCAGCCGTTTGCACATGGGTGTTCCACCATGTCAACGCTCCAGCAGCTAAAGTACAAGTAGAACAAGTCACTTGGTTTTCAACAGCACATCCACTAACACGGAACACAACTTCTATCTTTTCGACCCAACGAGCTAATCCGGCAGCTCCTTCAGTACCATTAAAAGTCAAAGGGTCACAGCTCCTAAAGTCCTTGTAAGTACACGGCTTAGGCGGTCGATTGTCAACATTGTTCGGTGTTGCATCGTTCACGTTGTTGTTAGCTTGAACGTTTGCCAGTGCAACAGTCACTCGTTGCGTAATCAGTGTTTCCAATTGAGCGTCAGTCATTCCGTTATGTGTGTTCACCATTGTTTCTCTGCGTTAAGACAACAATGCAATTAAGGTTCAAGCATGAATATACACGTTATATATTTCATATGCTAAAATAGAATGCAGAATTTAACAGTACAACAACATAAAAAGGATAGTCACTGGTCAAGGTCATAAAGTTAAATTCCCATTCATAATCAAAATATCAAGTACATAGTCATAAAATAAGAGTATGATTACATCTAGTCTACTCCAACTAACCGATTACTACTCTAGTTTAGTGGATACAATACCCAAAAGATAAAGATGTCAATCTACTCTAGAATTAAGCACAATAACGGTGAATCTCTAAGTGCGACGACGACGATCACACTCAGCACATCTCGGTGAATCACTCCTCGGGTCTCCATCTGTAGCTCGGTCTCCTCCACGAACTGACTCCAACTCACGCCTCAACCTAGCAACCTCCTCAAGTGTGGTATCCAACAAGTCACGAGTATCCTCGTTATCCTCTAACAATCCAAAAACCGCATCCTCAAGTAGACGAAAACGAACAGCATCTGAATCCCTAACAGATCCTATCATAACAACACATGACCTAGGTCTAGAGGGCTCTCCAACATGATGAGTAGGTGGTGTAGAAACAGTGGTAGCAGCTCGAATCCCATGAGTAGGCGATGCCTCAAGTGTAGTGTGTGAATCAGACATACGAACCTTCTTCTGTGGGCATGACGAATCAGAATCGAACAAGGCTCGAGATCTAACACCGGATGGTCCAGCTCCATCAGCAGGTGGTACAGTATCATCGGAATCAGTATAAACCTCAGCTGGTGGCGTACCCCATAAAGCTTCCCTCTCCTCTCTAAACCGCTGACAGGGAACAATAGGCTTCTTCCTCAAGTTGGACGTCTTCCTAATCTCACTCCTCCTACTAGACTCAACTCTCTCAGGTACAACAGTCAAAGCGTCAACCCTACTATCATCATCAGCCTCAGCACCCTCGCTATCACTACTAGCCACAACCATCCTAACGTCAGTATCACTCTCAATCTCATCATCCATGTCCTCATCATTCTCACGATCTACCTCATATCCATCCATATCATCATCACCCTCATGATTTATCTCAACACCATCCATATCATCCTCATGACCTACCTCATGTCCATCCATACCCTCATCACCCTCGCGATCTACCTCAACACCATCCATATCATCCTCATGGCCTACCTCATGTCCATCCATACCCTCATCACCCTCGCGATCTACCTCAATACCATCCACGTCATCCTCATCATCCTCATCCTCCTCACTACCACTAACCCACTCGATCGAAGTACGATGCACAACCAGTGGCATCCCATCAACAACATCGGAAGTATCAGACAACACATCAGGCTCACCCTCATCATCCTCCTCCGGATCCTCGTCAGGGTCATACTCCGCACCTTCCTCCTCAGGATCAGCCTCCTCTGGGTCATTCTCCGACTCAACATGATCTGGTACCATCTCAATCTCATCTTCCCACTTTTCGTCGGCAGAGTAGGGCTGGTAAGAAACAGTAGATGACGACATAACCTGCAACAACCAAAATGCGTATTAAAACAGTTGTAGGGTATGCATGAAATAATCATGTATAGAAATTAAAGTATGCAAATCAGCGAAATGCATATGTATATAATACATATTACGTATTACCTAATATATATTACATATTACTTATAGTGTTATCCTACGTAATATATTACGTAGTACACATATATATACAGAGTAACAAGTAGCCACATCGGTTATAGTCTAGGCCTAAGATGCAAACCTAGTTCTCTATAACCAAGGCTCTAATTACCAATTCTGTAACACCCCAAAATGTGATATGCGGAAGCGGTGAAGCTCAGGGGCTGTTACGTCATTGTATCATAGTTCAAGGTACAAGAGAACGACTCTAAATGAGACATTTTATAAAAATACCTCGTTGAATTTAAATTAAAAGCATCACAGTACAAAAGGTCTCAGTTTCAAAAGATAGTGCAACGGAGTGTAAAAGTTTTAAACATCAATGAGATAATAGTTCAACAACATAAGTAACAAATGTCCGAAGATAGCCAAGAAATGCATGCGGACTCCAAGTACTTCACACAGCAGATACAACTCATCATCAATTACCTGAGATAAATGCTAAATTGGGTCAACATAAAGTTGGTGAGAATATAGGTTTCAAGTAAAAATTCATAGTGATTCAATTTCAGATTCCATTTCATGTACACGTTGCAACTATAGGAGATATAGTGCCAAGTGTAGGATAAATTGGGTGTTCACAATATTTATGATAGCTAAGCTCGTGACATCGAAACTAGTGATCCAGTGCATACAATAGATTGCATACATAAATTTTGCCCCAATGGAGTACCTAGCCAAGATAACTCCGTTCATACAAATGGTACACACTCGTCCGGCGTCAGAATGCCCGAGTGGAGGTTGTCAACCCTCAATAGATCTATCCGTAACATAAGAGCTTACTCCAACAGAGTAACTAACGATTCACGATAGTGGGGACTATGGCTAAAGCAACTTAAGCTATCTCATAAATAGTGTTCACAAAGCGTTCACAGAAATCAAGTTTTACTTGCGTCCAGAAGCAAGCATCAAAGCATTTATCACATCCCAAAACATTAAACATAGAAAGCAGTTTAATAGGGAATCTATAAACTCACCTCAAGCAACGATTCAAACCGCACAAGTAAGATCAAATAGTAGCGAGCAACTCTAGCAACAACCTAAATATAATACTATAGTTTAGGCGCTAGCAAATAAGTCACAATAGTTCATCACGTACGTTACTCATCAATCAAGTATATATTCTGTTAAAATCGTGACTTGTAAATGTTATATCGTTATGAACATTATAGTACATATATACTTAGGCAAAAATATTTATTTTTGACTCGACGAAATTTCGACAGCCTTTGGGCGTAAATTTTAATTTACCAAAATTTATCTTAATAAATTTTCCTACACGATTTCTAACGAAAATTCGGCAGCCTTTCGGCGTCACGTAAAAATTTGCCATTTTTAGTAAGTACTCAAATCTCGTCCTAAAACCCCTATTTTCAACAATTTCTCAATCGCCAATATTTCAACAAGTCATTTTCCGCAATAGTATCAATTTCCACTTTCAACGTTCAAACTTTTAACGTTACACCAAGTACTCACATTTCGCGCTAATACGCTTTTACAAAACAAGTCCAACATTTATACATACCATTTAGTAGCCATTTCGACACTTAAAACAACTCCGTTTAACTCGAAAATGTCGTTTCGACCACTTTAAAAATCTGGACAGCAACCACTTATAGTGTTTTTCACCAAAAATTAAGTTTTCCGACAACGAAATTTAAACGACCACATCTTACTCATTTTAGCTCCGTTTTTAGTCCATAATATATCGAAACGAAGGTATTAACTTATATTTTCATAATATCGTAGTAAACTAGTGTCAAAACAATTTTTACGACTCTCTACGCCTCTTATAAAAATCGGACAGATTGTACGTTTTTCGTAAAAACTCGTTTTCGACCATTTTCAAGCGTAACCACTAGTAGTAACACTACTAGTTTCCTCCAATTATTCATAAACACCAACAAAATCAAAGATTTTTCTTCAAGTTTACAAATCTAAAATATACATACTTATATTTTTCACAAGTCTTTCAATTAAACCATTTTCATGTATGGATCTGATAGATCCACACATAATTTCCATAGATCTTAAAATATTTCATGACCAAAATAGTTTTTATCATTTTATTTCAAGAAAATACTTGATGAGTAACATGCATGCATAGATCTACAAAGATTATGCATAGAAAATGAAAAGATGAAAAAGGCTTAAGAAGTAACCTTGAGTAACGACTCTACGTAATCACAACGACCCGATCTACGCTCTAACCCACTAATAATCAACAAGAACTCTACTCTACAACTTCAACCCAAAAACTACTCAAATCAACAAACCAAGAAAGACCATTCTTCTTTATGCTTGTACAAACTCTAGGGTGATTTTGTTTTGTGTTAATTCTTGTTAAAATGAAGCTTTTAGAAATCGACAATGGTGGAAAATGTTTGTGTTTGTGTGCCGTGTGTTTTGAGAGAGAAAGAGAGGTATGTGTGTTTTTTTTTGAAGTAAAATGAAGTGAATGAGTGAATTATTTGAGGTGGTTTTGGTTAGTAAGTTAAAAATGTAAGATGTGTAAGTAAGTGTAAGCTTAATATGGTAAAGAGTGGAGTGTTGGTGCATTATGCACATGGGGTGACATATGGCCGGTTATGGGGTCCCATATGGGGGTAAATTATTCAAAAATTTTACTATGGTAACTAGTTAAAAGGTTTAAGGTAAAAAGGTTAGTTAGTTTTAGGTAAATATCAAAAAGTATGTAGTTAAGTTTAAAATTACGTAAAACTTAAAAATTTGACGAAATATATTAAATTTACGATTTTCGACGAAAACTGACATTTTATGATTGGTAAAGTATTTTATGCACGCTAACGACGGTTAAACGTAAAAACGACGTAAAATACGAAAACGCGATACGTTAATTAAATATTCACAGTAAATACGACTTATTACTATAAATAGCAAAATACTAAAGTACAGGCATATATAAATATATACAGAAATATTTAAATACGCTGCTCAAGAAAATACGATCACGCTGTTAAAAACTAAACAGTTAAGCACATAATTCACAGATAACGAATAATCACATGGATTATCGTCAATTCATTGACCGTCTCAGCACTTTGGTCAGGTTCACAGAAAATGTTCAGAATAATGACTGAGCACAGTGTCAGGCGATTACTCGTCATCAAACAGTTTTTCAGAAAACGCGGGATAACTTCCCGGTTCCAACACAGTTAAATCACATAGTTGACTAAATAAAAAGTCAAAGGGTAAAATAGTCATTTTACAAAGTAGGGAAAATTACCAGGTGTTACAAACAAGCTCAACTCACAGAGTTGTGCAATCATTTGGGTGAAGTAACTTTGGTCCCACAAGTAGATCGTTATGTTTGGACTTTGGGTAGTGATGGTACGTTCTCAGTCGCGTCTTTGAGGAGGAGGATAGATAGTTCGAGATCGAGTACGATGGCAACCAAAACAAGATGGATAAAGTACGTTCCGATAAAGGTAATATTTTGGCATGGAAAGTTAATCGTGATGCTCTTCCAACGCGGTTTAACTTATCAAAACGGGGCATTGACATTCAGTCCCTCAACTGCCCGGTTTGTGAAGTGGGTATAGAATCGTCGTCTCACATTTTCTTTCATTGTCCGGTTATGCATAACATTTATCAGAAAATTGCTAGGTGGTGGAATATTGCTATTGTGGGTTGCGGTTCATACGAGGAGTGGTTAGTGTGGTTTAATTCGATTCGACTTAAATCCACTCTTAAAAACATCTTGGAAGGAGTGTTTTACGTCAAATGGTGGTGTATGTGGAGATTTCGTAATAAGTTGTTGTTCGAGTCAGAGAAGCCTTCAAAGACTTTGTTATTCGATAGCATTGTTTCACTTTCTTTTTCTTGGTGTAATTCTAGGTGTAGTAAATCGTTCCCTTGGAACGAGTGGTTGAAAAACCCATACCTTATTTATGTGTAACTTTAGCGTCTTGCTAGTTTTTTAATGCCATATGCCGTTAAAAAAAAAGGTCAATCACGTAAAAACATGATTAAAGGGACACGGACCAACGATTTGTATCCATATGACTTTTTTTATTTTAAGGTGCATGTCCCTTACCATTAGTACCATGATAGGAACAATATCTCGATATTTTGTAGTGTATGTACGATCATTGGGTGAGCATCGGTTTAAATTTGGACAGGACCGGTCAAAATCGGACCAGACCGCAATCGAAATGGTCTAAAAAATATTCGAATTTGATCGGTCTGGTTTGATTTTTGATCCAGCTCAGTCCCGTTAGATATAATTGACGGATTTTGATGAGACGGATCGAAAACCAAATGTGATTAAAAATCATGAACAAAAAATTGAACAAAAATACATTTAGTTCAATATGTTTTGATCCGATTCTCTAATCTGATCCGGTCAACAGTTCAAAATGCTCGCTACTAATCATTACATCATTATTGACCATTACCAAATAAATTTCCGTTAACTATACAAGATTACAAGATACCTCTCTCGAATTAGTAGTATACCCACTCCATCAATACATTAACTTCTAAAATAATTAAAAGAAAACAAACTCAAAGTGTAAAACATAAAAGGCCAACCAAACATGTAAAAAAAACCAAACAAACAACTAAAAGAACCAAACTGAACTGATCAAATCTTCAAACACTCGACCACCAGCCCACAGCTGATTACGTCAGCACCAATGTCACTCTTGAACCAAATCTTTAACAGAGGCCTTATTGGTGCAAAATGGTAACTTTATTTCACCCTTTTTATTTTCTTACACTTTACTATTGTTTTATGTTTGATGTTAATTATTGTATGTTAATTAACAGCCCACAGCTGCTTTCGTGATTTAATGAATACCCAGTTGGATTTTAGTCCTTATTGTATGTTAATTATTCACACATATAGTAAAAAGGTGATTTTATTTGTGGTTAATGTTTATCAGGATCTGTAGTTCTGTGTAATAGCCTTTAGCTTGTTTATGATATGTAATTTTTAATAATGTTTGGATGATTAAATTGTGTTGTTATACGGTGGAATTGTGTTAAAGGGGGGTAAGACCACCGCTAAATTGTGGTGTAAATTGAATTCATAAGATTGTCGAGTTTGTGATTGATCTCTTACACCCTTCTTTGTGCCAAATAACTCCGCTGTTGCTACTGTTTCAACTCTACATCCAGCCTCCTCTTTTGGCCAATGGCCAATGACCAACGATCTGTTGGCCCTTTTGTCTCTAGGCCAACCTCTGATCCTTCCGTTCCCCTCGGCCGAAAGTAACCTTCCTCATGGTTTCCAATTGCATTGGGTCTGGAGATGTACCCCATACTTGTCTTCTGAAAAAATCTGGAGCTAGAAGATTCTCACGAACATAGTCTCAAACCTCATCCTCTCGAAGAATGATGATTGTCGGGAATGCACCCACTGTGGTTGTAGACAATTTTCAGCTACCTCAATTAGACATCTAATTTATTCTACCGTCCCTTCAATAGATAGCTCCACTACCAGATGGAATAGGTTTGTACCTATTAAGGGTAACATCAACACTTGGAGGGTCTCTAATGAAAGGCTAGCAACCCGAGTTAGCCTTGACAAACGCGGTGTCAACTTACATTCGGTAAGATACCGTATATGCGATGAGGATATAAAAATAGAATGCCACATTTTTTCTGGCTGTGATATTGCAAAAACTACTTTGGTTGAGATTTTTAAGTGGTGGAAGTGGAACCTCCAACCTATGCAACTGCCGTGTCTCTCGGATATGATCTCTCTTGCTGACAATCAAATCTGTCTCAACCCCTCCTCATCCCCTATTCGATGCCGTGATTCAGTTGACCATATGGATGTTTCAAATTGAGTCCGTATTTAGTCTAGCTTACATTTAAAGCCCAATATTCAATCTTTTTTAGACCAACTTCGTAATTTTTATTTATGCTAAAATTTATCAATGTACATATAATATTAAAATTTATATATAGAAAAGTCCAATCCGCCTCGGCCGGTTACTAGCTAGGCAGTGGTCGACTCGACCACCAGCTAGAGACTAGCGCTTTTTGAATGGTATTTACAGCCGTAAGACCGAGAAGGAGCTCATTCTCAATGATGTAGAGATGTATTCTTCTAACTGGCTGGATCTCGAATACATTTAGGAAGAAGTTTAGTAACTAAACCACTCAAGGGTGGCCTAGTGGCAAAAGGATTTGTTACTCTCACTCTATAAGGTGTGAGGTCTCAAGTTCAATGATTGCCAGGTGCAAACAACCTTGAAGTGGCCACGCTAACCTCCTGAATAGGGAGGGCTTTACCCGGTTTGAGTCTGTGTGGCGGTGGGTTCAAACCCTGTGGATTAGTCAGCCAATGTGTCGGAAACCATGGTTACCCAAAAATAGAAGTTTAGTAGTAATTAAGTTGACTGGTTGAGTTATTTTCTAACCCTTTAAAAGCCATATTTCTTCCTCTTTGTAATCCCTTTTCCCTAGCGGTTTTGTCAGGTGTGATAATGCCATGGCCGTTAAAAGAATTTTCTGTATATGTTCATTTAAGACTACAATCAAGATTCTATTGGTAGCAGAATTCACACTTTTGACCAAAAGTCAAAATCCTTTTCCAGAATTAAAAACAGAGGAATGCATGCTGGGTTTAAAAAAGCGCGCCTTAGGCACGCTTGAGGCGCGACTGAGACTGATGCACACCCCTATTGCATCGGACACCCTGAGGCAATGTGATTGCGGGATGCGTGGTGAGGCGCACGCATCGGGCACGCATCAGCTAAAGCGTGCATCGGTGCTTTATTGCGCATCATGTACTTAGGCATTATAAAGTGAATTTGGTCTTAGTCATATGTATTGGGCATTTTCTTAAGGGCTTTTCTTTTTAAAATAGAGTCAATTTGACCAATTATAATAAAAAAAATCCCAGAAATGATAACACTTTTGATGATTTTGGTATAACAAATGGAATCATGAACTATGAAAATTCATGGTATATTTTGATCGTAAATTTGGTATTATTGTGTTTTGTGCATTGTATATAATTTATAATTATTTTTTTATAAGATTGTCGCCTGAGGTACGTGATGCGCGCGCTTTCGCCTCGGCTTTTTGACCCTTGGCGCCTCGGTGCGCTTCACGCTTTTTAAAACCCAGATGCTGACCTGATTAGATTAGTGTATAGGAAGTTATGATCATATATATTGAAAAAAGGCTGTTTGAAACTTCCTCCAGTTTGTTTATGATATCTAATTTGAAGGAAACTCATTTACATGTTTTCTACTGGGCGACTGCCCTTAGTGATAGTCTGTGTGGTGGGTTTCGAGTCTGATGTTTAGAGTCGGGCGTGGTGTGGTGGTCGAAATTGTAGTGTTTGATTAGTTTGTTTGTAAGTGTAAATGTCAGGGGCGGACCTACAGTCATGGTAGGTGGTGCCCGGGAACCACCTTAGAAACGAAATTTGTTAAGAACTAGGGTATACAAAATTTTGGGACCTACCTTGGAAAAGTACGAGGAACCACCTTAGATTCATTTGAAAGATGAGAAAAGAAAGAAAAAATGGTAAGTGAATGGCCGGATATGTAGGCGGAGATATATGCGGTACACTCACAAAGAACGGAAGAAGATGATCATTTTTAAGTATTAAAATAAAAACTGTTTGTGGGTAGTGGGTCAAAAGTCAAAACTTGTGGGGTCAAAAGCCATGTGAAAGAAAAGTTTCCTTTTTTTTAACATTTCTACAACTAAATTAAATAAAAATGAAATGCACTGATTATACTTAATGGGTTAAAAAATTTATCTTGTGTTACTACGTAGTAAGTATCAATTAATGGGTTAAAAATTTTCTCTTGAGTGATAAAGTGATATTAAAACTATATATCTTCGCGATCAAACTATAACGAAAACCACATATAGTAATTTGTGTATGAAATTGAATGACAACTACGTACGAATTGTTTTTTAATCAATTTACCATATATACAAAAAAATATGCTAAAACGACACGACAACATTTTAAGCTATGAGAGTAAAAATAGACTTTATAGAACATTACTCAACTACTCCCGCGGGAGATTAGTCCACTCGTCTTAATGACGGTGGGAACTCCTCGTCGTAAACTTAAAAAAAAAACATTAGTCAACTTACTTTTAATAGATATTTATATTCATTTTTTCATTTCATTAATGAAATAGTGCTAAAATGAAAGAACCCGAATCGACCCGACATATAAATTAGATAATTGTTTAAAAAAATTTATCATAACAAAATCGGGAACCACCTTAGTTTTCTCGCTAGGTCCGCCACTGAGCATATATTAGTTAAACACTTGCTAAGAACGTTTGGTGATGTTGTGGTACGCAGAGGCGGACCTAGGTGGTAACTAGGTGGTGCCCGGGAACCACCTTGGAAAAAAAATTCATTTGTAAACGATATAGAACATTTTCAAGGAACCACCTTAGAAATACACTAGGAACCACCTTAGAAATACACTAGGAACCACCTTAAATTTAAATTTTGCAAAAAAGATGATAAAGAAACTAGGTAAATAATTTTGGCCGGAAATGAGATATCTTACATAGTGGAGCTGATGAAGAAGATAAAGGAGAAAGATGACTTGGTCACTTTTTTAAGTATAACAATAAATATTTATTGAAAAAGTATGTTGACTTTGTTGCTTTTGTTTAGGAAACCGTAAAAATAGTACAAAAGTAATTTCATTCTTAGAATATGCACTTTTCAGTTTTGTTCTAATCTTAAAAACATTCAAATATTCAGTTAGTAATAGTAATTTGTACCCCTATGTTTTATAAAGAATAACAAAACGAGTAAATACATATTCTCTTCGTCATTAAATGAATGTTCACTTTTAATTTTTGGAGTCATTTAACTTTAACCTCAAATTATTATTTTTCTGTTATAGAATACTTGTCGAATATAATACAAATGATAATACATTTGGGCACGTTTGGTATACCGTAATGACTATGAAACAATCACTATGACTCCAGTTGATGTTGTTTGGTTAGTGGGCCTCGTTATCGAATAGGGAAAAAAACGAAGACGACCAACTACGTAGGTAGCTAAAACGTTAAAAAAAGAAAAGTATGTCAGGGAGATACAAACTTCTAATCAGTTTTAATAGTATAATATTATAGTTAGTAGGTTGCACTGCACTTGATTTGCGATAATTCAACCCGGTTCATTAACCGGTTGACTTTTTAACTTAACCCGACCCATTGACCTGTCGACTTTCGAACCTGTTGATTTTATATAGGAACCACCTTGGATTTAGTTCTGGGTCCGCCACTGGTAAATGTGTAATATGAGTGTCAATCTATTACTAGCTTCTTGCTAATATTTCTATATATATACAATACTATGTATTTTGCATTTCAACAAAAAAAGAAAGAAGCTAAAACGATTATTCTGTGACGTTATATATACTCCATGATGTTCAAAATTAAGTGGTATGCTGAATTTTAAGGTCAAAGCTTTCAGTTTGGAAAACCAAAATTGATACGTATTAAATCTGATCTAGAGTTTATTTTACGGGGGTATAGTCCCCTTTACCCAAAAAATAAATAAATCTGATCTAGAGATTAAACCAAAGTGACATGGTAAATCATATGCTGGAACAATATTAATGATAATTGCTGCAATTTCATTGAACATACTCAAGGTAATCATGGACTGGAAAATGACCTATGGCCGACAAAGTCAAATTTAGTTTCTAGAGTGGAATAGAGGAATGCAGGATGACCACATGAATATTAGTTAAACATAATTATGATCATGTTGCTGAAAACGGTGTATTTTGGGTGTTTTTGCAGTAAAACATGTCTAACATTGGCGATTTCACGAATTAAATTGCTTCAAAATAAGAGAGATACGCAGCTGAAGCAAATGCGAAAGGAAATTGCTCAGTTTCTTCTCTCCGGGCAAGAACCAATTGCTCGGATACGAGTAAGTGGTTTACTATTTTGTTCATATTCATGTTTAAGTTTTATGCCTTGTTGATATCGTTATAAGATATATAGGTTTGATTTGATTTAGGTCGAGCATATTATAAGAGAACAAAATATATGGGCCGCGTATGAAATCTTGGAGATGTTCTGTGAGTTCGTTCTTGCACGAGTTCCTATCATTGAAAGCGAAAAGTAAAGCATTTATATATCTCTAATAGTCTATGTATATATGTCTTGCTATGTGAGATATGGTTTAATGTGTTTGGTTGAAAAAAATAGGGAATGCCCATTGGAGTTGAAAGAGGTGGTTGCAAGCATAATCTTTGCAGCTCCCAGATGCTCAGATTTACCGGATTTATTAACTGTTAGAAACTTGTTTGGCTCAAAGTATGGAAAGGAGTTCATAGCAGCTGCTACTGAGCTTCGCCCTGATACTAGTGTCAATCGTACAGTTAATTCACCTTGCTATCTATTTCTTTTATGCATTCAAGACTTGATTCTATACATCTGATATGGCGTGCATTCAATATGTTTTGATATTTCAGATAGTTGAGAAACTCTCGGTCTACACTCCACCTGGTGAGGTGAAGCTAAAGGTGTTAAAGGAAATCGCTCAAGAGTATAATGTCTTGTGGGATTCTTCTAAAACCGAAGCTGAATTCAACAAAATGCCCGAGGATCTTTTGGTACTTTCACCTTGTTTTCAAAATCTAATTTGCGAGTAGTCATGAGTTTACTACACCTAAAGTATAGTTGGCAAAACGAGGGGCATGTCAAATATGTTATATTGCCCGTGTCTAAACTGTTAGAATTGGCGCAAGATTGCTTTCTTAGTATAATTGGTGGGTTAGAAATGTCCGCAAAACTATATTAGTATGGAGTTCAATGTAGATCTAATCTTTGAATAAAATGACACCGAAGGTTGTATGTACACTTGTATGCATCAAAATCACACTTTGGATGACTTTCTAGCCGTTTGACCAAATTAACCCATTTCCTTTTAAGCTAGATTTATTGATCTTAGCCTTTGACCGTTAAACATATTATACAACCCATATAGACCCATTTAATGGGTCGAAATGCCACCTCTGGATGCTCCTTTAGTTCTCAGGAATCAAGAATATGTATGAACCTATAGAACAGATCTTATTCAATCGATGCCATGCTCCCCTAGTGTTATGTAAGATAGAAACCCTAATTAATGAAAGAAAGATGGGTGTTGATAATATCTCATAATGGTTTTTTTGGTAAACTCGTAGAATGGACCAAAGCATATACCAACCTTTACTCAGTTCCCTGAGAGTCGTAAAGAATCCCCTAAAGCTGTAAATCGTGAGCCACCAATCAGCAGTCAACGAGGACCCGTCCAGCCCCTTCAACCTCCCAAGACCAGTGCAACCATGGAGTCACCGAATCTCACTAAAGTCAAACAATCATCAGCTGAGAGTCCCAAGGGAAGACCAGTTTCATCAGAGTCACTTGATGTATTGGAAAAAGCTCGAGCTGCTATAGCTGCTGCCGACCGTGCATCAGCTGCCGCTCGTGCCGCTGCTGAATTGGTTAAAGTCAATTTATAATGATTACCACTAAAATTTATTTCCCTTATGCTTTTATTTTGTAGTTTTGTTTTTGCTATGGCGTGTATATTAAGTTTAGTGTTTCTGTGTGATAGCCGAGAGTGAAAAGATTTAATTTGATCATCCTGTGAATTTGCTATAAAAAAATTAAACCTAATATAATTAATAACCAAATTTAAACTATATTGGTCATGTACTTTCTCTTTTATTTGCTACTTCTACAATTTTTATTCATTACGAGTGCTGTCAAAGTGAAGTTTTCTGAAATAGTGGTTTATGTTTTCGGGCAAAATGATTCGAGTTTGAACTATGTTAGCAATCGTAATTAGTAGATGGAGCTCGTTATAAGCTGCGAAGCGGGTGTTTGTCTAAACATATTTTTTGGGCTTATAAGCTTACGTGGTTTCGGTTCATGTTTCATGAGCATATTTTTTGGCTTACCTTAAAACTTATGGGCTTGTATAAGCTCATTATGAACTTAAATAAACTTCATAATGAACTTAAATAAGCTTATAAGTTACAAAATAAGCTCATGAAACATAAGCCGAAAACACACACTCGCAGGTCCAAAATAAGCTTAAACAAACACCCCTGAAGTTGAAATATTTAGCTTACTGACTTTGATCTGGTCTTAGCTTTGGATACCATATAGTACCATTTTCTGATGTAAATTAAGGGAACCAAAATTTGTTAGACTTATCTAAGAAAAAACAAAATAATGTGATAAATGTTACGGCCTTCAAATCTGCAACATGTTTCAGAAAGGAGATACCATAATGTCTTGTACCTTTCTTGATCTTGGACCACCGTGAAAGAGTGTACAACTGAAAAAGATCAAACAAAGCATATAAAGGACAATAATAAGTTTTCTATATTGAGGCACAAAAAACAAACATTCAACTGACCCAACTTTGAGAAAACAATAACTACAAATCACACATTACTTGTGTTCTAAGAGCAATGAGTATGGTGATCTCATTGGCGTCATACCGTTTAACACTCTCACTTCAAAATATCTCTTCACTCATAACAAGTTTCAAAACGTCATTTGAGCCCGACTACCCCTCACATCAGCTTAGCACTCCTTCGGATAGTTTTGATTTTGGTTTATCTTTTTCTCCTCACTTTTCCCCACGAATGGTGAAACTGCGAGCTGCCTTGGTCTTTTTCTCCATCTAGTATAAACATTTACATAATCACATACATCATAACTTAGAGTATTGGTTAAGTTCATTGGTCTTGGTTTAATTTATTGCTATTACTATGCAAATGGTCTAGTAACCCAAAATTTTGGATGATTCATGTCAACAAAGAATAATAATGTAAGATGAATAATTTATGTAAGGACTAAAAGACAATTATACCAGGTAGCACAAAAAAAGAAAGTCATAAATAATGGAACTCAATCCCAATGCAAACGAGATCAGTTCAAATCAAAAGGGATCTGTTAAACTCTAGTTGAAATCTAACTGTGTTTGTCCCAGCTGTATGTGTCTAGTTACACATGTAATAAACAAAGGGGGTGTTTGGCTAAGCTACTTGAAAAGCTTATACATGTTCATAAAGCCCATGAAAATAAGCATGATTAAAGTTCAAACAGCCCCATAGAGTTTAAACACAAGAAGCCATCAATTAGCCTCTTAGCTATGTAAAGAAGGGGAAGATGGAAATACAATGGCTAAAAAGATAGATTAAGCTACTGATAATATAATAATGCACACATTAAGATCTCATCCAATACAAATTGCATCTTCCTTCCCATAAGTACATTCATTTGTTGCAGTAACTACATTAGGGCTTCCTCAAAATAGAAAGAGGAAACTAATTAAAAGAAACAAAAAGCAATGAAAATTAGGAAGATGACATTCTTTTTTGATCAACGACATAATATAGCTAACATATCCCCCGTGCATCTAGTTATAAGAATTATCAGGTGCTGGTGCAACGGCGCAACTCAAATTCTGGTGAGGGCGGAATTGTGAATGGTTTGAGGCATAAGGGTCAACAAAGTAGTCGTTCATCGGCTGTGAGTTAGGGTATTGAGACGGGTATGGGACATTGTGGCGAGATGGCATAGAAGTGTTGTACATATGTTGTGGTGGCGGTGGTGGTGGATGTGTTGGTAACATTGTGGTCGAAGTGCCGGAAAACAGTCTTGAAGGATAAACAGTAGCACCACCCATGTTAAAGCCTGCTGGATAATGATAGCCTCCATGCACCGGTGCTTGCCCACTACATTATAACATCAACAAAAATTAGAAATTATGCTTAGATATTAACTGAAGAAAACAAGACATGATGAAAACAATATAAAGAGTTTCAGTAATCATAACTTTTAAAGCTTCTGGTTGAAAATTACTTGTAAATATATTTGCTGCTAATTAATTTTAGTATTCTAGTTAGCGACTTAGAATTCACAACAAAAAAAAAACCCATAACTTTTGAAGCTTTTGATTGTTTTTAAGGAATTAAGATTTGGTCACTCAAGTCTAATTAACTAGCTAGATATAGCTTAATACCTAATCTCACATTGACTACGAGTTATGATTAAGAACACCTTATAGTCTTTTGTAAACTATTTTGTAGAGCATAGTAAATGGAAAACATCCAATATAGTTAGATAAATTTGTTCATCAATACGATATAGTACAAATTTTAATAGAAATAACATATATAAACTCAAAACATAAAGTTGAAAGCATATATGAGTAAAAAATAACAAAAGATTATGGAAGAATGAAGGTACCCTAGTTGGTGATTCGGTGGCATTGGCATTGGCATTGGCATATTCTCACTACTGAAAACCAGTTGACGAGCTTGGTTTAGAGTTTCTGTCTCCCTTTCTGAAACCACAAAAACAAAACTTTAGGATAACTAACATTTTTAAAGTAACAAACCTACTAGCAAAACAAAATTTAAAAAATCATAAGTTTGACATTTTAAACACAAAAAGGTGTATATACACAGTGAATGTGTGTTGTGTGTGTGAGAATAAGGTCTATCTAGCTAGGTTATAGTATACCTTGGCGATGGCGGTTCATGTGTCCACCAAGAGCTTGAGACTTGCCAAACTTAAGGGAACAAAACCTACACTCGTAAATCTTCCCTTTATCATCCTTTCCACTGTTTTTCTTTTTCTTGTAGATCCCTACATATATATACAAGAACAATGTTGATGGGACAATATTTGTTTTTTTGTACACAATCCTAGAAAAAGATCTTACAAAATGTGACTAGGGTTTGCTATTCTTTGCATTAGTACTTTTTTGCGTTTTAAAACTTTAGATGAGCATTTATGAAAATGTTTAAGAGTGTTTATCCGAATGCAAATGAATCTAAACAACTACCTATATAAAACACTTCACTTAGAAAACTAAACATATAAAAGGACATGAACAGTTTGGATAAACATTCTTAAAGACTTTTAAAAGTATATATTCTCTATATCAAAAGTCAATAAGCAGTTAAAAAGCCAACCAAGTTTGTATAACTGTAAACACTAAATTTTGTAAGATCTAGAACAATGTATATGGAAGTACTCTTTAAACTATGTGTAAACTTTTTTTTTTTTTTTTTTTTTTTTTTTGGTAACTATGTGTAAACTTGATACTTTGGAATAAACAATTTTAACTTGCTTCCTATCTAGCTTAAAAAATCTTAGTAAAAAGTACTTATCACGTCTAAATCTTCATTTTGAAGTTTATTTAAGCAAGTTAAACTATAGACTAGTGAGAGAAATAAAAAATAAAAACATGATAAGAAATATTGAAGTACCAGAAACAGCAGAAGAAGAGTGATATTCAAGTGGTTGTTTACTAAGGGAATGGTCCCTGATGAAATCTTCAGGTAAATTGTTGAGGTCCAGTGGGTTGGTGTTTCTCCTGAAAACAAAGATAAAATGAAAATGTAAGTGATAGATCACTTAATTAACAAGAAGAAACTAAAAAAAGAGAGTGATAGTTAGGTTTTGTGGGGTGAAGCCTATGCAGGTGCATACATGTCTGATATCAGATTGTTGGTACCACACAGCTGTGAAAATGAGTAATAATCTTGAGTTGATGAGGATGTTATAGAGAGAGATTTAAATGAAGTTTATGTTAGAAAAGTAAGTTTTTTGTTTGACACTTTTTCACACACAAATGGAAAAGAGAGAGTGGGTCTTGTGACTTTAAAAAGGGTGAATGAAGAGGGAGATAGTGGCCTTAGACTGCTGTTAATTTGTGGTTAGGGTTTGTGATGTGACCAATTGTTTTCAACATGTTCAATCATTGAAGTGTGTGCATAGATACATTATAAACTTTATTATGAGGCTTTATAGATGTAGTGGCATAGTCCTAGCTAGCACCATCTCACGAAAAATTATACTTATGAATTTATGAGTAGTATTTCATATGGATTATTTGTTCCAATGTTTGAAAACATTCCCATCTATAGGACTTGATTAACTTGTTGGCTTAAAACTTAACAGAACTTGTTTCTTATTAAATAGAGTAAGGATATTCCTTATCTTCACTTCCATTGTTGCTTAATTATCAACATTTTTATTAGTACTTAGAATACAAATCTGTCTTTTGTTTTCTTAGAACGGATCAAGATCTCGATCCAAGGAGTGTTATCTTTCATATCAAAGCCATGTTCATAATCAATCCAGTTTGGCATGAGACTAATCAGTTGCTTTTGTTTTTTCAGAACTACATTTAGGGTTTGAATGAGTTTATGGGTCTTCATAATATCTTTCCATGTTGCAATCGTTATATTTGATTGTTTTAGTGATAGTAAACAAAACCCTGTTCTACGAGGATGTACCTCAAAATATACATAATTGCTTTTCTGGTCTTTAATGTGCGAAGATTTACGGTCACATAATTTTACAAAAAACTGTTCACTCAACTTGGGGTGCGCATAAGCATAGGGTAAAGAACGGCAGCGAAATACTTTTGTTAAGCCATGTGCATCTAAGTCAAGGACTCGCCATCTTCCAAGAACCTAAACAATATGTTTACACGTTCAAACAACCCTTATTGTTTCGAGCTACGATTTAGGATATAAATTAGTGAGAGTGTCTCAACAATCTTCATGGGAAGATTGTTACATGATTCCAGTCGATGATATTCAACAACGTATCAATTGAATTTCGAACTGATAAAAAAAGTCAAGGTACTTAGATAAAACGATACTCAAGTCATTTGCCCTATTAGTACATTAAGAGGTTGTGAGATTAAGTCTCGTTTGAGACACTTCTGAAATAATGTGGGATCGGTGATATGCGTGCGAAAAAAAACTGCCTTTCAAATTTTTGTGTGCATAAGACAGTTGTTAAAGAAGAAGAGTCCGTGATGAACTAATTAAGCGAACCATCCTAGCTGCCATATTCGACTTTTGTTTCCATGTTTTGAAAACTTTCTCTCCAAACTAGATATAGTCAATTTACCAGGAGTTTATAATGCACAATCAAAGATAATCTCTTTACTTCTTGACCTGAATGAGGAAGGAATGCCATTGGTTTGATGAACCAAAAATGATGATTGGTGATTGGACAACTAAATGAAAGAAACTAAACTGAAGGGAACAGTAAAATCAAAATGCTCTTGTTGCCTTCTTCTTTAACACATTTTGACAGTGCTTCTGCTACTGCACATATATGTACAACCTATCAATACACTGTTGTAGTATCTAGCCCTACAGTCTCTACTTCAGTAGCCTCTAGGGTCTTCTTACAAGAAAATAACAAAACTAGCCAGTATCCCTATCAACGGATATCATAAAATATATATTTCTCACAGTAAACCATTGCGGTAACAACATGGTAAAATTCTTTTTCTTTTTATATATTATAAAAAAAGTTGGTTTATTCAAAACAATGAGTACCATTTTTACACAATAACAATCTTTTTAGTTTTAGACTTATGACTTAACTTTAATAGAGGTATAAAAAACTAATATTAGAGATAAAGATAAGTGACATGTTATAATTATTATTATTGTTGTGTAAATTATCTTTCTTATCTACATATATATTAGTTTTTTTGTAATTAGATTTTTCGGACGGGAAGAAGCGACACTCGACATTGTTAAACAAGACCAAAAACATTTTCCTAAAATCTATTATATTCATCAAATAGTGCCCTACCTTACATATTAACTAGTAAAAAGCCCTTGTACTAAAAATGAATATATATAATAGGCCTTTTTCGCTTCTTCGTCAAGCTTTCGAGCAGCTCTTTTAACTGGCGCCTAATCCCCCAACATGCTCAAGAACCGAGAGCCGTTCTGTCCTTGGACAGCCGGAGCGAGCTTGCTTATAGAAAAAAGATAGGCCGATGAAACAAAAGGAACGCACAAAGGCCTCTCCGCTCCTAGTCACTAAGTAGTGCTATTCCTGGGGGCTGGACTCCACTAAGAGGTTCTTTCTCTCACGGCATTTCGCCCGCCCGTTTCACTTATTTATTAGAGAAAGTTAATTCTAAGTTTAACCCATGATAAAGTAATGCAAGTGAAGGCACTTTAAGTAATAAATAAAATACACAGATTTTTCAACGTTTAACTCTTATTAAGTAAACAGTTATACCCTATTGTATGCGAAACTACAATAGAGATTAAATAGACAATGTGTTGTATGTGATCTCTTCACTAACAAGTCATATTAATTCTAACGATTAATTGACTTGACGATGAAAAACAACAATGAGTTTACAACTCAAGTGTTTATCGCATTTGAAGAGAGAATATGTTTGTGAATGTCTAAGCATTGATTGCACGAACTTTTTCTCTCATTTATAATAAAGACTATTTATAGACCTAAGGTGTTGGATAGGACAAGGGATTTTCATGTGCAATTTCTCTTACATCGTTACAGGTACTAATGTACATTTTGTCTATACCTATTCTAAGTATGCGGACAATGCCCTTTACAATATCTAGTACCATGGTCTATCCTTAAAGGGTAAGTTTGATTTCGCATGATATTATTTGATTACACTAGCGGGGAATGTGTCCGATGTAGCTATCTCAGTGGAGTTTATTCGAGCTATTCGTGAATAGTTTGCAAATATTGTCTATGGTTTCTTTTCGGAAAACGAGTGGCTTATCCTAATTTTCTAAACTATGTAAGGAACACTTGGATTAGATTTTCTCTAGTCTAATTAATGATGAACTCGTCTAACGGGTTATTTTTCTTCAAGTTTAGCTTTAAGAATGGAATAGATGCAATGCTTGAGAATGACCCTTGTTTTATTCAAATCCATTCATTCTGAAAAAACTAGGATCCAGATGTGAACTTATTCAAAGAAATTGTTAGTAATGTTCTAGTTTGAGTTAAATTCATGATGTTCCTATAATGAAGTTTATCGATGATGACTTGAGTACTATTTCTACTAGACCCGATACTCTCATAAGGCTTGACTCTTATACATCTAACATGTGATCACGCAATCATAGGGTCATAGGGTAGGTGAAGCTACGATAGATCAATAATTAAGCTTTAGTTCGATGTGGAGTTGAAAGATACTACTATGATGGTTATGCCTAAAACTGTTGGTGAGGGGTTCTATATGTGTACTATACATGAAAAGTATGGGTGAAACCTCCTAGGGGCTAGAGTTACAAGGTTTTTTTCCATGTTTTGGATGATTTTCCTAAGAGTATCAGCTCGGATGTGGCAAATAGTTTTAAGAATCCTAGACAAGAAGCTAGAGGAGTTTCAATTGGTCTAAATGTGGGTTCAAAAGCTATCAAATAAGATCTAGACTTGTCTCTAATGAGAGTAATACCAACATTCATGGCAAATAGAAGCAAGATGTGGTATCTATAAAAGATTTCTAATTCAAACCCGTTTAATGCACTTAATTCGATTGAAAATAATGGGGAAAATCACTTAAAAATGTAGTAAACTAACCACTTTTTATGGTTGTGTGTACTGAACTATTTTTTTTCTCATTGTGTGTATTAAACTTTTTAATTTTGATCATTGTGTGTATTTTGAGACGAGTTTGTCTTGTAAAATGACCATTTTACCCTTCAAAATTTGAAAAAAGTAGGGGTAAAATGGTCACAAAATACATACAATGATATGAATTTGAAAGTTTAATACACACAATGAGAAAAAAAATAGTTTAGTACACACAACCATAAAAAGTGGTAAGTTTACTACATTTTTGAGTGATTTTCCCAAAATAATGATATCTAAGTTGAAAATAGGTTGGGAGGATTCAGATTCAGCTCGTAAAGGGCCAATTTTGGTGTGTCTCCGTTTGATCACAAATTTTTCACGCGACTTGTAGTAGTACCAGTACTACCCCTATAATTGAAACAATTGATAGACTAGAAAAACAATTCCTTGATGAAAAACTTACACTTAGGGATGATGATGAGAATTCGTTAGCCTTGGTTGCCACTGTGGCAAATATGGAGAAGGAAAGTGAAGTGGAAGTTGTGGCCAATGACCATGCAATTTTTATAGCATCAACATGTTTAAAAAGAGGAAATAAGGTTAGTAGATATGATACTAATAGCTTGTTGGAAAAATGGATGGCAATAAAACTAGATGATGATTACGACCTTTACGGCGATCTTATGTATGAAAACCTCGATGCAATTTTTATGATTTTGATATCACGGTCTATCGTCGAAAGAAGAAATAGATTTATTTTAATGTTTGATTCAATTGTGATCTAGTTATAGTCATATTCTCCTTTTGAATAGTCGATCTTATTATTTTAATTAGTTTATGTAACGCGATGAGATGCGAGATTAATCCACATCCATTGTATTGAACAATTTTCATAGCAATATAAACTTTTTAACAAAAATAATATGATCGTGAAACCAATTTGGTTTGAACTGGTCAGTGATCCGTAGCTTTTCCTTAATTTTCTTAATCCTTTCTTTTTGCTCTTTTCTGTTTATTAATGAAAAGAGAAACATGTTAGCATATGACTAAAGGTGTGTTTGGTTAGAGGTTTTAGGAGGTAAGAAATGAGAATGAGAATGATTAATACTGTTTGATCACGAGGAATATTATCAATCAGGACCTACTAATGGATAATAAACACTTCTCTTGTAAATTAGGGGTAATGGATTTGAGGTAATAGATTTAGGTATGTGTGTGTCTCCACCTACCAGCACCATCGCTAACCACCACCATTGTCACTATCACCACCACTCTTCGACGCCACCACGCCCACCGGTCGCTACTATAAAACCCGCATTCTAAGAATACGACTTTTGGTCAATTATGCCATTTTGAAAATATAAAGTTCATTTCTGGAAAATCATTTCATTTCTGAAAATTCATTTCATTTCTGAAATTTCATTTCATTTTTGGAAAATTAAAAGTATGCATTTAATTATTTAAATAATTTTGAAATAATTAAACTTTATAATATAAAATTTTTTGGAAATATTAAGGATATAATATATAGTTTATTAAATAAAAAAATTAATATTTTCTTAAATATACTTATATGGCCGGTTCTAAATAAAATAAATATAAAGATTTATTTTTGTTTTGTTACTTAATATAAAAGGGTTCTAAATTAAGTAAAGGTATTAAGGCTTTTAAGATATATTTTAAGACTTTTTAAAGATGGTAAAAATCATATTTGTTCTCATCCATCATGTTATATGCCGTGTGTTTGACAAAGGAAAAAGGGGAAAGAGTTTTGATTTTATGACTAAATAAGCTAATAAGAGAAAGTGAATAAAAACAATTGAAACATGTTTCTCCTAATCATGTATTTACTAAAAATCAAACGAATCCCTTACCCTAAACATATTCAGCCGTCCATACCACCCTCACATTCACAAAACTCCATTGTTGTTTTGCTAAGGTTTTCTCTACAACCTCCATTGTAGAAACCTTGAAGTTCTAGGTTCTCTTTGGTGATTCTTTCTTCTTGTTCTTCCATTCCTTGGTGTTTTTCTTCCTATAGTGATTTTCAATCACTATATACATCTCATGTAAGTACTATAATCCTTGTGTCACCTTCCATGATTTTGTATTTTTATATTATAATTATTATATGTTGATTAGGGTTTTATAAACCTTAAAACTATGTTTATGGTGATTGATAAATTAAACACTCCTATCATAATCTAGATAAATTTTAATCAGCCCTAAATATGTTCTAAATAAGTTATTACATGGTTTTATAAAGATCTAGACATCTTATAATGATCTAGATGGGTGAATCATAAGTTATAAAACAAGGGTTGTCGGTTGTTTGGAAAAAGGGTCAATTTGTAACCACCATAAAACGAGTTTTACAATAGCTTTTAACATGAATCTAGTGTTCTTGATCATCTACTCTGAGTCTAATTTGTTTATATGTCCTACATTATTTTTAAGAACTTGGTATGGTCGGATTCCTACTGTTTTCCTATAAGGTGTCAAAACTGATTTTTAAGACTAAAAATATCATGTTCACCATAAACACCATAAATCCTTTGATATTGTGAATTAACTTAAGCCACTTTATAGGGAGGATCTTAATATGTTGGAACGTCTCCTTGAGTTTTTCTAATTTTTTTAAGATGTTTAAGTGGGTAAAAATCGTTACAACATTCTCTATGTTCTGACCAGATCTGTTTTTGAGCTAGGTTGGGCTTATTGGGTCATATTCTGGTTTGGGTAATCTTTGGGCTTAAGCCCTCTTACAGAGGCCTTATTGACCCATAAGTAAACCTCTATTAATTTTACGGGAATTTATGGGAAGTCTACTATGGGGTATTTAAGTAGTGTATCTTACCTCAATTAACGGCAAATCGTTTAAATAAGAAAACTACAATTTTTGGAAAGTCAATCACCTATTTTTGGAAACTTGTAGTATATGATCAGTATGTATGTTTTTATTTATATTGTATCCTTGGTGACATGGGATTAGGATTTGTTTCGTTTTGTGCGGCTCTTAGTTTGGTTTTGCAATAAGGTACGGATATTCGGTTCTTTTAGTAAGAACACTTCTTTCACTCTTTTGTAACTTTTCTTTTTGATCAATCCGTAAACCTTTGCCATGTTCCCCATATCCTTACTCGTTGTTTTGATATGATCCTTGATTCCCTTTGCCTTGTTATGATCCCTTTGTTTGATATTCCTTCTTATGCTTCCATTTGATTAATTTTGATATATGCTTTGATATGTCCTTTTGTTATGAACCCATTATGCCCGAGCCATATTTTGTTTCTAGTCATAGAGGTACCATGACCATGTCATCCGATACACTGATGGCACGACACCATCTGGGGCGGTGTGATTAGAACCCGATGTTCCTTTTTGATGCGTATAACTATTTTTGATATTATGAGTACGTGTGCTAGTCATGAGCTAGTGCACGTGCTATTGACTTTGTTTTGTAGGGAGCGTATGTATGCATCCTAAGCTTTTGGTAAGTTTGATATGATTTATAGTGAATGGGTTGTCTGTGCTATACACCCCATATCGCTTTTGGTACATGAGAGTCGTGCCCCATGTGCACTTATGCGACTTTGATTTGATATGATATGTGATATGTTATATGAGCTCGTGGGCAATTTGATACATTTCATTCATCTTCTCTTTATGATCGATATATTCAATTTTGTCCATACATTGTTGATACCCGCAGCTTTCATTACCTCTCTTTACTTTTTAGCCTTATTTGTTATATCCGTACACTGGGCCTTTTGCTCAGCGGTGTTTATTTTCCATGCGGCAGGTATTAAGAGGGAAGTTGGGCTTTGAGAGTTCGATGAGTGCGTTTAGAGTTACCCGAGTCAATAATTTACTAAATATGTTTATGAATTAAGTACTTTGTATTTTGGACCCTGTTGTTTTGGGGATTTGATATTTTTGGATTATATTTATGTTTTAATTTATAAGTTTTATTTTGGACCTTTATGTTTTGATGTATCTAATAAGACACCATAAATGTTACACTTTGTCTCTTTTCAGAGGGGGTGTTACAATTATGGTATTAGAGCGTCTACGACCTAGGATTTGACCTGTGAGGATCGGGTAGATTAGGCTTTCACGCGTACTTTGATTATATCGTTATTTTTTTTGATACTTAATCGCTTCCGCGGAATTTGTCATGTTATTGGGGAGCTTCGTATTAGGATGTTCCATCTCGATATTGAGCTATAGCCGAGTGGTTGGGTTTACGATTTAAAGTGCCCTTGCTCCCCAAACGTTTATAGAATGGCCTCCGAACTATGATGGCCCCAATAATGACGTCTTTTTTGTACTATGATTATATCGCTTCCTTCTTATATGCGCATCTTATTATCTAATCTTTGTTTTTCCGTCAATCATTCGTTTAGTCTCATATGGAGAATACACGTCAGAACTCCCCCAACTATTCCGGTCCTGCGTTTTGATGAGGCGGTGCAGCGGGCCATTGATGCATTGATTCCCGACCTCACCACCGAGATCACCAACCAAGTTTGCCAGAATGCTTCTGGTGGAAGCGGTGATCAAACCCCTACTATTCATACGTTGTTGGAAAGGTTCGGTATGTAGAAACCTTGATCTTTTAGCTCTGCTACCACTCCGGTTGAGGCAGAAATTGGATTGCACACATTGAGAAATTATTCGAAGTGTTGGGATGCGCGGACGGGTTTAAGGCTAGGCTGGCTAGCTACAAACTCGAGGGTGATGCTCTTAGCTCGTGGAAGGCCTATAAGTAGGCCAAGGGAGGTGACACTTTCGTGCTGACTATGATGTGGGTAGATTTTCGGGAGGTTTTCTTTTTGCAATATTTCCCTAGGTCGGAGCAGCAAAGATATGAGCGAAGTATCACACTATTCGGCAGAAGGACGAAGAGTCCACCGGCGACTTTTGAAGAGGTTCCTTAGGTTGGCAGGTTTCTTAGGAGCAAAAGCAGGTACGCAGAAGGAACAAGCAACGAAATTTAAGTGGGCTCTAGCGATCATATTCTGGACAACATCGTGAACCTTAATTATACAGATGTGGCTGCGGTGGCTGATGCTACGAGGAATATCAAGATTCTTTGCGAAAGATCGGGTTAGAAAAAGAGAAATCGTGAGGGATATCGTATTCGACAAGTGGCTCAGAATGACAATATCCAGCGGGGATATGATTCGAGGACGTATGATGGTCGTGGTTATGACAGGCAGACTAGCAAAAACAATTACCAGAGGCCATATCAGTAGAATCGTGGACAACATTACAACAACAACAGAACTGCGGGATCCTCAGTTCAGAGAGGTTACACTGACTATGCTTCCACACCTGCATGTAACTCATGTGGGAGGCGTCATCCAGGGAAGCAGTGTTACCGTGTTACAAGCTCTTGTTTTGAGTGTGGTGAAACCGGGCATAGGGTTAAAGATTGTCCTAAAAAGGGTGGTTATGGTGGTAGTGGTTCTGGAAACGATAAGTATACGCTTACCAAGGGGCATGTATTTACTACTACCAGGGAGCAGGCGGTAAACTCTTCAGATACCATTTTGGGAACCATCTTTTTGAATGACCGTGCTATATTTGTTTTATTTGATACGGGTGCAACCCATTATGTGATATCTGTGTCGTTAACTAAGCTTATTGATATTCCTCCTACGCAGCTTGATTATACGTTATCGTTATCTACTCCTATGAAAGGCTTAGCTTTGATTAATCATGAATATCTGAATTGCCCTCTTAGATTTGATGATAAGATTCGTGCTGCTAATTTGTATCAGTTAGATATGATTGATTTCGATGTGATTTTGGGCATGGATTGGCTTACTGCGCACCATGCTACTATTGTGTTTCCTTCCAAGCGTGTTATTTTCGGTGATTTGGATAAACTCGAATTTGTTTATCAAGGTTCACAGCCTAGTAAACCTCTTAAGATCATTTCTGCTATGAAAGCTCGTGCTCTAATCTCCCATGGTTGTGAATGTTTCTTAGATTCCATAAAGGATATTTCGGTGGATAGTCCTCGCCTTGAGAATCATCCGGTTGTTCGATATTTCACTAATGTATTTCCTGAGGTACTTCCGGAAATTCCTCCTAAGCGTAAAGTTGAATTTGGTATTGAATTAACTTGGAAACCAAACCCATTTCTAAAGCTCGTTATCGTGTGGCACTGATTGAATTTATGCAACTGAAAGAGCAACTTCAGGAACTTCTTGATCTTGGGTTTATTCGTCTGAGTTTTTCTCCGTAGGGTGCTCCAGTTTTGTGTGTTAAGAAGAAGGATGGTACTATGCGGCAATGTATTGATTATCGTGGATTGAATCATGCTACTATTCGTAATCATTATCCACTTCCTCGAATCGATGATTTGTTTGATCAACTCCAAGGTGCTAAATTTTTCACCAAGATTGATTTACGATCCGGTTATCATCAGTTACAGGTGAAAGGGCATGATGTTTCTAAGACTGCTTTCCGTACACGTTATGGTCACTATGAATTCCTTGTTATGCCGTTCAGATTCACTAATGCGCCGGTGATGAGACTGCAATTATAAATAGTCTCATCGTCCAAATTGGGCTTTAAATGCATAAAAATGTCATTAAATACCTTGAAATATGCTTGTGTTTGTTCATTGTGTATTTTATGTACGGATATCGTGAAAAAGACAAAATATCACAAAGATACAAGCAAAAACAAACACGGGAAAAGAAGCCGCACAAAGAACCAGACCCGAGTGTTGATTTTTGTAAGAAAGTCCTTCAAGTTTGAAGATTATACAAGTTTGGTCCCTATACTTTGAAGACTTGTCACTTTAGGCCCTTGTAAATCCTCAAAATTACAAATGGGACCTTAAAGTTTCAAGACTTGACATTAATAGCCCTTGAAGAATGCCAATATTGCATAAATAGTCCTTGTTTTTATGTTTATAAGTTGGAGGGACTGAAAGTGCAATTTGCTCAAAGATAAAATCAAAGGTGTAGAAACTAGAAGGGGGGTTGAATAGTTTCTAGTTCATTTTTCAAAACATTTCGTTTATTCCACTGGCCGCGGTTCCTTAAATATCACCGCGGTTCCTTATCAATAAAGAACCGCGGGTTCAATAAAGAACCGCCTACAGTGGATGCCAAATATTGATACGTTGTAAACCTTGACAATCGTTTGTATCAAGTTCTCGATTAAGCTTGACTAGATATGAGATGTGTTTGTAATAAATAATAACTATAAGTAAGGAAACACACAAACACATCAAATCAAGTGTACATCAAGCAATAGTCTAAACACTAAGCACACACGTACTAAGCCTTAGCTTTTCCGCAACTAAGATGTTTAGACTAAAGGATGCACACTTGAACATAATCTAAACACGAAGCACACACGTACTAAGCCTTAGCTTTCCCGCAACTTAGATGTTTAGGTTATGAGATGCACACAACACACAACATATAAATACATCTATAATAGTAAAGACATAAATGTAAAGGAAAGTACCGACACGATGATTTATAGTGGTTCGGTCACGAAGCTCCTCTTCGCCCTACTCCACTCCTCGAGTACACCTTACTCGAGAGTTACTTCACTAGTCAACAAAACTCCTTTCAAGGCGGAGAAAACCATACACGTCGCTTACACAATTTCTGACACTAAGCTAGATGTCGAGTCCTAATCTTAGGTAAGACCATTCTACACAACGTTGCCCACTTCACCATTTAACACCACAAGGTTAGATGTCGAGTTCTAATCGAAAGGTAGAACCAATCTTCACAACGTTGCCTACTTCACCATTTTACGACACAAGGCTAGATGTCGAGTTCTAATCGAAAGGTAGAACCAATCTTCATGACTCTTCACTTTGAAGCTAAGTGAGAACTTCACTAGACACAACTACATCACTTTATAGTTTAGTGAGAACTCACAAGACACAACCACATCACTTTATAGTTTAGTGAGAACTAACAACTCTTACCTATTACAACTTAATAAAACACATATCCAAGTGTACACATGTAACTTGGATCTACACAACATAAATCCAAGTATACACATATACAATGGATTTACACAAGACTTAATCCAAGTATTCACAAATACAATGGATTAACACAACTAATCCAAGTATTCACAAATACATTGGATCTACACAATATTGATCCAAGTATACCCATATACATTGGATCTACACAAGATTGATCCAAGTATACACATATACATTGGATCTACACAAGACACAAATAAAAATGATGAAAGGATGATCTTCATCAAGACTTCATCTTTAATCACATCACAAATGTGTGAGTGATCTTCTCTTTGCACTTAAGAGGATGAGGAGATTGAAGGAGAGAATCACATCTTAAACAAGATTAATCTAAACTAACTAATTAAGGGTTTAAAGATGTTTTTGAAGAAACTGTGCAAAAAGGGTTGAAAGAAAACCTGGAAATGATCCACTATTTATAGGACAACATTGAAACGGTCAAAAACACCCGCGGTTCCTTATCTCTACCCGCGGTACCTTATCAATAAGGAACCGAGGGTTCCTTTAAGGAACCTCCGCGTTGGAGTCCGTGCAAATTTGTCCTTTAGTGGGGATATGCCATCTGGGGTAGTTTATACCCTCAAAGGATATTCCTTTGGCATATGGAATATGCCAAATTCAAATTAAAGAATATTCTTTGAAATATACCTTAGGGAATATTCTTTGGAATATTCCAAATTCAAATTTCCATTTTTCTTTTTAATAAAACATTTTCTTAAAAATAAAGTTAATTAAAAATTACTTTGTCACTTTGTATAAAAGTGAGTTTTAAGAAAATATTTATCCTTGATCACTTAGTTAGGTTAATGACATGTTTGTACATACCTTGAGTGATTCATGCCGAATGCGATTTTGGAGGTGTCGAGAGAAGTATACAAATGTATTCTTGAGTGATTACGAGTACCTTAACATTTTACATAATGTATTGCGAATTATACGTTTGTCATCAACAAAACATAAAGAGATTATATCGACAAAGCATCGTAATGTTTGCACTAACAATCTCCCCCTTTTTGATGATGACAAATAAGTAAACCGCAACACATATTAAAATGCATAAGTTACTCGTTTACACTTACTTCTCCCCCTTTTGTCGAATCAAAAAGGTAGTCGTCATTTGTAGAAGAGGAGGATTGACTTCGAGAGAACATGCATCCAAAAATCTAATCATCCATAGTGGTTGTCGTTTGAGAGGCGAGAATCCAAACCATAAACCCATCATACAAAAATATTGAGCTTGCGTCATCCTAGTGAAGTCTTCAATCACCATAGGTTAACCAACTCCAAGCATAATAATATGCTTATCTACGAGTGTCCAAAATCCATTACTTGCAAGATGTTCGATGAATGCAATTTGAGTGAGTCAACGATCGCAAATGTAATGACTTGAACTCTTGCAAATGCTCCCCCCTTGATATGAGCTCCCCCTTGCTTGAGGCACCAACAAAGCAAGAATAGTGACGAGCTACAAAAATGGGTTAGAAGTGTCCTACAAAACAAGGTTAGTAGACAAGAGCATATATAAAAAGAGATGATAAACAAGTCGTTTGCACAAACAATGACAAGCATTGAAGAAAGAAGTGTGCACGCGATGCTATCAACCAAAAAAATAAAGGAGAGGATTGTGACAAGATCAATTCACAATTGTTGGAATAGAGATAGAAAAGAAACATCCATACCAATTGTAATGATAATATGTCAAAGGGTAAAAAGCTTAGAATTTTTGGAATCACCCAAGAAAATTCAAGATTTAACCATCAACTCTAAAAAAAACAAGGAGAGGATTTTGAGGAAATCAATTCAGAATTGTTGGAGTAGAGGTAGAAAAGAAACATCCAAGAATTTAAAGATATCATCTTAAGGGGTTAAAAACTTAGAATTGATGGAATCACCCATACCGATTGTAAATTTTAACCGCAATCAACTCTCAAAAAGAGGAACAAAAATATCTCAACCTAGAGACATTTTTGACCAAAAAAAAATAAAGGAAAACCAAAAGCGGATAAATTGACGTTTTAAGAAAAATTCAGGATATAGGACATTATAGGCAAAAATGCGTATGAATGTCGACACAAATGGTGCTTAGCATACGATAAACTACATGCTCAAAGTTTCGTAGCTCTTCTCAATCATTATGGATGTTCAAAGAACAATTACATGATGAGGAAAGGGTAAGGCTCGACTCAACTTAGTTTAGAAAGACTAGAAAAAAGAGACTCGACTTAGAAGAGCATGATTAAAATGAATTGAGAGAGACTCAACAAAGAAGTTAAGGATAACTTCACGAAACTAGAGAAGAAACTCAAAAGAGAAGAAAAGAAGGAATCTTCAAGAAAACTCGTCAAAAGAGAAAAAGACCAAAACGAACAAAGGGACTCAATAGTCTCGGTTCGTTAAATAGGTCCGTGGTTCATTATCAATAATGAGAACCAAGGTTATTTGAGGAACCGTGGACATAGGGTGTCCAAAACCGATTATCGACTCAAAGGAAAATAAGTTGGTCAAACATTTTAACAGAAGATGCTAAATGGATTGAAGGTCAATGCTTCGGATATGACTTTTAACAATTGCAAGTTAAAATTACTTGAATATTTCAAAAGAAACATTTAAGTTGTCAATCTTACTAGGAGAGGAATTAGATATAAATCTAACCTTCCTTGACAAGCGAGTGAGAAAATAAATAAGAAAAGAAAGATCACGAGAAAAGCCGAGACTCAAAGAAAAATCATGTTGAAAAACATGAAAGGAAATACAAGAGAATAAAGATCATACAAAGATGTAAAAAAAAACAAGCCTAAAACTTAAGCATAATTCTAATCTTAGTTACACTAGAATCCTAAGATTTGCTTAAATTAGATGTCTTAGCAATAAGCAATCCACATGCTTAAATGAAAGAAAAGGGTGGTGGCAGAATTTGGTGGGGTGAAAGGTGAAGTCACCAAGGGTTTAACAAAGTCACTCACAATGGGAATGCTTTGGATGGGTTGAGGTTGGGTAGTCACATCCAAGAGAGTACTTGGAGTGAAGGGTTAGCTCATTCATTCTAGATTGGAATGAAGAGGAGGTATGACCATGAGAATGGTTGGTACCATGGGTTGAGGTAGTCTTGCATGGAGCAAGAGGTGGTGAGGGTGATGAAGATATGAGAATTGGAACAATCTCATTCTTGGGTGTGTGAAAGGGTGAAGAGTTAAGTTTGGGTAACTTAATCTTAGTTTTGAGGTACCTCTTTGAAGAGGAGGTTTTGAATGAATTGGAGGTTCTTGTAGAAACCATGGTAGTAATGGGTAGTTTAAGGGGTAAGGATGAATGGTTTGAGGTGTGAAGAACATGGCTAACAAGAAGGGTTTAAAAGGGTGAAGGGATGATCCAAACTAGTAAAGGGTTAAAAAGGGAAAGCCCAAGATATTTTGGGAGTGATCAAAGGTTTGAAACAAAGATTCCAAAGGGTGTTGGAACAATTGGGAAGTTTCAGAAAACCCGAATTTGAGAGCTTCTGCCCGCGGTTCTTTATCTCCACCGGCGGTTCCATATTGATATGGAGCCGCGGTCTATTTAAAGAACCGCCTACTGAGGCTTGGTTTAGGTGGTGAAGGAGGATTTTCCAGTTCAGCAAATCCTAATGTTCTAGTCTAACTTATCATAAAGTCATGCTTAAGAGCAATAAAAACTAGAACACACACAAAGGAAAGACATATAGGTTCAATTAGCACGTAAGAAGAAAGCTAAGAAAAACCTAATGGCTACAAAAGAAAAAGACTCCTAATGACATACAAAGTTCATCAAAGTAAACTATCATTAGTCATATATAGGAAGAGCCATTTAGCCAATTTAGAGAATGAGTATGAGACTATCACTAGAGGTGCTCAGTTAAGGCTAAACACGACCATTTTTACGAGTTATACACCAACTCAACTTCCCACATGGAAGTAATTCAACCGTTAGGTCAAATTAAGATTCTAGTGCATAAATTCTCTAGTAGTCATTCTCAAGTTAGACAAAATGTAATTCCAACATTTGCCTAATAAAGTTTAGCAAGGATGAAACTTGCATGGCGACACAATGCATGACCTAATGAAGGTTAAGAATGCACCATTACATATCTTGTCAAACAAGTCTAGTTAAGGTTATTTACCTTAATAGAACTTGAGTCCAATAACTTTGAAGTGTATAAACAAAGTTTACACAAACCAAAGGAACACTCTTGATTGGTCTTTCAGAAATGACACATTTATAAGTTGCATAGCAGTGTAAATTACTTGAGTATTTCGGATGAAACATCCAAGTTATCAAACCGACTCTATTGTGCATTATAAGTAATTATTAAACAAAATATGTCTAACAATTTGAACAAGTAGATTCAATATAACACCATCAACACAAGTGTGAGTTATGATCCGATGTATATTATTAATAAATCACATTCATGTCGACACAAAAAAACATGTCAATTAGATTCGATAATGATACCAATCATAGTTTGAATAATGCATTGATATTTAATCAAAATATTTCTTGATTCCCACAAACACTCTTTTAAGAGAAAATAGCTAAGATTTTCAAAGTGTGTTTCATGTTTTATAGTGAGACATTTATCTACTTGAACTAATAACACAATGATCGAGTAAGACGACCTAAATCAATAGATTTGACAAGCTCCCAAAGCTTTCAAACCTAAAAGTGTTAAAGAACATGCCGAGGTGTACTAGATGTTTATGTAACATCTGTAAACCAAGAGATGTTAATCCTATATGCAATGCACACATAATGTTGCAACTAAAATACAAGAAATCTAGCATACATCCTAATTAGGAAAAAACTAGATACTAACAAATACCAAGCAAGGCACAAGAGACTAGACATATAAGCAATACTACTACAAATAGCAAGGAATACTTAATAATGTCTACATAAAATAATAACACACAAGGAAACACACACAAACAATTAGCTTAACACATAAAAGCATTCGTCCATGTTTTGAGTGTTAGATACAACAAAGTATTCATAGCTTGATTTTATTTGAAAATAGTCTTTGACCCATTTAAAATTTAATTAAGTTTAACACTTTGTAAATATATCAATTTTCAAAGATATATCACCAAGAGATGTTCAACTTAATAGAAAAGAGTAAAACACAAGTTTTACGACAAATCAACGCTCAATACTTTGGACAAAGTATGGAACTTAGAAACCATCCAAATTTTAAAGTTTGAATAAAGGTTTGGAAGCATTTTTAATTGAAAGAAAATTCAATTACGTTCGAAATGACGGGTGTCACGACTTCTACGGACTTACGGTCGATTTTATTTGATTTTTCAAAGTTTGCAAAAATCTGAGTCAGACTGACTGCGATTCCTTATTGATAAGGATCCGCGGGGAACAATAAAGAATCGCGGTCAGAGGACAAAAAATGAGTTTTTGGCAAAAATTATTTGGTAACTTTTTGGAAGGACTTAGGACTCTAAAAAAAATCATTTTAGACACATAGAACTCGTATTTTAGAGTTAATTATGACACAAAAGATTTTTATACTTCCAAACATGAAAAGATTTAATTCAAGCTATTATACTAAGTTTATTTAACACCAAAACTTGTACGAATGAAACAACAAAACACATTTCATAAGTAATCACTCTTCATGAGCGATTTGATACAAATATCGTCTCTATTTTTAAAAACCGTTTTCATTTTAAAAACCATTTGTTTTGAAAAAGAGAGCAAAGATCGATCCAAGCTTTAAAGTACTATATACTTCAAAGATCTTGAATAACCTCGCTCTGATACCAATTGTAGAAACTAGAAGGGGGGGGGGGTTGAATAGTTTCTAGTTCATTTTTCAAAACATTTCGTTTATTCCACTGGTTGCGGTTCCTTAAATATCACCGCGGTTCCTTATCAATAAAGAACCGCGGGTTCAATAAAGAACCGCCTACAGTGAATGCCAAATATTGATACCGTTGTAAACCTTGACAATCGTTTGTATCAAGTTCTCGATTAAGCTTGACTAGATATGAGATGTGTTTGTAATAAATAATAACTATAAGTAAGGAAACACACAAACACATCAAATCAAGTGTACATCAAGCAATAGTCTAAACACTAAGCACACACGTACTAAGCCTTAGCTTTTCCGCAACTAAGATGTTTAAACTAAAGGATGCACACTTGAACATAATCTAAACACGAAGCACACACGTACTAAGCCTTAGCTTTTCTGCAACTTAGATGTTTAGGTTATGAGATGCACACAACACACAACATATAAATACATCTATAATAGTAAAGACATAAATGTAAAGGAAAGTACCGACACGGTGATTTATAGTGGTTCGGTCACGAAGCTCCTCTTCACCCTACTCCACTCCTCGAGTACACCTTACTCGAGAGTTACTTCACTAGTCAACAAAACTCCTTTCAAGGCGGAGAAAACCATACACGTCACTTACACAATTTCCGACACTAAGCTAGATGTCGAGCCCTAATCTTAGGTAGGACCAATCTACACAACGTTGCCCACTTCACCATTTAACGACACAAGGCTAGATGTCGAGTTCTAAACGAAAGGTAGAACCAATCTTCACAACGTTGCCTACTTCACCATTTTACGACACAAGGCTAGATGTCGAGTTCTAATCGAAAGGTAGAGCCAATCTTCACGACTCTTCACTTTGAAGCTAAGTGAGAACTTCACTAGACACAACTACATCACTTTATAGTTTAGTGAGAACTCACAAGACACAACCACATCACTTTATAGTTTAGTGAGAACTCACAACTCTTACCTATTACAACTCAATAAAACACATATCCAAGTGTACACATGTAACTTGGATCTACACAACATAAATCCAAGTATACACATATACAATGGATTTACATAAGACTTAATCTAAGTATTCACCGATACAATGGATTAACACAACTAATCCAAGTATTCACAAATACATTGGATCTACACAATATTGATCCAAGTATACCCATATACATTGGATCTACACAAGATTGATCCAAGTATACACATATACATTGGATCTAAACAAGACACAAATAAAAATGATGAACATGATGATCTTCATCAAGACTTCATCTTTAATCACATCACAAATGTGTGAGTGATCTTCTCTTTGCACTTAAGAGGATGAGGAGATTGAAGGAGAGAATCACATCTTAAACAAGATTAATCTAAACTAACTAATCAAGGGTTTAAAGATGTTTTTGAAGAAACTGTGCAAAAAGGGTTGAAAGAAAACCTGGAAATGATCCACTATTTATAGGACAACATTGCAACGGTCAAAAACACCCGCGGTTCCTTATCTCTACCCGCGGTACCTTATCAATAAGGAACCGCGGGTTCCTTTAAGGAACCTCCGTGTCGGAGTCCGTGCAAATTTGTCCTTTTGTGGCGATATGCCATCTGGGGTAGTTTATACCCTCAAAGGATATTCCTTTGGCATATGGAATATGCCAAATTCAAATTAAAGGATATTTTTTGGAATATACCTTAGGGAATATTCTTTGGAATATTCCAAATTCAAATTTCCATTTTTCTTTTTAATAAAATATTTTCTTAAAAATAAAGTTAATTAAAATTTACTTTGTCACTTTGTATAAAAGTGAGTTTTAAGAAAATATTAATCCTTGATCACTTAGTTAGGTTAATGACATGTTTGTACATACCGTGAGTGATTCATGCCAAATGCGATCTTGGAGGTGTCGAGAGAAGTATACAAATGTATTCTTGAGTGATTACGAGTACCTTAACATTTTACATAATGTATTGCGAATTATACGTTTGTCATCAACAAAACATAAAGAGATTATATCGACAAAGCATCGTAATGTTTCCACTAACAAAAGGAATCTGCCCTAAGTTGCTATGAAGGTTGATGTGCCAAAAATGAAAGATTGTGCAAAGATTAAGGGGTGAAATCTGGTCATCTTAAACCCATATACCCATTAAACTACCCAGCCCAGTACCAAACCCACTCCAAGCCCATACAAAATAACCAAACCCGGCCCTACCCATCCTAACCCAGTATTAATTAGTTACTTTATTTGAAAAAGTATTTACTAATACTTAACGTGGTTAACACCCCCTAATTACCCCAAAACCGATCTAAACATATAAAACCCTTAATTACCAAAAATAAAACCCGTGTATTTTCCAGATCCTTAATTACCCTTGACCTAAACATAATCCTACCCTTAATTGATCCACCAACCAACCCATGTGCTTTCATCCCACATGCCTTGCTCCATCACTTTTACCTCTTCCCAAAATCCCAGACAAGATCGATGGATAATATATGTTACTTGGTCCCTAATGCAAAATAAACGCCAAAGATCAATCCTCAACAACTGGAAACATCACTTTTATACCAACGTTATCACATGGAAGGAATTTTACCAAGATTCGGATTTTTGAATTTAAAGACTCAAGGGCAATCTTGGAATTTCTTTTATTAGGGGTTAGCTATTCTAGAATCATCTCTAGCTACTATATAAAGCTTTAGGATTTTATCTTTTACTTTGTTGCAGATTTTTATGTAATATGTAATTCCTTTTTTCTTGAATGAAAAAGTTGGTATTTTTGATAAATCTGAGTTCCATTTATGATCTTTGTGCAAGTGTTTGAAAAATAGTTTGATTTTGTAATTCCTTTTTCTTATATGAAAAGTTGGTAAAAATTACCTAATTTTCAGACCTTGTTTCAGTTATGCAAATTGTTCTTGAATCCGTTTCATTTTAGTTTGTTCAAGTTTGGATTGAAGTTTTTATCTAAAGGTTTTTCAAATTTTTGTCTCAAAAAGATTTGGTTTAAAAGATTTTCCCAAAATCTGATTTTTTTTTCTTATTATTTGACACTCACTATATCAAGATCTTGATCTTGATACTTGAAGTTTGTTTTTGTTTTTGTGTTTAACAGGAGGAAGCTTGTGCATTTGCACATTAGCTCTAGCAATCCAAGGTTTGGATTTACACTTTGGAGGTGAGCTCTCTTATGTTCTTTTCTACCAAAAATTAATGCTAAGTGATGTTTATTGTTCATGCTTTGAAGTGGTGTTTTCTTGTTATAATGTGTTAATTAGGTGATAATATAATTGAATTAGTGATAAACTTGGTTGTTTGTAGAGTTTTGAACACTTTTGTTTTGAAAAAGATTGATTATTTCCTACTTAAAGGGTGTTTGGGAAAGCAAGATTCAGGGTAGGGACTGACCAACATTGTAACTTTCTTGCTTGAACAGACTAATAGTGTGCATGTTTACTAGTTTATGTTGTTTGATTCATGATTTGTAGTCTAAAATTCAATATTGCATGTTTTGGTGGTTTGTGCTAAAATCTGTCTGTCATTAGATTTATTTTAGTTGTCTGAATCTTATTGTTAGGTTTACTGTTTAGTTGGGGTTTTGCTCTAGTTTGTTTGCCGAAGTAATTTACTCTGTACACTTATGACTTAAGTGTGCAGAAAATTAAACACCAAACACACCATGTTGGAAATACGTTTTACGTATTAGAAAGGATCGGTCACTCCAACAATAGTCTAAGAAATAGCTCGTAGTTTAGTTATCGCAATAGTAAACAAACAAGGCCAAGCCAAGCCTACAACTTGTGTAGGTCGGCGGCCCAATGTAAGCCCAAGTCCATCTCATGGGCTTGGGTATATAAACCCTCTCCTTAGTTGGAGAGGGTAGTGGTTCACTCGTTTTTACACATAGTAGAAAGTGTTTTCTTTATACTTTCTCTCTCTAAGTGTGTATCTTTTTACCATCTTTCTATCTCTTTCTCTCTCTAGACTAATCATAAATTTACAATATCCTACAAATAGTATCAAGAGCCATGCGATGATTGTATTGTTTATGTGTTTGTGTTCTTGATTTTTGTGCCTATTTTGATCTAAATCATTCGAACCATTTTTTTTGTGTTTTTTAGGGTTTAATCTTGATACAAATCATCTACATAGTTGTGGTAGTGATTTGGCATTGTTACTTTGGTTAAAAACACAAAGTTTTTGGGTGTTTTGATCATTTTTTGACTTAAAATCTCGAATTGGTTGAGTTTTGTCCGAGAAAAGTGCAATTGTGCTTACATATTCTGACAGATTCCATCAGAAAAGGGTTTATTCTTTCCGATAGATATTCCGACATATTCCATCAGAAAAGGGTCTACACATTACGATACTTATTCCGATAAGTGTTCCGATAGGTTTGGTGATCAGATATTCCGACAGTCTTTCCGATAAATATTCCGACAGACTTTCCGGTAAGTATTCTGACAGACTTTCCGATAAGTATTCCGACAGTCGTTCCGATACATATTTCGATAGGTGTTCCAATCTGTTATTCCGATACATATTTAGATATTCCGACAGACTTTCCGATAGGACATTCTGATCACATTCCGATGGTTATTCCGATGGGTATTCTGATGGATTAAATTTTGGCATTGCGATACAGTGACAAGTATTTCAAGATTTTTCAAAAACGTGTTTTTGAATCGGGGTTTTTTGTTCGTCTTAGAATTTTTGGTTCATCGAGAACATACTTTAGGGGATTTTAACATTATTTCTCGGCTTCTACACACAACAACAAAATCATTTACTTTCTCTCATTGTTCGATCAACGTTTGTAAATCTTAACTTATCGAAATGGAGTACACATCTCTACATATAAGTCCATCCTCTCGGGTACGGATAATCGTCCACCAATGTTGGTGAAGACTATGTACAAGGATTGGGCTTCCCAAATGGAACTTTATATGTTGAACAAAGAGAATGGACATCTCATTTAGGCATCGGTGCTCAATAGACCATTGGTATATGGTACAGTGACAGAAGGTGCTGTTACTCGTCCTCACACAACGGGTGAACTAACTAGAGATGCTAAGATTCAAGACAAGTGTGATAAACAAGCTACAAACATCATTCTCCAAGCCCTTCCTCCGGATGTCTACAAACTCGTCAGTAAACATAAAGTTGCCAGAGTTATGGGATAGAATTCGTGTTCTAATGCAAGGCACCTCGTTAACTAAACAAGAACGAGACTGTAAGCTATATGATACATTTGATAAGTTTGCCTATGTCTGCGGGGAGACTCTCAATGATTACTATTTGAGATTCACTCTTTTGATGAATGAGCTTAACATCTATGGCCTGGCAATTCCTACGTTTCAATTGAACACCAAGTATTTGAACACTCTTCCTTTAGAGTGGAGCAAGTACGTGACAGCTGCTAAATTAGCTAAGGATTTGCATCAAACCAACATGGATCAACTTCAAGCTTTTCTTAAACAACACGAATGCCACGTGATCGAGGCTCGGTTGTCTTCACCTCACGTTCATGATCCACTTGCCATGTATGCTTCTCAACAAATCACTCCCCAACAAAACATGGCTCTCACTTATCAACAAGCATCATACTTGCAGCAGCCACAACAACACACATATCAGCAACCACAACAACCATCTTATCAACCACTAATGATGCCACAACAAGCATTTCAACAAAGTGTTCATCAATAGTCTTTTCCGCAACAACTAACACATCAGGCATCACCATCACATGTTATCACATCTCCAATGGCCTATACTCCTCAGCAAGGATATTTTCAAATTGAAGCACCACAAGCACATGCCTTCTACTCCAATGAACTTCCATCAATTCAAGCACCGGTCTTTACTCCAAATGATACGCCTATTGATGTCTTAAACCATCTCATTGCCTACTTGTCAACACTTGTTGCAACTAGAGGATTTCCACCAACGAACAATTAGCTCCGCACCTCTTTAAATCCTCGACAACAAGCTACTATTCAAGATGGTCAAGTGATGGTGCAATCCATTCAGGGAAGATAAAATTCATATGGACCTACTACAAGGACCGTGAACGCTTAAGCTGTGAATTCTTAAGCTAATGGAAATGGAAGCACTATTGGTCCTCAAAAGGTTGTGACTTGCTACAATTGCCGAGGACAAGGTCATATGGCTAGGGAATGCACTCAGCCGAAAAGGAGAAGGGATGCAACATGGTTTTGTGATAAGATGTATTTGGTCGATGCTCAATCTAAAGGAAAGATTTTGGATTAAGAGGAATTAACATTTCTTGCAGACCCAGGGGCAGCAGATAATGAAGGCATTGCAGACGTCTCTACTTCTAATACAACATATTAAGCAGATGATCTTGATGCATATGATTCGGATTGTGATGACATTCACACAGCCCAAGCTGCTCTCGTTGCTAATCTCTCTCGCTACAGTTCTGATGTCGTCAGTGAGGTACCAACCACATCTAATACTATTCATGATAATCCACATCAAGTTGTGCATGAAAATGACAACCTCGAACAACATTCGGGAACTAGTAACTTAAATGATGTGGTATACAATCCAATACATTTGAGCGAACCTCAACCAAATGCTACGACGGGTATGGAATCTTATGATCAACGTGATTTGGTAATGGTGTCTAAACATATTATTGATAAAATGAATGTGGCTGTTCGACAAACCGTAGATATGAATGCCAATCTAACCGCTGAGCTTGCGCCGTATAAGGAAAAAGGTCAAAACGTTTGAAATGGTCCCTCAAGCAGAAAAAATATCTTATTCTGAGTTTGACCAATTTCGTTTTAAAAAGATTGAACACTTAAAAGAAACAAAATCGTTAAAAGCTAATCTTTCCAATGAATTAAAAGAAAAAGAGTCGGTTGTAAATGATTTTCAGAAACTTAAAATGGATTTTGAAACTCTCAAGTCTAAAAAGTTTGAATCGGAAATTAATGCTACCAAACTTCTTAATTTCAAGGAACAACAGCTTTTAAAACATTACGCTTCCACAGAAAAGGCTCATCTTTTAACTAAATCGTTTAAAGAACTCGAACTTAAGCGTCTTCAAGATTTACCACCTAATCCTGGTTATGCAAAACAAGCTCAGGAATATATTCCTTGTCTTTATGATGTGACCCTAATTGGGAAATCGAAAGAAGTACCTTATGTTCGTAGTACTGAGGAGACTATGTCACTTACAGAAACAACTCGATCTAAAATGCTTTCAAAATTCCTTAAGCTTGATTATGATAAGCATAATAAAGATCAATTTTCAAAAAAGACTCGTATTCGCTTACAAAAGGAATTAGCTAAATTATCAGCTTTTGTGCCCCAAAGTTTGTCAAAGGAAAACCTTCCTAGTACATCTCATACACTTGTCAAAAAGGATTTAACTAAGTTAATTCCACCGGTAAGTAAGGTGTCAGATAGCTTAAATGCGGTGCACCAACACTTTGCCGAATTTGACAAGGTCATTACGGAATGTATGACGGCTACGACCATAATGGAAGGTGAATAGAATTTTGAGCACACTAGAGATGCGTTTCGAGACGAAATTGTTCCATTTGTAAACAATGTTAAATCGTGTCTTAGCAATATTGATCAAGATTTGCTTTTGGAAATAGAAGAAGTTAGACGTGTTTTCAATGAAATGGATGATGCTTATGACAACAGTATACTTGAAATAGAACGAATTTCACGCCAAAATGATCAGCTTCTGAAGCAAGTGATGTCTCATGATATTGTTTCCGTCTGTGTGAATAAAAGTGTTGATAATGATTCTATTGTGCATAACGTTGAATATGTGGATAATGTGGTAGATAGTTCTTGTCACAAATCTGACGCTGAATTTTTAAAGCTTCAAGATTCTTATTCTTCGCTTTCAAAATGTTTTGATGAGATTCAAAAACATTATATTTTGCTTGAATGTACACAACAATTTCTTCAGGAGCTTTTTGAAACGTCATTCGAAGGTGTTAATATAGATGATTCAAATTTTCAAAAGAATTTTCGATTGAATTTACAATCAAAACAACGCCAGCCAAGTGACAAGGGTGCTAAATCGTTGTCGATATACATAGAGAAATCTAAGGAGACTAACTATGTGAACGTACTTGAGGCCGCTGAGAATATTAAACTTGATCTAGATAATCAAGTTTCCAATATTTTGTCCAAAGTTGATAACTTAAAACAAAAAAATACACAACTCTTCGATTCAGTAAAGCCAGTATGTGCTAATACCACTACACAGAATCAATCATTGATTGAAAAATTGAATAGAAAGTCGGTGGAAATATCTTATTTGAGGGAACAAATTTGTGATAAAAATTTGGCTTTGGCTGAGTTAAAGGAAATACTTCGTACCCTAAAAGGTAAGAATGTTGTGGATAACGCAATCACTATCTCAGCATCGTCCTCTAGTGCAATCAAAGGAACCTCATCGCCGTCACACCACTTAACAAGGGCCCTAAGACTAAACCATCTCAAACATTGGTCACTAAAGATAAGGCAAAATCAAAACCAGCTTCTAAGATTCCCGTGTTGCCTTCTACATGAGTAAGCACCACTACTAAGGCTCAAAGATCTAAGCTTAAAAGAAAAAAGAAGAATGATAGGATATTGCCCCCATCTATTTGTCAAGTGAAGAAGAAAGTAGAAGCCCATCCTAGGAATGTTATTTCTGTTTTAAATAAAAAGAATCATGTAGCTAAACCTAAAGGCTCTGCGCTTGTGCAGCGTTCTAAGCCTACTGTGAATTCTAATTTGAAATGTTGGAATTTAAATGAATGTATGTTTTATAGTCGTCATGATTCTTGCCTTATTGACCATGTGAATGCGATGAATGCCCGAAAAAATGGTTTAGAATGGAGATCTACTGGGAAAGTGTTAACCCAAGTTGGTTGGATGTGGCGCCCCACTGGTAGCATTTTCACTATAGTAGGAAATACGTGCCCTTTAACTAGGATCACTCCCAATAAAGCGAAGAAAGCGTGCCCTTTAACTAGGAGTACCAAGACTACCAAAACACAAGCGTGTCCTTTAACTAGGAGCACCGACACTACTGTAGGAAACAAGTACCCTTTAAATATGTCTACTCCCACTGTAGTGCCTGTTAATAATCCAAAACCTCAGAAAGTTGGAATAATAAAACCTGTTAGTGGTAAAACTCACATTAGAAAACGCATGAAATCTAAGGATAACACAAATGTTAGCAATTCTGATAATTTTATATCTGCATCTGCTAACAATCCGGGACCAATAGTTTCCAATGCATTGTCTACTGTTGTTGCTGAAAACAGGTGGTCCAAATTGTTCTCTGGTATTTGGACTCTGGTTGCTCCAAGCATATGACCGGAGATCGCTCTCAGCTCAGAAATTTTATCAGCAAGTTTCTTTGTACGGTTCGATTTGGAAATGATTATATTGCAAAGATAATGGGTTATGGTGAATATCATATTGTGAATGTTATAATTTCAAGAGTGTATTATGTGGAAGGTCTCGGTCACAACTTATTTTATGTGGGACAATTTTGTGATGCAAACCTAGAAGTTGCTTTTCGAGAGCATACCTGCTTCATTCGTAATTTGGAAGGGGTTGATTTATTGAAAGGTACTCGAGGGAATAATTTGTACACTTTGTCTCTACAAGATATGATGGCCGCTTCTCCCGTATGTCTTCTCTCCAAAGCATCAAAGACTAAGTTATGGTTATGGCATCGACGGTTATCTCATCTTAACTTTGACGCTATTAATCATTTGGCGAAAAACGAACTTGTTCGTGGTCTTCCTAAACTTACATTTAACAAGGACCATTTGTGTTCCGCGTGTACAATGGGGAAGAGCACTAAGAAATCATACAAACCTAAGACTGAAGACACCAACCAAGAGAAACTTTATTTGTTGCATATGGATCTTTGTGGGCCAATGCGTGTTGAAAGTTTTGGTGGTAAAAAGTACATCCTCGTCATGGTGGATGATTACTCTCGGTTTACATGGGTGAAATTTATTGCAACAAAAGACGAGATACCTAAAGTCATCATCGATTTTCTTAAGATGATTCAAGTGCGTCTCAACACTACTGTCCAACGCATCCGTACAGATAATGGAACCGAATTTGTGAATCAAACTTTGCGTAAGTATTATGCAAAAGTTGGCATATCTCATGAAACATCCGTTGCTCGCACTCCACAACAAAACGGTGTCGTTGAAAGGCGAAATCCGACACTTATGGAAGCAGCTCGAACGATGTTAATTTACGCAAAGGCTCCATTGTTTTTATGGGCAGAAGTAGTATCTACAACAGTTTACACCCAAAACCGGTCACTAATTCAAAAACGCCATGGTAAAACACCTTATGAGCTTCTACATGGAAAAGTACCAGACTTATCATATCTTCATGTATTTGGCTCTCTTTGCTATCCAAATAATGATCGTGACAATTTGGGAAAACTTCAACCCAAGGCTGATATTGGTATTTTCATTGGCTATGCACCCAGAAAGAAGGCATACCGAATCTACAATCGTAATTCTCGTAAGATCCTCGAAACTATGAATGTTGATTTTAATGAACTGACGGCAGTGGCTTCTGTGCAAAGCAGATCTGAACCCACACTTCAAGAAATGGGACCCAGAACCATTAGCTCTGGTCTTGTCCCAAACAACCCTTCTTCATCATCATTACACCACCTTCTAGCAATGAATAGGATACGTTGTTTCAACCGTTCTTTGATGAATTCTTTACTCCTCCAAGTATTGTTGCTCCAGAAACTAAGGTAATAGCTCCGGTTACCAAAGTGGTCGCTCCAGCAACCGAAGCACAAACAGATACATCTACACCTACAAGTGGCCAAGATATACCTTCAACGAGTAATTCTCAACCAACACCCGAATCAACTACCCATGTCATGCCTATTGATGATGAAGAGGATGATGATGATCACAATTTAGAATTCTCTCAAATGAGTGAACTTCCATTCTTTGGTGTACCAATTCTCGACTCTAATCAAGTCGGGTCGTCCACCTCAGAGGAAGCTCCTACTACGGTTTACTCCAATCCACGGATTCGTGAACATGACAGCAAGTGGACAAAGGATCATCCTATAGATTCTATTATTGGTGACCCTAGTCGTCCGGTAACCACACGAATTCAGTTACAAGAAAGTGCAATGTTTTGTCATTTTGATGCTTTTCTCAGTGAAGTTGAACCTAAGACGTGGCAGCAAGCATTTAAACAATCTTGTTGGATAGAATCCATGCAAGAAGAACTTAATGAATTTGTACGTCTTAAAGTATGGGAACTTATCCCATGCCCAGATCAAGTGCAGTTACTCACTTTGAAATAGGTTTACAAGGTGAAACTCGACGAGTTAGGCGGAATACTGAAGAACAAAGCTCGACTAGTAGCTCGTGGATACAAGAAAATATTAGGCATCGAATTTATGGAATCCTTTGCACCTGTTGCCCGTTTGGAAGCTATTAGAGTATTCCTTGCTTATGCAGCCCACATGAATATGATCGTCTATCAGATGGATGTGAAGACGGCATTTCTTAATGGTGAAATCAAGGAAGAGGTCTATGTTCAACAACTGGATGGTTTTGTGAATCCTAAATATCCTAATCATGTGTACAAGCTTAAGAAGGCTCTCTATGGGTTGAAGCAAGCTCCACGCGCATGGTATGATATATTTTCACGATTCCTCATTATGCAAGGCTTCGCTAAAGGCAAGGTGGATCCCACGTTGTTCATTCAGAAACGAGGTAAGGATATGATTATGGTACAAAAATATGTTGATAATATTATATTTGCTGCCTCGACCCAAACCTTATCCAATGAGTTTGGGACACTCATGTCTTCTAAGTTTAAGATGTCAATGATGGGCAAGGTATCATTCTTCTTAGGACTTCAGATATCTCAGAGTCCCAGAGGCATCTTTATCAATCAATCCAAGTATGCCCTTAAATCTCTTAAGAAATATAATATGGAATCTTGCGACCCCGTGGATACTCCAATGGTGGTACGAACTAATCTTGATGCAGATCCACATGGAGTTGCCGTTGATCCGACACTTTATCATGGAATGATCGGTAACCTTTTGTATATCACAGCTAGTCGACCTGATCTTCAGTTTGCTATATGTATATGTGCTTGGTATCAAACTAGGCCTACTGAGTTACACTTAGCTATTGTTAAACGAATCTTTTGGTATCTTAAAGGAACCATTAATCGGGGACTTTGGTATTCGAAGGATTCTTCGATTGCACTAATGGCATATGCAGATGCGGATCACGTGGGTTGTCAAGATACAAGGCATAGCACGAGTGGAACTTTGCAATACTAGGAGATCGACTAATCAGTTGGGCATCTAAAAGGCAGAAAAGCGCTGCAATTTCAAGTACGGAAGCAGAATACATAGCTATATCCGGTTGCTGTGCTCAAATTCTTTGGATGAGATCTCAATTAACCGACTATGGTCTAGGTTTCAACAAGATTCCGATGTACTACGACAACAAAAGTGCAATTTCCTTATGCTACAACAATGTTCAATTATCCCGGTCGAAGCATATTGACATTCGCTACCACTTCATCAAGGAGCAATTGGAAAATGGAGTGATCGAGCTTTACTTTGTCCGATCTGAGTATCAATTGGCGGATATTTTCACAACGGCTTTAGATCACGCTCGAATGGAATTTTTGGCCGACAAGCTAGGTTTGAGAACATTCTCGCCCGATACTCTAAAGGAATTGGCAGATGATGCGAAAGAATAGTGGTGGTAAATTATTCTCCGTATCCTTGCTGACCATCTGTATATATTGTTTATATTTTTATCTACAAAAGCAAAATATAAAAACATAAAACCATATAAAAACCATAAAAATTGAAAAATCTAGAAATATCCAAAAATAATTTTACTTTATTTTTTCAAAGGCATGTCTTTTGATACGATAATATTTACGACCTTAGAAATGTCGATTAATATTGACACGTCTCCATAAATAGAGTTCGTACAAAAGTTGTAAATATTTCATAAAACATGCCTATATGTCTTGTAGTTATTTTTGACTGCAACCCGTTTTTCATATTAAAGTCAAGTATTTCTTATGAAAGCTTTGGCTCACAACGGGAATTAATTTTCTCGGGCAAGGTTTACCGTAATACCTTGTACGGGATCAAGTTTACTTTATAACTTGGTCTAACACAAATCTATGTACGCATCAGTGCATTTATTTGTTAAAACAAGAGAAATCTTGTTTTTAGGAAGTTATCATCCCTACAACCATAGCCATCTACAATTGGTATCTACATACTCGACGATGCGACTACTCAAACAACGACTACAACTCTTTCAATAGAACACGGGTCAACAATTGAAGGGGAGCAATTGTCCAGCATTCCGAATCTTCGATGCCGAAAGTGCCAAGTTCACTAATTAGTGTCAAGACAACAATACCAATCGTACATGTGGTGTCAAGAGAGAACTTCAGACGCGACGAGGCGACCAACATTTGCCGACAAGAAATATTTGATCATATCATATGATGTTCTCATCAATCAGGTCCAACCTTGTCAATTTATTCTAATTTGGTGAGTCTGTGATCATTTTACTAATTGGTATCATATCTCAACATTTGGTATCATGAAGATAAAACGGACTTGCATTTTTCTTCCCAAAACTTTGTTAACACTTTATTAAATCAATTGATATCAAAAATATCGATTGGGTTAATATTTTTAATATGGGGGAGAAAATTTGATTTAATATGAGACATGATTAATCAAAAATGGTTTGACTTAGTGTGTTGGCTCATCCCGACATGTGCAAAATGTTTTCGAATATCGTGGCATATGTTAAGGGGGAGCAAAATGGATTTGGTTATCAAAATGGTTTTCATGGAGACATATACTTACAATATACCCCTTTATTTCAAGACGATGAAGATTGTGGTGACATAAGGATGGTAGGATAGGTTAAGTCCAATGATTCTTCCATAACCGGAGGAATCTTCCCAAGGACATTCCATAGCTAGAAATAGTAGTCCTTAGGAAAGATGGAGAAAGATTGTGAATGTAGCTGAATGCCGACCAAGTACTTAAGTTAGCACTGGAACAATCACAACAAGGTGCTAGTTATGACATATTGGTAAGCATTGAAGGGGTTGAAGAATGAAAAAGAATTGTAAAGATAAAGGGTGTAAAGAAAGAAGCCCTCCTTACAACCTTAGGCAGAAACCGGGTCAACACATATGCTATTGAGATCATTTTAATGATGCTCGATATTGAAGATAGACATCATGGACCCAGTGATGCAATGAACAACCCATGCCAGCTAACTCATATATCTCTTAAAAGGTATTTGTTTTAATCACACGATGATCAACACGTTATCTATCAATTTATTCACTCTGAGTAAATTGGTATTGAAATGGTGGCACTCCTCTCCAGCCTTCGATCACTAAAATCCAAAATGCACGATCGAGTTTAGAGCCATTTGAGATCATCAAATATCTCATTAGGACACGCTTCCATATTTCCTTGCTTCTTCACACACTATGAAAAGTAAGAAAGATCTTAAGAGTCCTACGCAAAATCTTCATGATCTTGCCTAAACATCCGAGTAATACGAAAGTATTTACAATGAAGATGGAAATCCTTCTTGATCGAACATTAAAAGGCTCATGGTAGGTGACTTGTGAGATTCTTTATGAATCAAACTTGTGATAATTGGAAAGCAACAGATGTTTAATTCTTAATTGAATTTAAACACGTTACAGTGATGAGTGGAAATCCTTCTAGTGTTAACCTCAAACAACACTTGGTAGGTAACTTGCATGATTCAATATGAATCGAGCTCGTGACAACTGGAAAGCAACGATGGTGTGATTCTTTAATGAATCAAACTTGTTCCAGGAATCAGAATTGACGACTTCAATCATGCGGATAATTTTATCCAAATGACTCACTTTTTAAGTTCGCAGTCAGCTTTGGACGGTAGAGTAAAGAGAACGGGTTTACCCGCGAAATCTTGTCAAGGAGATTTCTAACTAAATCTACCTGCCACAAGTACGATATTTTATATCGTCCAACGGTCTTCACCGATCGGAGGCAAAATGCTACCGAATTAGAATGAAATGTTCCAAGCCATTTCGTTCGTGTCTACTTATGTTGCGGCATTTGAATACGGTGGAATTGCGGAATCCGAGCAGAAGTCGTCCCCGCATGCTTATACTTTATGCACTTAATACTTCATCTAATTCTAGAAAGCCTAAAAGTCAAGTCTTTCGCTGTATCGAATTCTGAAACTTTCAAGAATTACAAAGGTATAAGTATATGGGACATGAAGTCACGAAGAAGTGAAGATCACAAGTGATGGATGCACAAGATCAAGGCAAGAGATTAATGCTCAAGATTTTTATCAAATATCACATCAGCATGTTCATCAAAAAAGAAAAAGAAAAGAAAGACGAAGACTACGAGCTTAAGACAAGCATAGAATGCTAGGTTTATTTTATTATTGTAACTTGGGTAACGCCCTTGTTTGGAGTGACCTCCCTTAGGGGGAGATTGTTGTAAATACGTTTTACGTATTAGAAAGGATCGGTCACTCCAACAACAGTCTAAGAAATAGCTCATAGTTTAGTTATCGTAATAGTAAACAAACAAGGCCAAGCCAAGCCTACAAGTTGTGTAGGCCGACGACCCAATGTAAGCCCAAGCTCATCTCATGGGCTAGGGTATATAAACCCTCTCCTTAGTTAGAGAGGGTAGTGGTTCACTCATTTTTACACATAGTAGAAAGTGTTTTCTTTATACTTTCTCTCTCTAAGTGTGTGTGTTTTTACCATCTTTCTATCTCTTACTCTCTCTAGACTAAGCATAGATTTACAATATCCTACACACCAATTAGATCAACTAGCCCTACTTGTTTGCTTTCAAGTTTTGTGGTTTCCCCTTTTCAAAATTGTTAGTTACTATGCTTATCTATGTCAGTGACGTGTTAGATTAATGTTTGCTTAGGTTGTTTGCTAGATTCAATAGATTAAAATTCAAAAAATGCCAATTGCATCAGCAGACTTTTCCCCGTTTGTTTGAGATCTACTCTTTGGTGCTACCCGATATCTGATAAGATAGCCTATCTATCTGTCAGATATCGAGTATAAGGGAACTTTGTTGTGCTTTTTGTATTGTTGTCTATGGCTTATTCATAGCTTGTTAGGGCTTTTTTTGTTGCATATTGATTGTTATTGACTCCCCAATAGCAAAAAGCTATTGGGGGTGGCTTGTGTCCAAAGAAAAAACAAAAAAATGCATAAACTCACTCTGGCATGGTTCGAACCCTCGACCTGCTGAACAGGAGTGAAAGGTTTTCCATTGTGCTGGGCGTTTTTCTTGGTCACATCTTGCAAAATTCTCTATTTATTAGCTTTTTGGTTTCCTTTTGCAAATATAAGCGGTAGCTTTTATTAAACTTTTAGGCATATTCTTTGTATCTTTTTCTTTCTTTCCATTTTCCATTTAAGCTTATTAGTTATAGGACTTTTTAAAAAAGATTGGATTTTTCCTCTTTGTTTTTCTATTTTTTATGTTTATTTTATTTTTTGTTTATATAAAATCAATTAAAAATAGTAAAAATAAGTTTTAATTATTCAAAAAATATTTTTTAGGCTTAGATTAATATATTTTAGGTTTACATTCAGAAAAATCTTGGTTTTGATTTTTTTATCTGTTATTTGATTTTTAAGTTTTTAATTAAACTTTAAAATTAAATGATAATTAATTAAAGTGTTTTCACAAATTTTGTTAATTTTTATTTCTTATTTAAATTATTTTATTTGCAATTTTTGAAAAAAAATTTAAATTTAGTCGAATTTTACGTCTCGAATCGCGCGTAACGCGCTTTTGTCGTAGTTTATTTTTAGCGTAATCCAATTTTTATTTTATTTTATTTTCTCTTCCCAAAAGCGTAATTAATTCAAAAACGTTTTTAATTAGCTTATAAACTAATAAGTGTATAAACACTTATCCTTTTGCCACTAAAATCAAGGAAAAACAAGACCTAATCATGTGTTTAATATCGTAAAAGTCGGAATTACGCGTGGTTTTGTGTAAAATAGGTAAAAATGATCAAAAGGAAAGAAAAAACGAGATTTCACGGTCAAATGTTGAAGAAAAGTCCAAGAAAGAGACGAAGACAAAGTCAAAGACCAAAAGTGTGCCCAAGTTCACGAAAACCGGCTAAACCGACACAAGTTTGAAGAAAAAGAACGAGGAAGCCAAAAACAAGCTCGTCTTTAGCGGATTTAATTTTATATGAAGTTTAACGGGCTTGTGGGTCCCATATTGGATCTATTGGGCTACAAACCCATTTGTTTATTATAGACGGATGGAGTTTATAATTGGAGTTGGGCCACAAAGCCCAATCACTTACACACATGGGACGGTGAAAAACAAGAAGCCCAATTGTTTACACAACAAATGAAACGGTGGAAGTGAAGTTTATTCACTTATCAAAAATCTGGTCAAACTCACCAAACGTATAACTCCCAGTCAACTTTTACTCACACAATAAATAAACACTCCCACTCACACGTTTTTTTTAATAAACAAAATTTTCACCCACCTCACATATTACTTTTCGTTACAAACTAGAAAACATTCACCCACTTCTTTCTCTCCCACAATAAACAGCCACCATTTTACCCAAACCCTAATTCACCCTAGAACAAAATTTACTCAAAAATAATTGGGGATTTTACCATAAACGTGTGATTCACACACTTGGGGATTAAATCCCCAAGTTTATCGGAAGCAAACACCAAGGTGGTGGTCCTTATCTCCATCCAACGTGGCCAATCCCCCTCTTTTGATTGGTTGTGACAACACCAATACCCTAATCCTCCAATCATGATCCTCCACATCATCAGTGAAGAAACACAAGAAGCACATCTCTCATGCCATGCTGGCAATCCATGTAATGGGCAATGATTTTCAGCCGTGGATTGAAGAAAGAGAAGAAAAATGAAGGAAAGAGCGACGGAGATTTGATTTCTTACTCCAGAAGCTTCCTCAACAAGTTTTTTGGGGTTTCTCTATAAAAACCCCCATCAAGATGTAATCAGTGTGCACTTTTTTTTATTTTATTTTTAATTTCTGCAAAAATTAGATTATAGGTTTATTGTATTTTTTTTCTTTCAAGTATTGTATTAAATCTTTAATTATTAATGAAAAATTTATATTCAGTTTAATTCGTGTCTTTTTTTATTTAAAGTTATTTGCAATATTATCTTTAATCTGATTTTGGTTTAATTAAAGTAAAATAAAAGTGGTTGAAATATTTTCCCCCACTGGGAAAGTATAAAAATACTGTTCGAAGGGTTACTGTTCATGGTTCGGGTTGATGATGGTTACGGTAAGATTTAAGGTGGTGGTGTTTGATTCGGTTTAACCAAAAGGGAGCTCAGCGCTCACCCTTCGGCTCAACGGTGTCGACACAAGGTTTCATCTCATTTTTTAAGTTTTGTTTGATGTTTATTTATCTGCTTATTTTTATTAGTTTATTTGTTTAGTTTATCTGCTTGTGTAGTTTAATATTTGTTTGGATTTAAGTTCCTTTGGATCTGCTTAGCTTAATTTGTCAGTTTTCATTATATCTAGTTATTTTGATTTTAGTTGAGTTTAGTAGTGTAATGTTTTAAGTAGTTGTATTTGGCTTATTTGATTTAGCTTTCCAGCTTTATTGGCTTATTTGATTTGATTAATCTGCTCTTAGCATGGATAGTACTTAGCTGTTGGGGTTCTTGAATTAAACTGCTTATTTCTGTTTAAGTTTATTTGATTCTGTTTGGGTTATTTAATCTGATAAAGTTACTTAGTCTGTCTGCTTATTTATCAGTTAGTGTAACTGCTCTTTTCTTATTAGCTGATCTGCTATGCTTGTTTGACTTATTTGATATAGCTTAATATCTTATTTCTGTTAAGCTTATTTCGATTTTGCTTATTAATTGCTTATTCATTTTAGCTTAGGTTTACTTAGCTTATTGAATGTTATTTTTATCTGCTTATTTGGTTTTGCGTATTGTTGATTTCTACTGCTTAAAGTCTCAGACCCTTTTGGTCTGAGAGTTCTATCATTCCAAAAAAAAAACAAAAGTCAAAAAAATATATTAGCAAAAATTCTGTCCATTACCAGAATCGAACACGTGACCTCACGCTTAACAACCCTACGGCATAACCAACTCCTCTAGTACTCCTTTTGTGTTTTATTTTATGCCATTTAATTAATATAGCTTTTGTTATGGCTGCCAGTGTATTTAATTAAAATTAATACAAGTTTAGTTTAATTAGATTTAATTAATTGTTTTAGTTTAGTTAAATTTTTAATCAAAAAGGTTTTTTATAAATTTTCTTTTATAAAGTTTAAATAAAAAAATAAAAAGATAAAAAAAAATATTTTAATTACTTTTATAATTTTAAATTAGTTTTCAATTTAGTTTTATTTAAAAATAGATTTCATTAAAAAGTTTTAGTTTAATAATTAATTAGTTAATTAGAGTAAAGTTATAATTAAATTTAAAATAGTTTTCTCACATTTGTTTAAGATAGCTTTAAAATAGATTAAATAGTTTTTAATTAAGTATTTTTAATTACTTAATATCTTTTTAATTAGATTAATTAGTCTTTTATTAAATTTTAATTATTTTTAAAAATACCAAAAAGAGAAATTTCACCAAGAACAATCAATCTTACGTTTAGTCCGATATCAATTTCGAGTCGATTTGTGGAACGATAAATAGATCTAAAAAGAATTTGCACACAAAATTTCAACATTAAATTGGCGCCACTGCCGCTTCGTTCGTTACGATTGAAGATTTCGTGAGACGTTTGGATTTTGGGATCCGTTCATTTTGAACGTTAATTTTCTTGTTAACAAAATCAAAAATACAAAAAAAATCAAAAACTTAAAAATACAAAAAAAATTAAAAAATCACAAAAGCAAATTCTTTCCTAAGATTTGTACCAAAAAAATAAAAAAATTAAAAAGTAATACTTTTTCCTAAAAGTATTAAACCAAAAATATTACGTATTAGTGTTATTTTTCTTATTTCGATTTCTTTCGTTTTTATTGTGAATATATATTTTTCTAAAAAAATACAAAAAGAATTTTCTTTTACTATATTATATTACGTAGAACAATTAATTTACCTACTTTTCAAATAAGGCCTTAGTTGGGATTTCATCACCTAACTATTATATTCGAATCCTAAACGAATATAAAGGCAAAATAGATAAATACTAGTAAGACGTTTGAACTCGATATATACAAACTACAAGGTGGATATAAGGCGACGCGCTATAAAAGGCCGTCTAAGGAAAAAGGTTTTTAAGTGATTTGTGCCACCTCGTTTCCCCGCTTGCTTGTGCGTATATTGAGAGGGATGACCGATTATTGGTTTGCCAACTCAATTAGTATTAAGTATATATTTTTGTAGCTTTTTACTATTGCACCTCGAGAGGGATAATCCCTTTCCTCTCAAAGTCGACCGAGGTCACCTACCTCATTCTAAGTTTTAATTGTATGCGCACTCGCGCGCGTACATACATACCGATTGGTGTACCAAATACTTCTAATTCTTCCAAAAAGAAGAAGAAGAAAAACAAAAAGACCGTCATTCAAGCCGATCCCGAGAATCGAGCTTTCGACAATACGGTGGCAACGGATAATCGACCAATGATTGAGATTCTTCAATCTCACATTGAAGGAAACGATGACGCGATTGTGGTGCCGGATATTGGAGCAAATCATTTTAAACTTAAAACGGGTTTTATTCAAATGGTTTCCGCTACACCATTTTTAGGCCGTACTAATGATGACCCACACGCTCATATCAAACGTTTCATACAATTGGCAAACACCGTCAAATACAATGGGGTGCCACAAGAGGCCATTCGTTTACAACTCTTTCCTTTTTCCCTCGAGGGACAAGCCCGGATTTGGCTTGATAAGGAACCACCCCAAAGTATCACTACATGGATTGATTTAGAGACCAAGTTCATTAACTACTTTTTCCCACCATCACGGACCACCGCTTTAAGGAATGATATCATTACCTTTGAACAAAAATATGGGGAAACTTTTAGTGAGTCTTGGGATCGATTTAAAGAGCTTTTAAGAAAATGTCCACAACACGGTTTCACTAAAGTGCATCAAATCAATACGTTTTACAATGGTTTAACTCTTAATGATCAAGACTCACTTAATAGTGCCGCGGGGGGGGGGGGGGGGGGGGGGGGTAATATTCTTGTGAAGTCAATGAACGAGGCTTGGGCCATAATTGAAAACAAGGCTAAAGTGCAAACCAAGAGTGTTAGGGCTACTATGGCAAGTGCTAGTTCTAGTGAGAGTGATAAGAGAATTAATAAGCTTACGTCGCTTGTTGAATCAATTGCTCTAAAACCCAAGCCCTCAATGGTCAAGTTAATGCCTTAAAAGAGACTTGTGAAACGTGTGAGACTTGTGGTGGACCACATTCATATTTTAATTGTGACGAGGTTTACAATCAACAGCAACAAGTTTGTGCTTTTAACACCAATGCCAATGACAGAGTTCAATTCAATCCAAATGTTGATGTTAACCATTTGTCTTATAAGAGTACTAATTATTTGGCTCCCCCGGGTTTTGTAGCTCCACAAAGACCACCCCCACCCGCCCAAAATACCTAAAACCAAAATAGGAACCAAGGTCCTCAAATGGGTAATTTTCAAGGGAATGCAAATCAAGGGAATTTTAATGGTCAAAATCAAGGGTTTCAAAATAATAACCAAGGTTTTCATAATAACAACGGTTTTCAACCTCAATATCAAAACCAAGGTTTTCCTAACCAAGGTTTTCCTAATCAAGGTTTTCCTAATCAAGGGTTTAATCAAATGAACATGCATAATCCTCAAATAGACTTGGTTCTACAAAAATTGACCGATCATGAGCGAATTATGAGAGAGATGCAAGAATCGACCGATAAGAAATTTTTGACAATGATCCAAGCTCTTAGACCCCAAGGAGCCTTACCTTCTAATACCGAGATTAACCCTCGTGCTAATGTGAGTGCTATCACTACTCGAAGTGGAGCCACTTTAGTGGGACCTTCCATCTCTTCTCCCATAAAGGAGTGACAAGGCCCGGAGGTCATAATGAGTAATCCTACTCCCCCTTCGGTGATTCCTCCCACTACCACTCCTAGTACTAGTGCTCCATTACCCAAAGAGCCTATCCATAAGGTTGTTCAAGAAGCGAGTCCTTCTCCTTCTCAACCTTCAAAGTCTAAACCTAATATCCCTTATCCATCTAGGTTAGACAAGGCTAGAGTGCTCACCAAAGATGACGTTCATGTCTCCAACTTTTTGAAAATGATTTCCAACGTCAATGTTAACATTAGCCTTATTGAAGCACTTGCTCAAATGCCAAAATTTGTGAAAATGTTCAAAGATTTGCTTAATAAGAAAGAAAAAATGGTTGAGCTCGTGAACACCCGTTTAAATGAGAATTGTTCCGCGATTCTTCTCAAAGAGCTTCCCGAAAAGCTAGGAGATCCCAGACGATTCATATTACCTTGCTCGTTTCCTCAAATTGATGATTGTATGGCTTTAGCGGATCTCGGCGCTAGCATCAATCTTATGCCACTCTCGGTATGGAAACAATTATCATTACCCGACCTTGTACCGACTCGCATGACTCTCGAGTTAGCTAATCGAACTCTCGCATACCCTGTTGGTATTGCCGAAGACGTTTTTGTTCGAGTTGGTACATTCACTTTTCCCGTGGACTTTGTCGTCGTCGACTATGAGATGGATCCTCGTATTCCGTTAATACTTGGTAGACCATTCTTACGATCCGGAAGAGCCTTAGTTGATGTGGCCGAAGGGAGTTAATTCTTAGGGTTAGGGATGAACAACAAGTTTTTAAAATGGGAAAAATCACAACAAAATCAAATGGAAAAGAGTCGGTCAATATGATTGATGTTCTTAATTATGATAATGAAGAGAATTTTATTAATCCTTTTGGAATTGAAAAGTCTACTTAAAATGATTTTGTGATAACTTCATCCCTTCCCTTAGAGCCTCAAATTTATGATACCTATAGTGATGACACTTCTTCAAGTGATCACACTATCTTCGGTTTAGACGACCTATCTTTGACCCACCCACTTTTGACCCACCCATTTATGATCAACCAATCTTTGATACTTACGATGATGACACTTCGTTAAGTGATCTCATTAACTTTGATGACCCACCCTATGATCTTAATGCACCTCATATCCCTATGAATGATTCTTCCATGGAAACTCCTTTTGACTTTTATACTCCAATTTTAGAAGTCATAACATTTGAGGAGGATCCTCCACTCTTAGAGATCATTCCTACTTTAGAGGTTATTCCATTTGAGGAGGATTTAGATATCTTTCTAAATACCTATTTTCCTTACGAGGAAGAGTTTTCCTATGACTCCGATGATACTTATGTTTTCACATCGAGTTTGGAAGAGGACGACCTTCCTACTTAGGATTTTGATGAAATTTTGAGCTTAAATGTCAACACCTCTTGCTATTTTCCCGTTAAGGAATCGGTGTTTGATCCCGGAATAAAGACTTTCATGCTATCATTGCCATATCTCCATAACACCTTTCCTAGTAAGAAATTTTTTCCTAAGGATACCCCACTCTTCTTTGACTTGCGTGATTTTATCACCTCGGGGTTTATTTCCTTTTGTGATGGATATTATGTGTTTGACCCGGGTGGATTTTTCATGGGGTATGCCTTTTATGACTTTACTTCACCCTTTATCATGGAGAGATTTTCCTCCCTTGGAAATCTCGGTTTTTCCCATGATTTTCCCATTTGAATGATGACATTCGGGAATTCGAGTCGAGCTAGAGACTCGTGATAAATAAATCAAGCATCGTATAACTAGGTTAGATTTTTTTACCTTTTCCACCCTTTTTCACCTTCACCCATTTCCACCAATAAGTGTAGGGGGGGGGGGGCAAGTAGGTTGTTTGTGTTTGTGATGTGCAGGGACATGTGCTTAATGATCCTCTTTTGATGCTTTTGACGCGACCCGTGATCCCTTGTTTCCCGTGTACCCGGTTCCTTCGATAAGTTTTTGCTATTGTGATTCAATCTTCTATATAAATAAAACGAATAAATGTAATCACTTTAGTTGTCTCTTCCTTAGCTTGATTTTAAACAACGTACTCAATGTCCTAAGTGTAGGGGAGTTTATTCTCCCACATGCTTAAATATTGAGGACAATGTTTATATTAAGTGTAGGGGGGATTTCTATCAAAATTTTAGTGGGCTTTTCAATGAATTTGACCCCATTTAACCGGAAAATTTAAAAAAATTTCAACATTTTTCAAATTTTTGACCTATTTTGGCTTAGTAGTATTTTCATTTATTTTCTTTCCTTTTTGTCATCGCATCGTATTTATATTTTCCATTTCAAGAATAAAGTCAAAAATAAAATAAATGAATAAAATGGTTTTAACAAGTTTAGATATCTTTGATATATTAGGCCCGTCGTGAATATTTTGACTCAACCCGAGTTTACTTATCCAAGTTTACTCTAGCTAGTATCCTTAACCATATGGACCTTAATTGGTTTATTAGGCTAAGCATCCACGAGTCTCATTCCTTGAGATTTTAAATTGTGGAGAACGAGAGATGATAGAGTTGATAATAAGTTTAAGGGTTAATTTTTGCTTATATGAGTTCTTGTGGCTCTTTCTTCCCGCTTGTATATTTAATTACTTAATAAATGAGGATTTTTGCGGTGTAGATTCGATATCTTAACTCTTAGCCAAATCTTTATTCTCATTGTAATTAAAGCATGAACACATTGAGGGTTCCAGCGTCGTGGACTTCCGACTAAGGTGGCTCATAACCACTAAGTAGGAGGTATTCAGACCATGGGACCGCGGAATTTGGCCTAATATATATATATATATATATATATATATATATATATATATATATATATATATATATATATATATATATATATATATATATATATATATATATATATATATATATATATATATATGTATATATATATATATATATATATATATATATATATATATATATATATATATATATATATATATATATATATATATATATATATATATATATATATATATATATATATATATATATATATATATATATATATATATATATATATATATATATATCATAAATAAGAAAGAATAAGATTAAAACATGACCTCAAGGAGCCTTAGGGTGTGGGGCATGTAGCTAGAACCTTGTCATTAGAGCCTTAGGGTGTATGGCATGGTAAGTGTTGAATAAATATTGATCAAAAATCAATTCCCTCGTTTATCGTTCAAGGAGCCTTAGGGTGTGGACAATAGATGAGGAGCATTTTTACATCTTAAAGATCCTAAGGGTATATGATGTGAATTTGCTAAACTCCACATAAAGTCAACATGACTTTGGAGGAATAATTAATAAGTATTACTATTGGCCAAATTTTGGGTCCGGCAATTTATTTCCCAAATCGTGTTAAATCATCCTTGATGTGGGCTTACTTTAGTGACAATGTTTTTGAGGACGAGGTTAGGTTTTCAGTGTCGGGTTTGCACCGTTTTGCCTTCAATTTTGGACTAATAATTATCAAATAAGTCAAATGAGCCTACGGGTGAATGACAATCAATAAAATCTAGAGATACAACGTAGGAATTGGAGAAAGAGTATTACACAATTGTCTTATATAAGTGGTCTTAACCTAAGAACTTATGGTAAACAATGATCTCGTTTTTAAGCTTGGTATGAGGAACGTGAAACTTGAGGGTGATTAATATTCGTGACACCAAAGCCCTAATTTAAGTCTTAGATTTCTTTACGAGTTTCTTCCATCAAATAATTTCCAAGTTAATAAATTGTTAAAACTTTTGTCTCCTTTTATGTTTTTATCTTTTTATCGTAGTAGTAATAGTATATCTTAATAAAGGCCAAGATGGGTTAATTATGAGAAAAAGGTAACTTATGCTTTAAAATAATGCATTGCATGAGGTCATTGCAATGGTCAAGTGTAGGGGATTTAGTAACTGTGTAAACACTTATCCTTTTGCCACTAAAATCAAGGAAAAACAAGACCTAATCATGTGTTTAATATCGTAAAAGTCGGAATCACGCGTGGTTTTGTGTAAAATAGGTACAAATGATCAAAAGGAAAGAAAACACGAGATTTCACGGTCAAATGTTGAAGAAAAGTCCAAGAAAGAGACGACGACAAAGTCAAAGACCAAAAGTGTGCCCAAGTTCACGAAAACCGGCTAAACCGACACGAGTTTGAAGAAAAAGAACGAGGAAGCAAAAAACAAGCTCGTCTTTAGCGGATTTAATCTTATATGGAGTTTAACGGGCTTGTGGGTCCCACATTGGATCTATTGGGCTACAAACCCATTTGTTTATTATAGACGGATGGAGTTTATAATTGGAGTTGGGTCACAAAGCCCAATCACTTACACACATGGGACGGTGAAAAACAAGAAGCCCAATTGTTTACACAACAAATGAAACGGTGGAAGTGAAGTTTATTCACTTATCAAAAATCTGGTCAAACTCACCAAAAGTATAACTCCCAGTCAACTTTTACTCACACAATAAATAAACACTCCCACCCACACGATTTTTTTTAATAAACAAATTTTTCACCCACCTCACATATTACTTTTCGTTACAAACTAGAAAACATTCACCCACTTCTTTCTCTCCCATAATAAACAGCCACCATTTTACCCAAACCCTAATTCACCCTAGAACAAAATTTACTCAAAAATAATTGGGGCTTTTACCATAAACGTGTGATTCACACACTTGGGGATTAAATCCCCAAGTTTATCGGAAGCAAACACCAAGGTGGTGGTCCTTATCTCCATCCAAAGTGGCCAATCCCCTTCTTTTGATTGGTTGTGACAACACCAATACCCCAATCCTCCAATCATGATCCTCCACATCATCAGTGAAGAAACATAAGAAGCACATCTCTCATGCCATGCTGGCAATCCATGTAATGGACAATGATTTTCAGCCATGGATTGAAGAAAAAGAAGAAAAATGAAGGAAAGAGCGGCAGAGATTTGATTTCTTACTCTAGAAGCTTCCTCAACAAGTTTTTTGGGGTTTCTCTATAAAAATCCCCATCAAGATGTAATCAGTGTGCACTTTATTTTATTTTATTTTTAATTTCTACAAAAATTAGATTATAGGTTTATTGTATTTTTTTTCTTTCAAGTATTGTATTACATCTTTAATTATTAATGAAAAACTTATATTCAGTTTAATTCGTGTCTTTTTTTTATTTAAAATTATTTGCAATATTATCTTTAATCTGATTTTGGTTTAATTAAAGCAAAATAAAAGTGGTTGAAATATTTTCCCCCACTGGGAAAGTATAAAAATATTGTTCGAAGGGTTACTGTTCATGGTTTGGGTTGATGATGGTTACGGTAAGATTTAAGGTGGTGGTGTTTGATTCGGTTTAACCAAAAGGGAGCTCAGCGCTCACCCTTCGGCTCAACGGTGTCGACACAAGGTTTCATCTCATTTTTTAAGTTTTGTTTGATGTTTATTTATCTGCTTATTTTTATTAGTTTATTTGTTTAGTTTATCTTCTTGTGTAGTTTAATATTTGTTTGGATTTAAGTTCGTTTGGATCTGCTTAGCTTAATTCGTCAGTTTCTATTACATCTAGTTATTTTGATTTTAGTTGAGTTTAGTAGTGTAATGTTTTAAGTAGTTGTATTTGGCTTATTTGATTTAGCTTTTTAGCTTTATTGGCTTATTTGATTTGATTAATCTGCTCTTAGCATGGATAGTACTTAGCTGTTGGGGTTCTTGTATTAAACTGCTTATTTCTGTTTAAGTTTATTTGATTCTGTTTGGGTTAATTAATCTGATAAAGTTACTTAGTTTGTCTGCTTATTTATCAGTTAGTGTAACTGCTCTTTTCTTATTAGCTGATCTGCTATGCTTGTTTGACTTATTTGATATAGCTTAATATCTTATTTCTGTTAAGCTTATTTCGGTTTTGCTTATTATTTGCTTATTCATTTTAGCTTAGGTTTACTTAGCTTATTAAATGTTATTTTTATCTGCTTATTTGGTTTTTCGTATTGTTGATTTCTACTGCTTAAAGTCTCAGACTCTTTTGGTCTGAGAGTTCTATCATTCCAAAAAAAACAAAAGTCAAAAAAATATATTAGCAAAAATTATGTCCATTACCAGAATCGAACACGTGACCTCACGCTTAACAGCCCTACGACATAACCAACTCCTCTAGTACTCATTTTATGTTTTATTTCATGCCATTTAATTAAAATAGCTTTTGTTATAGCTGCCAGTTTATTTAATTAAAATTAATACAAGTTTAGTTTAATTAGATTTAATTAATTGTTTTAGTTTAGTTAAATTTTTAATCAAAAAGTTTTTTATAAATTTTCTTTTATAAAGTTTAAATAAAAAATAAAAAGATAAAAAAAATATTTTAATTAATTTTATAATTTTAAATTAGTTTTCAATTTAGTTTTATTTAAAAATAGATTTCATTAAAAAGTTTTAGTTTAACAATTAATTAGTTAATTAGAGTAAAGTTTTAATTAAATTTAAAATAGTTTTCTCACATTTGTTTAAGATAGCTTTAAAATAGATTAAATAGTTTTTAATTAAGTATTTTTAATTACTTAATATCTTGTTAATTAGATTAATTAGTCTTTTATTAAATTTTAATTAGTTTTAAAAATACCAAAAAGAGAAATTTCACCAAGAACAATCAATCTTACGTTTAGTCCGATATCAATTTCGAGTCGATTTGTGGAACGATAAATAGATCTAAAAAGAATTTGCACACAAAATTCCAACATTATAAACACAATACCTCCTCTGAGAACGAATTCTTTATTTTGTCAGTTTTCGCGTTTTCCTGAACGTGGAAGCTTAATACTTACCCCGATTCACGCTTTTTCCTAAAAGTTTGAGTTTTACTACTCATCAAATGGCGCCGCTGTCGGGGAGGTGTGTTTAGCCATATTTTTATACGTGTTTGTTTGAGTAATTACGTTTTTGATCTTCCATTTTTTGAAGTGTACAATTGTAATTATTCGTTTTCTATTTTTGTTTATATATTAGCCATAAAATAAATCGTATCAATAGAATTCTATTAACACCAAAATCATTTTCGTTTTTCTTGTGAATAATATATTGTAATACATAGCACAATAAATATACAATATCTCCAAATAGGCGTGAAAACGCACCCCATTAATTGACGTTCCGGTAATTTTTGGGTGTATCGATCAAAGAAAGAAAAAAAAGGCAAAATAGATAAATACTCTTATTTGGTTTAATCTTGATAAATACTATAAGGTGGGTATAAGGCGGTTGTATTTCACGACCTAAAGAAAAAAGGCTCTTAAGTGCTTCGCGCCGCCTCGTTTTTCTCCGCTCGGTTGTGTGTATTTTGAAAGTAACGATTATATAAGGGTTTGCCAAACTCAAGTATTATTAATATATTTTTTGTTTCTTATATTATTGGACCCTAGAAACGTTTTGGTGTTCCACCAACGTTTCAAAGTCGAACGAAGGTTTTCACTTCACGAGATTACTTTCATTCCCTTGGATTCTCTAATCGATTATCTTTGATTTGAGGAGGGTTTTGTAGATTTATTATCTACGTTAATACACAAAAATTCAAAAAAAAAATCGAAAAACAAAAAACACAAAAATATTCTTCTACTTTTCCTCTATTTTTATAATTCTTCTTCTAACCCTTAAATTGTTTAATTCTCATAACGATGTTCATGTTGCATCATGTTCGATGATGGTGGATATTTTTCGTGTCCATATTGTGAAGGTCTGCCCGACGGTAGTAATTGTTTTAATTGTGAGATATTTGAAGGAAGAGAGGGTTATATCTATAACTCTCCTCCAAATGATCATGGTGACGGATTTCAATCCTACAACCAAGCTCCACAACCACATTCTTCTTATTCGTCATATGATTCGTCTTATAACTGTGAAATAATCAAAATGATGAACTGAATCAAAACGCCTTTTGCAATTAAATGAGACGGAATAATGAAATTATAACAATGATACAACAACAAATGGCGACTCAAACGGCAACTTTCAAAGAGCAAATGGCTTCCTTAAAAACCGAGTTAGAAAACGAGTTTGATGCCACTTTTAGAGAGCAAGATCGTTTATTTGACCTAAATCAAGAGATGTGGGAAAAATATGTAGCTACAATTGAGAAATGTCACACTAATGAGCGAAATAAAATTCTTTTAGATGTTGAGACCTTAGTGGAAAAATTAGCATCGTCGAGTTCTTCATCGAGCGATACCAATCCAAATCCCGAAGGAGTGGTTCAAATCATTTCGACTCCTAAGACTCGTACATCTCGCATTGATCCCACTCTCTCTAATTTTAGAGTCGTGTATTCGCCGTCATCTCATTAGAACCAAAAGGAAATGAGGTCGTCAACGAACGAGATTTTTGAAAATGTTTTTGAAAAGAAACAAAAAGAAGAACTCGTAGGACATGTACCATCAATATCAATTGTTGAAACACCTTTACCTTTGAAAAATATTTTTTCTAATGAAGAGGACTTAAAAATTATCGAGGATTTTCTCAATCAATATACACCATATTTGAACGAATAGATTCCTTTAAATAATTTTGAAATAGAAGAATATGATAAGGTTTTAAGGAAAATCGTTGACCCCTCGTTTTTAAAAGATGATCAAAAATTAATTCCAGAGGGACGTGTTAGTAATTTTGCTAAGTTATTTGAGAACCCACTTTCGATCCCTCTGAAGGATAAAGTTGAAACCGTCAAGGCTAAACCATCTTGTGACGAGCCTTTTATTCTTTTTTTTTTGAACGACAACTTTTATTAAAGTAGCAAGGTGCTAGAAGAGATTACAAGGAAAGTAAATAAGAGTTTTTCAACCAATCAATCCAAGAAAAAAAAACGACAACGTGTGAGATTTTGGATTTATCATGTGAGAAGTCCTCCAATTGCCTTGCTCACATTGATACGTTTTTCGATGTCGAAGTCGAACCCACCAAGGCAAAATCTTCAATCGGAGAGCCTTTTATTCTTAGTTTTACGCCGGTTGAAGCTAGTAATTCGACTTTTGATGATTTAATTTCTCGACCTCTTCCACGAGGAAGAGAAGACGTTTTCGATCCCGATGGCGATTTTATCGAGATCAAGCGTATTCTTGATGATCGGCCTTCGATTTTTGAGTTTAATGGTGACCGTTATGTTAGCCCGGAGGGGGATATTTTCTTTATTGACTCACGTTTTAAAAATTCTAGTCCCTCTCCCACATTCAATTTAAATGTGGAAGTTTTTTGTGTGCCTAAAATCGTTTTAGAAAGGCCAAATATTTTCAATTTAATCAAGGAAAAATTGAGTTTTCATAATAGAGAGTTAAAAGATGAAAAAGGGAAATATTTTAAATTTAATCTGAACGATGTCCAAATTTAACTCCTTCATTACCTCGTTTAATTGAAATTACTACAAACTCATCTACTCCTTTTGACGACGTTTTGTGTGGAGCTAGTGTAGGGGAATCCCCATTTGTTTCCACACACTTCTCCACCGAGGATCAGATTTTTGACCCTGGTATTACGTCTAAGGGGAAATCTCGGTCTTCCACCGAAGTAGGCAATGGAAGAAATTTTTTCTACACTTACGGTGTGAGTTTACCTCGAGTAACTAAATTGTTGTGCCCACCCTTCTCTTCTTATGCTATTTTCTTGTGTCCCATTGCGACGATGCTCAAAGTAGTGTTGTTTCGTTTATTATCCAAAAACGAAGACACGATCTTTGACCCCGGTATAAATACTATGACATTGGTTCTACCTTCTTTTTTTTGTCGGCGCTTTCAAGCCGTAGCTTACTGGTTTTTCCATCATCCCTAGAAAGAGAATGAAACCTGGCGACTTTGATCCTATATGATCATCCACTTTTTCAAACAATTGAGACTTCATCATAAGAATAAATCAGATAACAGGGTCTTTAATATCGGTTGATTTGGGCTTTGTGCTTTTCAAGTAAGACCCAATTGGCCTTTACCATGATAATCCCTAAGTGATTACATTTATGAGGATTCTATTCGAGCTTTTGAATCGGTTATCAAAAACAAGGTGCCTCGTGGGGAAATTCTCATGCTTATCCTTGTAAATATTTTTGTTTTCTAATTAGTTCAATGTGAGGGGATTTGTGCCTTTCCAACCTTTGCTCCATGGTTGTTTGTGACTTGCGGTTAACTAGGATCATCGTCACGATTAAAGCCTCTCGTGTTCGTTTACTCGAGGTTCGATCGTTTTCTTTGAAGATTTCTGATATCCGATGATATGTCCTTTTACGTTCGAACAATTATCTTTACACACACTTCCTAAACGCCTTAAGATAAATTGTTATACTCTTTTCATGCTAGATAAGCATTCGACTTTTTGTCTCTAGTATGGGGGTGTTCCACCCTTAGACTCGAAACATTGAGGACAATGTTTAACTTTAGCATGGGGGGGGGGGGGGGGGGGGGGTGAATAGATACTTTACCTTGCTAAACCATCGCGCAATTCAATTTTCATCTTTTTTGTTATCATTTTGTTGCAAATAATGCTAAAAATGGCCATTTTAAAATTTTTCTTGTTTTTTAGTAAGTGTTTGACACGAATGTAGGTTTTCCGATGGTGAGAATAAGATTAATATTTGACTCGACCGTGCGTGTTGAGCACATAGCTTCCATTCCTTAACAATATTAGGCTAAGTCTCTTAAATGAGGACGAGAAATTATAGCGTTAACTATAAGTTACTATGCTAAACGTAGAATACGCGTATTCTCTCAAAAACTCATGTGTTTTAATTATTTGCTTATTCTCCCCTCGCTTGTATATATTTAATTGTTAATAAATATTGACTTAGCGGTTTAGTCTCTATTGTTGGTTTCTAATTGATTCTAATAGCTTCCATGTAGTTATATCTGGAAAACATTTGAGAATTGCCAGCGTCACAGTTTTGACGTATTGGCACCCGAATAATCAAAAGCTTCCCCCAATAATAATTTTAAGTGCATACTCACCTAAATCAAGCAAAAATCTGAAGCTCGTAAGGCCGAAAAATCTATGCAAAAATGAAAGTGATGCCTTAAAACCTTGAAGCTTTAAAGATCCAAAATTCGCTTCCGCGTGAGGATACGTCAAGTCATAATGAACACCTCATGACAAGGTTCAATAGAAGACAAGGGCAAGACAAAGTCATAATAAAAGCTCCATGGCGGAGTTGAATAAAAGATGGAGGTAAACCATGATAATCAAAGCCACCGATGATGAGGCGGGTCATAAAATTCATGGTAATAAGTCAAATGTTCAAGACCGTTATAAAACCATGTTTATCGAATCTTATTTGTTGACTTAAATTTTTTGACATCGTTGTCTATTAGGAAAGGTTATTAATTTAATGATTTTGGTTATACCGTTTCGGCTCTATTTTTGGACCTTAATATCTATTATCGCATAAGTCAAAAATGTATCTTTATGATCATTCAAGACAACAATAAAATATAAGAGATACCAATTAGGAAAAAGGGAGTCTAAGTACGTGATTAGAGTATATAAGTAATGTTAGCATTACTAACTTATAATGACAATGATCTTGTTACACGCTTAGCATGGAATCAGGTGAAAATCGAGGATGATGAACATATCTTTATAAGGCATTCACGTGTTCTTATTCTTTGACCCTATAAGTCACGTTCTCATGATGAAAACCATACATAATGTCTAAAACACATGTAGTAGTTTAGTTAAGTTTAAATTTCAATAAATGTCGTATAAAAATGAATTTTGGAAGTGATGGCGTATAGTCCCCAACCCGGTCATGAACCCGGCCCACGGGTACTACCCGCATCCGGCCCATCACAAATGGGTTGAAATAATGTCACTTAAAGCTTATGGGCTTAAATGAATAGTGGTTGCATAAGATATATGCGGCCCACGACCCGGCACAGCCGAGACAGGGTTAGACAGTATCACAATCGTACTGCGATTAGGATTTACCTCAAAGAATAGGATATACACTCACCATAATTAGAAGATAGCAATCAAGCTAATTATAGAGATTATCTTATGCTTGGGGCCGAAGTAACAGTGAGCTCATTAGGGTTTCACTGCCTATATAAGGAACCCCCAAGGATTCCACAAAGGTATTACATTCTCCATACTCTCACCTCACATCTGATTCTTAACCCTAACCGATTACTTACTCTCACGCCAGAGTCTCATCGTGGGATACGCTCCCACGGTAAGTATAACGCGTGTTGCTTTAGTGTGCAGGATCCTAGCAAGTTATTCACTTGGTGCAAGAGCCGGAGCCCAGCCTACCCGAATAAAGCCAAATTCGGGTCTAGCAAGGATCATCCAACTTTTGTATCAACAAGTTGGAGCCATCCGTGGGACCCAAACACTAAGCTAGAACCTCAATCAACGATCTATTTTAATGACGAAGGGACATCCGCAAGGGAATCCCAGGAACACGAATCCTGTGAATCGGAAGTCCACGGGGGATGGGATACTCATCTCCACCCAGTCCCCTGGCAAGCAAACAGGCGGACCGAATAACCGAAACATTTTTCAGCCTTTTGGTGGGGCAGGCACGTCCGACAATACCCCACCACCAACCATTACCATGGATAATCCTGATCCGGGGAGTGCGCCTAACGCCCCTAATAAGGAGCCACACAGGCCATCAATCGAGACAGAATTAGAAGTGGAACCACTTACTGACGAAGACCTCGTACGTGTTCTCACGTAGAACTTTGACAAGATCGTCTCGGGTATCGCGTCAAGGTTAAACCTAGGAAGGAACCTCCAATCTAGGCTCAACTTTGGCAGGACCGCGTCCAGCACCTCTCCTCAAACTCAAAAGAAGAGGAGGGTGCGCCCGCTGGAACGAACCCCCCTTGAGGAAAACCCTCAACCTCGGAATGTGTTCGAGCGCATAGGGGATCGCGTTATGCAGGAATTACTACAATCTCGTGAGGAAGGAGATAGGTCCGACGGCTCTGCCGAATGTCCGGTGTTGGAATCAACCCGGAACAATCACCGCACCAGTGTGTGAGATAGGATGAATAGTGGGAAGAAAGCTCCTAGCTCTTCTCACAAAAGTGGTCCTCAGCCGAGAAGTGGGGCACCGCCCCTCCTCCTGGCCCTTCGGGGTCGGATTCAGATGACCATCCCCCCAAGCGTCGCCAACCTAGGTATAAACCCCCACCATCATCCGACGATGAGGGATACAATGATGATCCCTACTATCAGAACGAGGAGGAGGATCTCTCCTGTCCATGGTGTGACGACAGAGAGGATGCCTTCACTCTCCACTACGGAACTACTCTGAGGATAAGAAGCATCGTATGCTGGCGTGTGTTAAAACCTATGATGGGTCTGGTGATCCTGACGATCACCTAAAGATATTTGATGCACAGGCGAAAATTAAACGATGGCCGATGCCTATATGGTGCCAGATGTTCAACTCGACCTTGATTGGCAATGCCCGTGATTGGTTTGAAAGGCTCCCTGCCCGAAGCATTGATAGCTTCGGCGAGCTGCGCACTGTGTTAAAAAACAATTATACTCAGCGAAAGAAGTATAACAGGGATCCGGTCTTATTAGCAACCGTCAAGAAGCGACACAGAGAGTCTACGGAGGACTTCATGGAACGTTTCAATGACGAGTGCACGCGCACAAAAATGATGCCAGAGCTCCTAAAAATTTCTGATTACATGCATGCCATAACGGACAAGGAATTAATTAGGCGCCTCAACGACAAGCGACCGGAGAGATATGACGACCTCATGGAAAGGGTGAGAAACTTTGTAGAAGGAGAAACCGCGGTAGCCACGGCATATCCTACAAAGGGAAACCATAACTATCGATCGAACGACCAGCCCAAGAGGCAATCAGGGGGCCAAAGCACCCAAGGAAACGGAAGGAGCTCGGATTACAAGGGTCAAAATAAAGGAGGGCGGTCGGGATGAAAAATTCACCCCTCTAAAGATGACTTACCGGGATATCTTGTTGACGGAGGGGGAAAACTTCCCAAGGCCTCCCCCAATGACAACTCCAGTGGACCGCCGTCAAGGAAATCGCTTCTGCGAGTTCCACAATGACAAGGGTCACGACACGGAGGAATGCATCCAGCTCAAGAAGCACATTGAGTCACTGATCAAATCAGGCAAACTCAAACATTTGGTCAAGGATTGGAAGGATGGGAAGGATAATAAGAAGTACGATAAGAAGGACCCTCAAAAGGACAAGCCTTCAACCATATATATGATCCAATCTTGGTAGCGCCGCACAAAGCAGAAAGTTAGTAAAAAAATTTCACGCGGCAGAGAGATCTCATTCCCTCCCATTACGGCAAGCAATGTGGCCGACGCGCCTCTCACGATTGAGGTAAGCATTGGAACACACAACGTTCGTCGTATGTATGTGGATGGAGGATCATCAGCGGAAGTACTCTACGAACACTGCTTCGTACAGCTACGACCAGAGATAAAAAGCCAATTAGTACCGGCCACGTCGCCGCTCATTGGCTTTAGCGGAGATACTATCTGGCCAATAGGACAACTGCGTCTACTGGTAACCATTGGGGATAAGGAGCATTCCACCATGGCATTGATGAACTTTATGGTGACACGTTCACACTCCCCGTATAATGGTATTATCGAAAGACCAGGGATTTTAGCCATACGGGCTGTCCCGTCCACGACCCATGGTATGATTAAATTCCCAGTCGAAGGGGGAATTGTTACAATTTATAACTCGATCGCGCCGGCATCCGAATGCCATGTGGTGACAACACCAGTCCAGCCGGTTCCCATTAAGGAAGGATCACCACCCCTAATTGGAAGGTGGCAATCCACCCCGACTACCCGGAGCAAGAGGTAGCCATAGGGGGAACGCTATCGGATAACGGGAAGAAGGCCATGTGCTCTATCCTAAAAGCAAACCTTGATATATTCGCATGGGAGCCTAAGCATATGAGGGTGTGCCGCGCTCGATAGCAGAACATAAACTTCAAATCCGCCAGGGATATCCACCTGTTAAGCAAAAGAAGCGTGGTCAAGCACCAGAACGCAACCATGTAATCCTGGATGAGGTACGGAAGTTAGTAGACATCGGAATTATGCGCGAGGTATACTACCATGAGTGGTTATCTAACCCAGTCATGGTCAAGAAGCATGATGGGAGCTAGCGCATATGTGTGGACTTCACGGACTTAAACAAAGCTTGTCCGCAAGACTGCTATCCTTTACCGGAAATTGATTGGAAGGTAGAATCCTTGTGCGGATACCCTTTTAAGTGTTTTTTAGATGCGTACAAAGGGTACCAGCAGATCCAGATGGCGGGGGAAGATGAGGAGGAGACGGCGTTTCACACTAGTCAGGGCGTGTATTGTTACACAAAAATGCCGTTCGGACTAAAGAACGCCGGAGCGACATATCAGCGACTTGTTGATAAGGCTTTCGACTCCCATATTGGCCGCAATCTCGAGGTCTATGTTGACGATCTGGTCATCAAGAGTCATACGGAGGAAGCACTTCTCCGTCATATCCAGGAGACGTTTGACACGTTGAGAAGAATAAACATGAAACTGAATCCAAAAAATGCACGTTTGGAGCAACCGAATGGATGTTCCTTGGGTATATGATTAAACCAAACGGCATCAAGCCTAGTCCAGAGAAGAGGGACGCGGTGATACAGTTACCATCCTCTCGGAAACTCAAGGAGGTACAATCACTAAATGGAAAGCTGGCTAGGCTAAATAGGTTCTTGTCGAAGTCTGCGGAGAAATCACTACCTCTATTAAAAACACTCAAGAAGTGCTTGAAGAAAGGAGATTTCTGCTGGACAAAAGAATCAGAGGAAGCCTTTGGGTAGCTTAAACAGCATCTCGCGGCTCTTCCTATGCTAGTCGCACCCCGACCTAAGGAGGAGCTCATGACGTATCTATCCGCTACATACGGAGCAATAAGTGCAGTCCTTATGACTGATCGGGACTCAGTCCAGACGCCGATTTACTTCATAAGCAGAGCATTGGAAGGGCCAGAGTTGAACTATTCATCAATGGAGAAGTTGGTTTTGTCACTGGTGTACGTCATGAAAAGGCTACGCCGATATTTTCAGGCGCACTAATTGTGGTCGTCACTGATCAACTGATAAAATAGATCATCTCTAAACCGGACGTGTCCAGAAGGCTACAGAAGTAGAGCATCCTACTAGGAGAACATAACATCTCCTATAGACCAAGGACAGCGGCTAAGGGCCAAATTTTGGCAGACTTCCTAATCGAGAAACCTGAGGAGGATGAACCAATTGTGCAAAAAGAGGAAATTCCAGCGGAACCATGGGTTTTGTTTACTGACGGATCTTCGTGCACGGACGGATCAGGAGCTGGCCTCATCCTCACGAATCCGGAAGGAATGGAGTTTACCTACGCCTTGCGTTTTGAGTTCACAACCACGAATAATGAGGCAGAATATGAAGCATTGATTGCTGGTTTAAAAATAGCCGCTAGGATGGGAGTCTGCAACCTTGAGGCCTACGTAGACTCATGGCTTGTCACGAATCACATCCTAGGTGGGTATGTAGCCAAGGAGGATAACATGATCCAATACTTGGAGAAAGTCAAGTCACTCATCGCCAATTTTGGGAAGTTTTCCATCAAGCAGGTGCCAAGAGGCGAGAGGGTGTTCTATACAAGCGTTCCTTCCTACAGTCGTGGTTGCGATGCGTCGGGCCGCGCCAAGCTAGCTATGTGATTAGTGAAATACATGAAGGGTCATGTGGTATGCACGCAGGCCCCAGATCCGTAGTGGCACGAGCTTTACACACAAGGTACTATTGGCCGACTATGAAACGGGATGCACGAGACATGATTCACAAATGCAGTGATTGCCAAGTGCACAGACCAGTACCGCGACATCCGCAGCAGGAACTAACACCCATCACATCCCCATGGCCATTCTATAAATGGGGGATTGATATCGCAGGGCCTTTTCCTGTGGCGACGTGAGGTGTTAAGTTCTTGATCGTCGCAATGGACTATTTTACACGCTGGATAGAAGTTAAGGCGGTGAAATCGATTACGGGCAAGCAGGTAAAAAAGTTTGTTTGGGAAGATATTGTGTGCCGTTTTGGTTCGCCAGGCGAGATTATTTTGGATAACTGAAAACAGTTCGCGGATAATCCGTTTAAGGATTGGTGTGCGGCGTTAAACATCACATGGCGTTTCACATTAGTTAAGCACCCACAGACTAATGGTCTCGTGGAGCAGGCAAACAGAAGCCTAGGTGAAGGTATTAAAGCACGCCGAGATGAACGAAGGGCTAAGTGGGTAGATGAACTGCAACATGTCCTAGGGGCACATAGGACAATGATCAAAACAGCCAATGGGGACACTCCATTCACGCTGACCTATGGAACCAAGGCCGTTATCCCTGCAGAGATTGGGATGCCAACAATCCGCACTGCGGAGGTTAACGTCGTCACGAACGATGAGTAACTCCGGGTCAATCTTGACTTGTTAGAGGAGAAACGAGAGATAGCAGCCATCAATGAGGCCAAGTCTAAGGCACGAATGAAAGCTTATTATGATTCAAAAGTCAAGGGTGTCTCCTTCCGACCGGGGGATTTTGTTTATCGTGCTAACGAGGCAAGTCGCGCGGAACACAAGGAAGCTGGGCCCAAAGTGGGAAAGGCCTTATGAGGTCACGGAAGCTTTGGGACTAGGCGCGTACAAGTTGCGTGATATGGATGGCCGTGACTTGGATCGTACGTGGAATATTTGCAACCTTAAAAGATGCTACCTTTGAAAGGGCTACGACCTCCGCATGGACACTTCTATGTGGTCAACTTCAATGAAGATTCATGTATTTTTTGTTTTCATGCTTTCTAGGTTCTATTTGTCTTAGGAATTTTTAATTATGTCAAAAAATCGTAAACGTTATGATAAAATGCCGTGGTGCCTAGCTAGCTCCACGGCCTGTTCTTGTGCATATTATTGTCTCATGTCTTAGATTTATTTGTTATTTCCATAATGTACTATTTCTTATTCACATGCATTCATTCAAACCGTACATGTTCACTCCCAGGCGGGGTAAGAGCATTAAGTGAACCTAATAATTCAACGTGTCGCATAAGATGGATGCAACCCCAGTGAAGTGGATCATGTATCCTTACTAGACACCTTATTTACAAGACATTGTAATAAGTTTCCGCATGCCGTCCTTACATAGTGCCGAACACGATAAAGACACACGTTGCACGTCTAGTAAAATATAGACTTAGTTTTATTCTTGATAAGATGTGGCATGTCATGCAAACAGATACATGGTATCTAAGGAATATAAACAAGTTTCAAAATTCAATAAAAAAAAATTTCGTGATCATCACGGACTTATATATATAATATTCTAACAATATTATGAGTTCCATCCGTGTACACGCACGGATGAATAAGTACAAGATACAAATGTTTACTAGTTAAATTATAAAGGAGGTAGGAACCTCTCCTATCTCTTTCTTCCCTTCCGCAATCAGTGCACGGAGGGCCTCGCCACGAGCATCCTTGCCACTCCGCGCCCTAGCCAGATGGGCATCTAACGCCTCGGCCAAAAGCTTCTCACCCTTTCTAACCTTCAAGCTAGCATCATATGTTGGCAAGGTAAGGGGGATGGGGTATGTGGTGAGCTTGGCCATAACTTCCTTGTTGGAAGCATCCTTTAAGGATTCAAGATCATCTAGGAAGGGGTGCTAAATTTCCCCAAGGGCGGCCATGGAGGCGGTCATCTTGTCCTCTGCTTCGGGGTTATGATAGGCATGCCGGGAGATGTTCTCTTTTTTGCTTATCAATTCCGCAGCCTTGATCATACCCTCGTGTCTGCTACGGTCAATACCGTCTAATAAAAAATCCGCAAAGGCCTGCACAAACTGAGGAGCTTCCGTTACCTTGGTCACGGCTAGGCGCATCCCTTACCCCACCATCCACCTACGACCGGCTATGGCTGTGAGCATTCGAGGGAACAACACTTCGGCACAATCTGTTGCCAGCGTGTTCATCTCTCCCTCTGCTACCGCTGCTCGCTCTTCCATGACAGCCCGTGTCTGAGTGAGTTCTTCCTTTAGCATGTCACGCTCTTTTGCCAGGATGGAGGCTCGGTCCGTTGCGGCTCTAGCGGAGGCTTTGGCTGCGGATACCTGTGGATAACACTTGGGGTTACTATAAAGGAAGATATGGCTTATGCGAGCAAGGGGTATAAATAAGTAAGGATATGCACCCTATCATTGGATGCCGCCAGGAGAACTTCTAGCTCAGTAATGCGTTCCTCGCAGGTGTTGGCGTGATTGGTTTGTTCTTTTATTGTGGATTCCGCCACGACCAAGTCTGCCAGCAAGGAGGCTATTGTCTTCTCATGTTTCTCTACCATTTCCTCCCTACGAGCAATCCTCCTGTCAGCATGGCTCACGTTAGCTAAGGCTTCCTCCAGGCGGCACCGTAGGGCCGCACCAACTGTTACTTGGTGCGCCTTTTCCACATCATACTGCTCCAGAAGAGTCCCATGCTCAAGTTCATCTAGGTCTTGTGCCAGTGCTGGAGGGGTTAGGTGGTCCATGAACTCTTTACATTCAGAATCCGCCTCTAGTCTGGTGAGGCTGGACAAGTTCCATGCTGGGCGGAGGTTGGTGTCCGGACCCTTAGCACGGGGCTCCTCTTCGTGAGTCACGGGAAGGGATGGGGGCCTCTTGGATATCATAGGCGAAGGTTCTCTCTCCACCTCCTTCTCTTATCTTGCTATCGACGGACCCGCCCTGCTATTGAAACAAACAATTATGAGTTTTTTGTTAGTGGATTGGATATTATGAAGTAGCATCAGTACTTACGTCGCATCTATCATTGGTTCTGTGATGGTAGGAGCCACACTACTAACAGGGGTCGCCTTCCAAACATGGGCATCTACTTGCGGCGGGGGGTTGCCTTGAGGCATTGTGGTGCTGCTTCCTTCTTGGAACTACGGGTGGTCTTTCCTCAGTTTCTTAGGAGGGGCATTGTGTTCTCCCACCTCAGCCTCTACATTCTTCACCACCTTCCTGGTGGTTTTGCGCTTCTTGGACGCAGGTTTTGATGGTTGGGAGGATCCGGCCACATGTGCCACTTCTTCTTCTCCTCCTTCGTCATCATCAACTAAACGGTTGATGGACGGATCCGTGAGTTGTTCTTCGCCTTGGTTGGAGGTGGCGTTCTCAAGCAGCAGCTCAGCACCGTCTTCATTATAGAAATCAAGTGGTGACTTCTGGATCACTAGCTCCTACTCGTCAGTCTGCTGCTCATCCAACCGTTGCTCGGTTTTTTCTTCCAACGCGATGGTCATGTTGGCAGTGGCAGCTAGTAAGGGGTGCTCACCTCCTTTCAGAGGTCGGGATCCTTGTGGAACCTTGCTTGGATCACCTTGGCGTAGAAGACCAAATAACTTCATCTCTGTGGACATAAAACATGCATAAGTGTTAGTAAGTTTACAAGTACTTTGGACATGCTTCTATATTTAAATTCATATATATAATACCTACCCTGTCTACGCTCGGTCAGAAAGCATGGATATCTATCCTCCCTCCCAAAATAGTTGCGGCTGATCCCTATTAAGCATAGGAAGTGCTCCGGCAGGCCATTATGGAAATCAGTGCGATGGGTGTCTAATATTTTCACATCCTCGCTTCTATAATCCTTGGATGAGGGTAGGGGGTCGAATCTTACTTTGTACTTCATAACAAACAGGGTGGGGAATACCTTGGCATCTACGAAAAAGTAGTGTTCGTACCACTTCTTAAGGGAATCTAGGGGTTTCCTATACCACATGGGGGCTATTGCGGATCATTTTTTAAACGACAACCACCCATTTACCATTTGGGGGGAGTAGAATACCCTAAATAGATTAACTGTGGGGGTTACTTCACAGGCGTGGCAAGTAACCTCGAATTGGTTACCCTTGCACGCACCTATGCAATGAAGCTGCGTTATGTGGAAGTCATAATATAATAGCACATCTATGAGGAACCTAGATAAGGGGATGTGGTAGTTAGCTGAGTCGAATAGACGCGTATACACGCCTATTTTCCCCATAGGGGCGTCTGTGATAGCTTCACAATCACCTAGAAGGGTGGGGTGTACACTCTCAGGAATATAGTATCCAGACAGGAAGTCTATATATCTCTCCGCCTTCATCACATTGAGGACGTCCGTAATCACGGGGTTATCTTTCACCATGATTAATAAAAATGATTAGAAAGGCGCGGTGGTCTAACCTGCTGTGATGAATTTCCGTGGAAAAAGAAGAGAAGGAATGAAGGATTGAGCACAAGTATAACAATGGCGGAAATGGAGATGTAGACTGTGTGTTTACACAGTTACACACACCAACTCTTTTATAGGGTTGCCTCGAGTTACGAGGTACCATGGATGTTTGACACGTGTAACCCACTACGCCCATCTAACGGTGGGGAAGTCTGACAGATCTGAAACGTCAGAAGGGACCCACGGGTCACTTCTTAGCCAGTTTTTTACGTGGCTCAAGGGTGGGCCTCACTGGTGCACTTTTGCAGACAAAACGTCCGACTAATGACTACCATTAATGAATTCATTAATGTTTTCTCGGCCGACCTTTTTGGGGGCGGCTATATTTGCGACAACAATATATACATGACATTAATTAGTCTAGAGGTTACGCCTACGACTGTAACAACTAGACTAGGGGGACATGATGACGTATAGTCCCCAACCGGGTCATGAACCCGGCCCACGGGTACTACCCGCATCCGGCCCATCACGAACGGGTTGGATTAATGTCACTTAAAGCTTATGGACTTAAATGAATAGTGGCCGCAGAAGATATATGCGGCCCACGACCCGGCACAGCCGGGACAGGGTTAAATAGTATCACAATCTTAATAGGATTGGGATTTACCTCAAAGAATAGGATATACACTCACCATAATAATAAGATAACAATCAAGCTAATTATGGAGATTATCTTATGCTTGGGGCCAAAGTAACATTGAGCCCATTAGGGTTTCACTGCCTATATAAGGAACCCCCAAGGGTTCCACAAAGGTATTACATTCTCCATACTCTCACCTCACATCCGATTCTTAACCCCTAACCGATTACTTACTCTCACACCAGAGTCTAATCGTGAGATACGCTCCCATGGTAAGTCTAACGTGTGTTGCTTTAGTGTGCAGGATCCCAGCAAGTTATTCACTTGGTGCAAGAGCCGTAGCCCAGCCTACCCGAATTAAGCCTAATTCGGGTCTAGCAAGGATCATCCCACTTTTGTATCAACAGGAAGTGCTATGATACTTTATTCTAGCATTGTGCGAGGGCACGACAATGGTTTAGTATGGGGGAGTGACGAGACTGTAATTATACATAGTCTCATCGTCCAAATCGGGCTTTAAATGCATTAAAATGTCATTAAATACCTTGAAATATGCTTGTGTTTGTTCATTATGTATTTTAGGTACGGGTATTGTGAAAAAGACAAAAGACCACAAAGATACAAGCAAAAAAGAACACGGGAAACTAAGCCGCACAAAGAACCGGACCCGAGTGTTGATTTTTCCAAGAAAGTCCCTCAAGTTTGAAGATTATACAAGTTTGGTACATACACTTTGAAGACTTGTCACTTTATGCCCTTATAAATCCTAAAAATTACAAATAAGACCTTAAAGTTTCAAGACATGACATTAATAGCCCTTGGAGAAAGCCAATATTGCATGAATAGTCCTTGTTTCTATGTTTATAAGTTAGAGGGATTGAAAGTGCAATTTGATCAAAGATAAAATCAAAGGAATCTGCCTTAATTTGCTATGAAAGTTGATGTGCCAAAAAACAAAGATGGTGCAAACATTAAGGGGTGGAATCTGGTCATCTTAAACCCATATACCCATTAAACCTACCCAGTCCAATACCAAACCCACTCCAAGCCCATACCAAATAACCAAACCCGACCCTACCCATCCTAACCCACTATTAGTTAAATACTTGATTTGAAAAAGTATTTATTAATACTTAACGGGGTTAACACCCTCCAGTTACCCCATAAACGATCTAAACACAACCTTGTTCATCATAAACCCTAAAAACCCTATCTCCTTAATCACCAAATATTAAACCCGTATATTTTCTAGAGCCTTAATTACCCTTGACCTAAACATAACCCTACCCTTAATTGATCCACCAACTAACCCATGTGCTCTCACCCCACATGCCCTGCTCCATCACTTTCACCTTTTCCCAAAATCCCAGAAAAGATCGATGGATAATATATGTTACTTGGTCCGCAAAGCAAAATAAACGCCCAAGATCAATCCTCAACAGATGGAAACATCACTTTCATACCAACATTATCACATGACAAGGAATTTGATAAAGATTTGGATTTTAAATTTGAAGACTCAAAGGCAATCATGGAATTTCTTTTGTTATGGTTTAGCTATTCTAAAATCATCTGTAGCTACTATATAAAGCTTTAGGATTTTATTTTTTACTTTGTTCCAGATTTTATGTAAAATGTAATTCCTTTTTTCTTGAATGAAAAAGTTGGTATTTTTGAAAAATCTGAGTTCCATTTATGATCTTTGTGCAAGTGTTTGAAAAATAGTTTGATTTTGTAATCCCTTTTTCTTATATGAAAAGTTGGTAAAAATTACCTAATTTCCAAACCTTGTTTCAGTTATCCAAATTGTTCTTGAATCTGTTTCAATTTAGGTTGTTTAAGTTTGGATTGAAGTTTTTATCTAAAGAAAATTTTTTGTATCAAAAAGATCTGGTTTAAAAGATTTTCCCAAAATCTGAATTTTTCTTATTATTTGACACTCACTGTATCAAGATCTTTGATCTTGATACTTGAAGTTTGTTTTTGTTTGTGTGTTTAACAGGAGGAACCTTGTGCATTTACACATTAGATCTACCAATCCAAGATATGGATGTACACCATGGAGGTGAGCTCTCTTTTTTTCTTTTTTCGCCAAAAATTGTTGCTAAGTGATTTTTATTGTTCATGCTTTGAAGTGGTGTTTTCTTGTTATAATATGTTATGTAGGTGATAATATAATTGAATCAGTGATAAACTTGTGTGGGTTTGCTATTTTATAGATCCGGTGGTCTGGTAGGGTGGTAGATGATGGTGGTAGCCATGGTGGAGAGAGATAGAGGGTTGTGTGTGTAAAGAGAAAGAAAGCAAATGTTTAATAAAATGAAAAGTGAGAAACACACAAACAACAACCCCTCCTTGGAAGCCTTGGAGGGGTATATATAGTCACTCACGCATACATACTATACATCGTTTCCTAGTCTAGTCCTCGCGTGAGTGACTATGATAACTAATGGGAATTCTTAAAGTCGTCACATAAAGTGAATTTCCAACAATATTCCCCCATGGGACGACGTGTAGAATTCCTTACAATATTTTTCCTAACAAGTACATAATGGTTAAGAACAAAAGCTTCCATGAAGCGTACCATGCTGATGAAGTCTTCTGAGGCCTTTGACTTCAAGTCTTCACTTCAAAACGACTCATCTTTGTAGTAACTTGTAGTAGAAATACTGTAACGGCACGAGCTAAGTAACTCATATACTTCTGGTTAAGGAGAAGCTTCTGAATTAAATTCCCCCTAATTCATGTCACATAATCTTGATGTAGAAGCTTTTAATAGCTTCCCCCTAAACCGACAATCCTCATAAGCAGTTCCAAAGCTTTGAATAAAGCTTAGAATAATTAAGCGCACAACGGAATTTAACAAGCAAACCCCATCATGTGAAATGATAATGTTGCTATGAGTGATTGAAAGTTTGGGGCACACCAAGTAGTTCAACAACATCTCTTCTCACGCTTGAATAATTCTTCTGAATTTTCTTCCCCCTGAAAGTTAAAGTTATGCATACTAGAAAGAATCAAGACATTTCTTCCCCCACGTAGTTGAAGAAAGTAAACCAATCCCATGTATGAAGCTCAAATACTGAAGTGGACACTTTATCCCATTCATGAAGTTGACATCGTAACACCAGATTCAATAAAGTCCCGGAAATGCACATATCTTCTTCCGGAGATGCACCAGAGTCAATTAAGTCCCGGAAGTGCATATCTCTCCATATAGGATAATGATGATGAATAATTGCAACATCAAAACAATTAAACATCGAACAGTAGTGTACCGTTTAGAGACTGATAACGCCACGAGTTAAAACACTGATTTTCTCTGCGGTTATGACAATTGTCTTCCCGGAATGTCTTCAAATCAAACGTAGGTATGAAGTTCATCATGTGTACTCGTTGTGCGTTCAATATGTCTTCTTCTTCCCCCTTGATGGTTACGAAACCTCGGAACCAGCAATAAATCGTACGCACATGTACTCGAAATTCCCTACTCATAAACTCTCCATGGCTATCTTTACCAACCCCCTTGTAGGCAATTTGAAGTGACCACTGGTAGAATGAGCCAGATATACCAAACGTGAAACTGAATAAGAGTTCCTCGACCTTATGACTTAAATTTGCACAATTGTTAAATGAAGAACGGTGGAGAAATCTCTAAGTACCCAATACATTACTAAAGAAGTATATAAGCACGACACCTCTTGAAATTATCCACATCGACTATGCATGTGACACTGAGTACAACAATGTAGCTCCTTTAAGTGATAGTTATCCAAGTCATCAACCAACCACCCCGAACCCAGAAACTAGATAAACAAGTCTTCATTCTAAGATTAAGCACGAACAAGTTATCTTTCAAAGATAAAATATGTGCACGCCTTCAAAAAATCCGTCTTCAACTTCAAATAAGAATACCCGATCACAAAATCCATAGTCACTAAAAATATTGCCAATTTTTCTTGGTTACGTCAAAATAAATCTTGTCACTTTGCACGTCTCGTTGTGTCGTCACTTTGTCAATACCAAACATGAATATAATCATTAAATAATATACCAAAAAATTGTAGCATATTACTTATGAATATTCGGCTAAGTATCCATCCCCAAAACAACCATACTCGACCCACTAGATGAGTCAACAAGCATGTACATGCCAAACTTATACATGTACATTTTCCATTTGCTAAACTCAACAAAAGAACGGATATAAGAGTAGTGAATGGGCCCAACACTTAGTGAAACAATCCCAGCGACCCATCCCGACTTTTACTGTCTTACATACCGATCCAGCCAAATGGGATTATATAAAAAATCGCAAGCCCAATTATGAATTCATGTAAAATTCTCGGTAAGCTAAAGCCAATAATTTGATATACGATATATAAAATACCTATAATACCTAATTATTAGGTCATAACTTATCCAACCCTAATCTCAAAAGCACACAGCCACTTCCCACATAGTAACCTCCGTCCCTTTTACTCTCCCCATATCATAATCCACATCAGTCACCATTTTATATCACTCATCCTCAAGATAAACATAACTAAAATCCAAACTTCATCTCCATCTCATAATTCGTTCAACCCTCACCTATCAATATGACACATATTCAATATTTTTATCATACTGATTGAAGAAGAAGCCCGTCACAGCCACCTAATAAATTTGGATATATCAATTCTTTATCTGATTCAAGCTATTCCCATTCATCAGTGACCCACGAAGTAAACACCGAATGAATATTTGATGCGGCTTAGATCTTGATAAAGGTCTCAGGTAGGTGGCTTGCTTTCAATTCGTTGTGATTGATCGAAACAAAGCTAAATTAGTAACATAATTGTTATTAGTCTTGCTTTATCTTCGAATATTGATAAGAAGGTCTTTAATCGATTTAGTGAAAGATGATGACATGCATGTTATTGATCTTCATTTAAATCGAATAATAAACATGGTTTAAAAAAAACTTCACGGATCTATGATGACGTACTTGTTTCGTTTTTCTTGATCTATAAAGGTCTTGAAAAAAATATTGATATAATACGAACATCAAAGATTCTGAGATCTTTTTAATGTTATTATTTTGGTTCGAGTCTAGATGCGATGGGGGTTTAGGAGACGATGGGATTAGATTAGTGTACATTGGTGTTGTGGAGTAATAAGGTGGTGGCATGTTGGTTCAGTCTCGGTATAGTTTTTTAGACATCATGGTCTCGTGTTTTTAGCCATCATTATGTTTGATACACCATACCCATCGCAATACTGGTCAGTAAGTCTGTCGTAATATTTTCTTTTAATAAAAAGAGTCATCGTAATATCTTTAGATACAAATCGCAATGTGCGCATCGCAATGCCATCGCAATGCCATCGCAATGCCATCGCAATGAGCATCGCAATGTGCGTCGCAATGTTACTAGAAACCCTATCGCAATAGTGACAGTCTTATCTAAATGTAATTTTTCAGATTTTGTGGATCTTGCTTTTCTGGATCTGGTCTAATCTTCATTTTCATAAAAAATACCAGAAAAAAAAACTGGATATAAGACTTTCCCATGAATTATGCAAGAAGAGAAAAATAATACTAATCTTTTGACCAGAAATGGCTCTCGGACCAAGGATATTTCAGACCAAGATATTGACTAGAGACACTCAGAACAATGAACAGAACTGACATAAGTGACTCAAAAACAGTACCATAAAAGTGACACAGATTTTGAGAAACACTAAACATAAATGACGTATATCTAGATATTTAGACCATCGTGACTAAAAAATCAATAGATCGAGACAAAAAAATTAGACCACCAAATTAATAACCAAAAACACGACGATCCAAGGATTAAACCGTAGCTCTGATACCAATTGTAGAGACCGGAGAGGGCCACGGCCCTCCCAAAACTTTAAGTATTTACTTATATTTGCTTAAAGGACGTGCAGTTTTGGCTCGACCCTCCCAACAATATAGCACTCGGCCCTCCCAATAACACAACTCGGCCCTCCCAATAACTTCACTCAAGTTCCGTCTATGATTGTGGGTTTGCTATTTTATAGATCTGGTGGTCTAGTAGGGTGGTAGATGGTGGTGGTAGCCATAGTGGAGAGAGATAGAGGGTTTTGTGTGTAAAGAGAAAGAATGCAAATGGTTAATAAAATCAAAAGTGAGAAACACACAAACAACAACCCCTCATTGGAAGCCTTGGAGGGGTATATATAGTCACTCACGCATACATACTATACATCGTTTCCTAGTCTAGACCTTGCGTGAGTGACTATGATAATTAATGGGAATTCTTAAATGTCGTCACATAAAGTGAATTTACAACAACTTGGTTGTTTGTATTATTTACAACACTTTTGTTTTGAAAACTATTGATAATTTGCCACTTACGGGGTGTTTGGGAAAGCAAGGTTCAGGGTAGGGACTGACCGTCATTGTAAATTTCTTGCTTGAACAGCCTAAGAGTGTGCATGTTAACAGGTTTATATTGTTTGATTCATGATATGCAGTCTAAAAATCAATATTGCATGTTTTGGTGGTTTGTGCTAAAGATCTGCCTGTCATTAGAGTTGTTTTAGTTGTTTGAACCATAGGGTTAGGTTTATTGTTTAATTGAGGTTTTGCTCTTGTTTGTTTGCTAAAGTAATTTACTCTGCACACTTATGACTTCAGTGTGTAGAAAATTCAACACCAAGCACACCAATTAGATCAGCTAGCCATAGTTGTTTCATTTAAAGTTTTGTGGTTTCCCCTTTTCAAAATTGTTAGTTACTATGCTTATCTAGGTCTATGATGTGTGAGACTAATGTTTGTTTAGTATGTTTGCAAGATTCGATAGATTAAAATTCAAAAAATGCCAATTGCATCAGCAGACTTTCCCCCTTTATTTGAGATCTACTCTTTGGTGCTACTCGATATCTGATAGCATAGCCTATCTATCTGTCAGATATCGGGCATAAAGGAACTTTGCGGTGCTTTTTGTATTGTTGATAGTGGCTTACTCATAGCTTGTTAGGGCTTATTTTTGTTGCTTATTGATTGTTCTTGACTCCCCAATAGCAAAAAGCTATTGGGAGTGCCTTGAGTCCAAAGAAAACAAAAATGCAAAAGCTCACTCTGGCATGGTTCGAACCCTCGACCTGCTAAACAAGAGTGAAAGGTTTTCCGTTGTGCTAGGCGTTTTTCTTGGTCACATCTTGCAACATTCTCTATTTATTAGCTTTTTGGTTTCCTTTTGCAAATATAAGTCGTAACTTATATTAAGCTTTTAGGCTTATTCTTTGTAGCTTTTTCTTTCTTTCCATTTTCCTGTAAGCTTATTAGTTTTAGGTCTTTTATGAAAAAGATTAGATTTTTCATCTTTGTTTTTCTATTTTTTATATTTATTTTATTTTCTGTTTTTTGAAAATCAATTAAAAACAGTAAAAATAAGTTTGAATTTTTCAAAAAAATACTTGTTAGGCTTAGATTAATATATTTTAGGTTCACATTTAGGAAAATCTTGGTTTTGACTTTTTATTAATTATTTTGATTTTTAGATTTTTAATTAAACATTAAAATTAAATAATAATTAATTAAAGTGTTTTTACAAAGTTTTGTTATTTTTTCTTTCTTAGTTACATTTTTTAGGATTTATTTATAATTTTTCAAAAAAAAAATTTAGTCGAATTTTACGTCTCGATTCATGGATTTGATGAATCGTGTCTTGCATGAGTACTTGGATATATTTGTTATTGTCTTCATCGACAATATTGTGGTCTATTCAATGACGAAGAAGGACCATGAAGATCATCTTCGTATTGTGTTGGGAGTTTTACGTTAAAAGAAGTTGTACGCTAAATTTTCAAAATGTGAATTCTGGTTGGAGAAGGTGGCGTTTTTGGGTCATATTGTGTTGGCGGATGGTATTACGATGGATTATTCGAAGGTTGAGGCTATCACTAAATGGCTGAGACCGAAGACAGTGACCAAAGTTCGCTGCTTTTTGGGTCTTGCGGGTTATTATCGGCGATTTGTAGAAGGATTCTCAAGTTTAGCATTACCCTTGACAAAACTTATGCGAAAAGGTGAGAAGTTTATTTGGGATAATTAACGGGAGAAGAGTTTTGAGGAGTTAAAAAAGAGATTCGTTTCTGCTCTGATGCTTACTCTTCCTTCCGGCACCGGTGGTTATCAAATTTATAGCAATGCTTCAAAGAAAGGTTTGGGGTGTGTGCTTATGCAACACGATAAAGTTATTGCTTATGCAGCGAGACAACTAAAACCGTATGAATCTAATTATCCTACACACGACTTGGAGCTTGAGGTAGCTGTATTTTCTCTTAAGATATGGACACATTATTTGTATGGCGAGACTTGTGACATCTTCACCGATAACAAAAGTTTTACGTACATTTTTACCCAAAAAGAGTTAAATATGATGCAGAGACGTTGTTTGGAACTTCTTAAAGGATGATGATGCAAATATTCAGTATCATCCCGGAAAGGCGAATGTGGTGGCTGACACACTTAGTAGGAAGATAGGGATGTTAGCAGGCATTGAAATGGGGTGTGAACTCATCACTGATTTAGAATGTTTAGATGTTGAGTTTTATATTCGTGGCACTCATGGTTTTTGGGCTAGTATGAGGATTGAGCCTAATCTTATACTACAAATTAAAGAAGCTTAGAAAGATGATGGTGAGTTATGGGCCGTGTTGTAGAAAGCTGAGAAGGATGGCTGATGTAGTCTTTTTGTACACTTTATTTTATGAAAAATAAAGCGACAAAAGCGGGTACGTATTAAGTATCACGTTTTGTGAAAAAAACGCGAATACTCGTCGTTGAGTTCGTTCTCGAGGAGGTATGGTGTTTAGCCAACAATAATTATACGTTGTTTATTCTGAGTATTACGCTTTTGGAAAGAAAAATAAAGGAAAATAAAATCGGATTACGCTAAAAATGAACTACGTCGTAAAACGCGTTACGCGCGATTTGAGACGTAAAATTCGACTAAATTTAAAAAATTCGGAAAAGTTATAAATAAATCCTAAAAATGTAAAAAAGGTTGAAAATAAATATTTTTTGAAACCTTTTATTCTTCAAGTTATTTAATTTTAAAGTTCGTTTAAAAACCAAAAAATCAAAATTTTTAACGAAAAGGCCAAATTCAGATTTTATTATTCGTAAACCTCAAAAACATTATTTAAAAACTAAATTTTTTTTTTTTTAACTTTTCCTCGTCTTTTTTTCTATTTTTTAAAGCCTAAAAACTATTTTTAAAAGAAAAATACATAGAAAATTAGTTATACACGGGAAAAATACAAAACTAAAACTGAAAAATCTTAAAAGTGAATTAGAATAAGTGAAAAACAAAAAACTACAAAAAACGTGACTCAATAAGCCAGAAAATAGCTTATCAGTCTCGGCTTTTTATTTATAGCAAAAAACAAAAACGGGTTAAGTAAGATTTGAGTTGAATGTTTGACTAGATAAAGGACATAGATCAATGGTAAGCCCCTTAGTCCCCCTACGAGGGGTCGGGGGTTCGAGCCCATGCTATTGACCTTTTAAAAGCTGAAAACACTCACTCTAACCTCCAATACTAAGATGCAAATCAAACTTAAGCTAAGAACTAAACCTAGAATGGATCTATAGATCAAATCTGGCGTGAAAGACTGATTTTTAGCACAAGTCTTAGCAAAACAAAGTTCACAAATTTGCAACTAATCATTCATTCACAAGCATACCAGATATGATGAGCAATCAAAACAATTGCAACACATATTAGGTTAAACTATAAAACTTTGGAAATCAGTGAACTAGAAAATCAATGAAACATGAAAATCCCTAACATTACACTAAAAGTAACAAACAATTAGCAGAATCAAGCTAACCTAAGTCTAAAGAAACAATGCAAGCAGTGATAAGTTTAATTCTTGAGTCACCCAAGTTCTAACATACAAAACCTAACACCCCTAAAAATCTCATACCATGGCAGATTTTCAATAGCATGTGACTCACAAATTTTAAACTAAAACTACGAGACTTTTTGGCTAAAATCAGATAAGTAAAGCTACATAGATGTGCAGAGTACAACTAGGTCATTAAGTAATCCTACTCACCCTTAAAACAGAATTCCCAAACACTACTTTAGGTTTAAATATGCAGATTTTTAATCAAAGGTTTTGGGTAACAAGGCCACAACTAACAATACACTAACTGATATCAATCAATGATCACTCGGACAATAACATTAACGCCAAATCACCATCAAATCTGTACCATCACAGAAAAATTACTCATGCATCCAAAAAGCAGAAAATTTAAAGTGAAAACTAACCTAAGGATGTACAATCCACACCCCTGGTATTTGATCTAAGGTGTACGTCCGTACACTAGCTTCCAACCTGTTATAACAAATACACAAATAAGCGAGGTGATGACGGAGTGGACGCGTTTGTAGTAAATTCAATTAAGCGAGGTGATGACGGAGTTAACTTTGGAAAAAAATTCAAATCAATTGTAAAATCTTTCCCTTTTTCATTTTTTAACTCTTTGTCACGAAAACCTAAGTTGATTAAATTGAAAATATTTGTGTTTCTAAAACATGTCTAGGCACACTTAAAATTTTCACATTTATCTTGAAGGAGGGAGGAGGATTTGAATTTTTAAAACGTGAATCGATTAATAAAATATCCTCCTCCGGGCTAACGCAATGATCCTCATCAAAATCTAAAATTGAAGGCGGATTATCAAGTATACGGTTGATCTCAGAAAAATCGCCATCGGGATCAAAAACGTCTTCTCTTCCTCGTAGAAGAGGTTGGGAAATTAAGTTGTCGATAGTCGAGTCGCTAGCTTCAACCGTCGTGAAACTAGGAATAGAAGGCTCTTCGATTGAAAATTTTGCCTTTGTCGTTTTGACCTCGACATCAAAAAACGTATCAATGTGAGCAAGGCCACCGGCGGACTTCTCACATGATAAATCCAAAATCTCACTCGGTGGGATTAGGAGTAAAAGGCTCGTCACGTGACGATTTTGCCTTTACGGTTTCAACTTCGTCCTTCGAAGGGATCGAACGTGGGTTCTCGAACCTTTTAGAAAAATTACTAACACGTCCCTTCGGAATTAATTTTCATTCATCTTGTAAAAACGAGGGTTCAACTATTTCCTTTAAAACACTGTCACATTTTTCTTTTTCAAAATCATTTAATGGAATATTTTCGTCAAAATTAAGTGTATATTGATTTAGAAAATCCTCAATAATTTAATCTTCATTACAAAAATTAGGTTCAAAAGGTATAACATTCAACGTTCCTAAGTATCCTACGAGTTTTTCTTTTTATTTATTTTCAAAAACATTTTTCAAAACTCCGTTAGATGACGTTTGCGTTTCCTCTACGTTCTTATTAGATGACGAGGATTGCACGACTTCAACATTCGAAAGAGAGGGATCAATACAAGATGTACGAGTCTTAGGAGTCGATATGGCTTGAACATCTCCTTCGGGATTAGGATTGGTTACATTCAATGAAGAACTCGACTCGTATGACGCTAATCTTTCCACTAAGGTCTCAATTATTAAAAGATGTTTATCTCGTTCATTAGCGTAATTTTTCTTAATATCATCTACGTGTTTTATCCACATCTCTTGACTTTTGTCATATAAACGTTGTTGCTCTTCAAAAAGGGTGTTATAATCATTTTCTAATTTTATGAAAGATTCCCTTTGGGTTGCCATTTGTTCCTTACAAGTTTCCCTATAGCTTGTCATTAGTTCTTCAACCATCGTTAATTTCTCATTATTACGTCTCACATAGTCATTAAAGCATTATGAATTGTCTCATCATTTTTATTTTTATCGCAATTAAAAGACGAATCATAAGACGTATAAAACGAAGACGATGGGTGATCTTGGCCGTAAGATTGAAATTCGTCACCATGATCACATGGAGGAGAGTTATAGATATAACTCTCTCGACCTCCATAAACCTCACAATTAATAAAACTGGCACCATCAGGCGGGCCTCCACAATATGGACATGAATAATATCCACCATCATTCGACATGATGCAACGAGAAAGTCATTTCGAGAATTAAACGATATAGAGGGTGAAAGAAAAGAATTATGAAAATAGAGGGAAAAGTCAAAGATTATTTTTGCGTTTTTGGTTTTTCGATTTTTTTGGAATTTTTTTGTATTACGTAGAAGTTAATCTACAAAAAATATCCACTAATCAAAGGTCTCGATTAATGAATCCAAGAGGAGTGAAGGAAATTACGTGAAGTAAAAACCTTTGTTCGACTTTGAAACGTTGGCGGAACGCCAAAACGTTTCGAGGATTCAATAATTTAAACTTACAAAAAAATAGATTAGTAATACTTGATTTGGCAAACCCCTAATTAATCGTCACTTTCAAAATACGCACAAGCGAGCGGAGAAAACGAGGCGGCGCAAAGCACTTAAGAGCCTTTTTTCTTTAGGTCGTGAAATATAACCGCCTTATACGCACCTTATAGTTTGTATTTATCGAGATTAAATCAATTAAGAGTATTTATCTATTTTGCCTTTGATTTCGTTTGAATTCGATACGCTTAATAGTGACCGGAACGCCTACTATTAAGGTGCCATTGCTCGCGTATTTGGATAATTATTGTGTGTTAATGTTCTACTTAAATACAATATACTATTGACAAGAAAACGAGAAAACGATTTTGTGTTAATTGAGTTCAATTTAACACGATTTTTTATGGCTAATAATATAGAAAAATAACAAAAGAAGTATTTACGATAAAAAAAAGTAAACACTCAAATAAACATAATAAATAAATATGGCTAAACACACCTCCCCGGCAGCGACGCCATTTTTGATGTAGTCTTTTTGTACACTTTATTTTATGAAAAACAAAGCGACAAAAGCGGGTAAGTATTAAGTATCACGTTTTGTGAAAAACGCGAATACTCGTCGTTGAGTTCAATCTCGAGGAGGTATGGTGTTTAGCCAACATTAATTATACTTTATTTATTGTGAGTATTACGCTTTTGGAAAGAAAAATAAAGGAAAAGAAAAACGGATTACGCTAAAAATGAACTACGTCGTAAAACGCGTTACGCGCGAATCGAGACGTAAAATTCGACTAAATTTAAAAAATTCCGAAAAATTATAAATAAATCCTAAAAAATGTAAATAAGGTTTAAAAATAAATAAAACTTTTTGAAACCTTTTATTTTTCAAGTTATTTAATTTTAAAGTTCGTTTAAAAACCTGAAAATCAACATTCTTAAAGAAAAGGCCAAATTCAGATTTTATTAATCGTAAACCTCAAAAACATTATTTAAAAACTAAAAAATATTTTTTAAACTTTTTCTCGACTTTTTTCTATCTTTTAAAGCCTAAAAACTATTTTTAAAAGAAAAATGCATAGAAAATTAGTTATACACGGCTGAAAATACAAAATTAAAACTGAAAATCTTAAAAGTGAATTAAAATAAGGGAAAAACGAAAAACTACAAAAAAAACGTGACTCAATAATTCAGTAAATAGCTTATCAGTCTCGGCTTATTATTTATAGCTAAAAACAAAAACGGGTTAAATAAGATTTGAGTTGAATGTTTAACAAGATAAACGCCATAGATCAATGGTAAGCCCCTAAGTCCCCCTGCGAGGGGTCGGGGGTTCGAGCCCATGCTATGGACCTTTTTGCTATATATTTATTTTTCATTTCTCTTGGCTTCCTTTTCTCTTTGGGTTAACTTATGTTGGCTGTTGGAATCAAAATTTGCACCATACAAACACAATTACAAATTACACGCCACAAATTCAAAACCAAAACACTATCTATATTAACATATTTAAGTGCAAACGAAATTAAATCCAAAGGAAACTTTCTGAATCCTCAATATAGCAAGCAGACAAGTAACTTCAAGCTCTAAACACGCCAATATAAACACTTACCACAGATCCACAACCTATGATCATGAGAAATCTTAAAACAAGCAGAGAATGAAAACTAACCTATTGATGAACAGTGACATAAGGCCTAGGTGCACTTAATGGAACTTTTAGGCAGTTTTGAACTCATTTTTTAGTCACCTATTTAAGATCTAAACCTCAATGTTATTGAAAACAGAAAATCACTTATCCTAACTCTACTTGTATCCAAAATTACAAGTTCTAAAACCTCATAACCAGCAGGCAAAGGCTGCTGGTGTCTTTGACGTTGAAAATGGGTAGTTTATAAACCAAAGTGAGCATATTGATGCACTTGTATCAAAACCTCTAGAAAGGCTTCTAAACCTTCAAACACACTAAGATCAACCTAAAGTCACTCAAATCAGGACTAAGCCATAACACATAAACACAATAGCAGATTAAACATCAAATCTACCATGAGCATACTAGAGACTTAAGAACAACTTGATTATTTTTATTTTTATGTTTTAATGCTAAATTAAAAGCTGAAAACACTCACTCTAACCTCCAATACTAAGATGCAAATCAAACTTAAGCTAAGAACTAAACCTAGAATGGATCTATAGATCAAATCTGGCTTGGAAGACTGATTTTTAGCACAAGTCTTAGCAAAACAAAGTTCACAATTTGCAACTAATCATTCAGTCACAAGCATACCAGATATGATGAGCAATCAAAACAATGGCAACATATATTAGGTTAAACTATAAAACTTTGGAAATCAGTGAACTAGAAAATCAATGAAACATGAAAATCCCTAACATTACACTAAAAGTAACAAACAATTAGCAAAATCAAGCTAACCTAAGTCTAAAGAAACAATGCAAGCAGTGATAAGTTTAATCCTCGAGTCACCTAAGTTCTAACATACAAAACCTAACACCCCTAAAAATCTCATACCATGGCAGATTTTCAATAGCATGTGACTCACAAATTTAAACTAAAACTACGAGTCTTTTTGGCTAAAATCAGATAGTAAAGCCACTTAGAATGTGCAGAGTACAGTTAGGTCATTAAGTAATCTTACTTACCCTTAAACCACCATTCCCAAACACTATTTTAGGCTTAAATATGCATATTTTTAATCAAAGGTTTTGGGTAACAAGGTCACCACTAACAATATACTAACTGATATCAATCAATGATCACTCAGATAATAACATTAACACCAAATCACCATCAAATTAGTACCATCACAGAAAAATTACTCATGCATCCAAAAAGCAGAAAATTTAAAGTGAAAACTAACCTAAGGATGTACAATCCACACCCCTGGTATTTGATCTAAGGTGTACGTCCGTATACTAGCTTCCAACCTGTTATAACAAATGCACAAATAAGTCAATTTCCAAGATTTAACTCTTGGATAGTTAGATCACTAATGGATATAAACCATTGATTGTTATCTTTTCTTTCAAAAACTCTTTCTTTCACAAACTATGAAACATCAAACAAACTTGAAAACTCTTTTCACATACACTTTAATGACCTCAATTTTTACATGAAAATTAAATTGACAGAAAGGTAAATGTGCATTAAAAGTAAAATCAAATTTAAAAACATGGAACTCAATTTTATTTCATCAAAATTCGGATTACAAAAGTTGAAAAAAATAAAACTGGAACAAGAGAAAAGGAAAATACCCTAGTGCCTTATATAATCGGCTACAAAAAAGAGTGCTAGAAACTCAAAACCCTAATGTAGCTAATTCCAACAATGCCCTTTATTTTAATAATTGATCTTGGTCAAGACTTTTTGCTCCATGTGATGTCTGCCCTTGCCAGTTGTTGTTAGTGCATCTAATCTATCCATTTACATTTGGGGATCACGGAATCAACATGGTTCGTTGATGAGGTTGTACATAGTTGGAGTTTAGCTCAAAGGTGGGGTAGGGGAAGCATGTGAAGGCCAGTGGGGTAAGGTAGTGACGTTTTTTGGGAGTGGGAATTGTAGAGAATGATATTAATCGAAGCTCTGGAAGTACACTTGGAGTAATTTGTTATAATTTGGTGTATTCAAAATTAGGGTTAGAGGGAATGATGAAAAGTGAACAGTGAGTGTTTAATCAGAAAAGAGGGTTAATGAAGTTGTTACCAGCTATTATAAATAATATTAAAATCATTTAAAACGATTTTAATATCAATCAGAATATGTTAGTGGGTAGGGGCACGTGGTAGGGTCGGGTTAAAAGGTATGGACTGGGTTTGGGTCTTGGATATGGGTTGGTGAGGTGTCAAACTGGGAATGGTGGGATAGGTTTAGGTGTTTGACAAAAATGATCCCTTGTCTTCTCAACAACATACAAATAAAGCCTGTCTAATTTTAATTGCAAATCCTTGGTTATATCTTTGCATTAATTGTCATATTTGGCACAAAGGGTTTGGAAACTTTTCACAAGGGCTATTTATGTTTTAGTGACCAATCTTCAAGGGTGTTTCTTGATATGTATTGAAAATTGAAGGATCTCTCTTGTATATCTTGCTTCTTCATGGACTAAACATGACCATCATCAAACTTGAAGGACCAAACTTGTCATTTCTTCAAACATGAGGGAATTTTCTTGGAAAATCAACATTCGGGCCCGCTTCATTGTGCGGCTTCGTTTCCCGTGTTCGTTTTTGCTTGTTTCTTTGTGATGTTTTCTTTTTCTCGATATATGTACCTAAAATACACATTGAGCAAACACAAGCATATATATATAGCACTTTTTATGATATTTTCATTGTTTTAAGCCCGTTTTGGACGATCAGACCATGCATAAAATCAGTCTCATCAATGGCAATAAAAAATTTCAGGTAGACGATGATGGTGTAATCCGGTTTGGGGATAGATTGCGTGTTCCAGAATATCCTACTCTCCGTGAGGTCTTATTGACTGAAGCACATAATTCTCATTTCTCCATTCATCTGATCCGGGTTCCACTAAGATGTATGGTGATCTGAAGCAACATTTCTGGTGGAATGGCATGAATTAGGATGTGGCTACGTTTGTGTCTCGGTGTATGATCTGTCAACAGGTGAAAATCGAGCATCAGCGTGCTAGGTCTTCTCCAACCCTTGGATATTCTTGTTTAGAAATGGGATGACATTTCCATGGATTTTGTGACAGGACTCCCTAGTACACGGAAGAAGAATGATGTTATTTGGGTTGTGGTGGATCGATTGACCAAGTCGACTCACTTTCTTCCCATACGTAAGGACTTTTCAGTTAGTAAGTTGGCAGAGATTTTTTGGCAGGAGATTATTCGATTACATGGTACTCCGGCAGCAATTGTATTCGATAGATATCTGTGCTTTACTTCGTGGTTTTGGAAGAGTTTGCAGAAAGCTTGGGATACGAGGCTTAAGTTTATTATGACGTTTCATCCACAGAGTGATGGTCAGACTGAGCGGACTATTCAGACTTTGGAAGAAATCTTGTGCCTTATAGTGGACGGGAAATTAGGATGAGTATTTATGCGTTGTGGAGTTTGCCTACAACAATAGTTGGCATGCTAGTATTAAGGCAGCACCGTTTGAGCTTTTTTATGGACATAAATGTCGTGCACCTATTTGTTGGAATGAGGTAGGCGAGCGTATTATAGAGGGTCCGGAACTGATCGATGTGACTAATGAAAAGGTCTCCATTGCTAAAGAAAAGCTTAAGGAAGCTCGGTCTCAACAAAAGAGTTATGTTGATCGTCATTGGAGAGAGTTATCCTAATCCTGGTGATCGTGTTTTTTTGAAAGTTTCTCCGTGTCGTGGTGTTCGTCATTTTGGTATTAAGGGGAAACTTAGTCCACGTTTTATCGACCCTTTTGAGATCCTTGATCGTATTGGGGAGGTTTCGTATTGTTTGACTCTACCTCTGGAGTTATCTCATGTGCATAATGTGTTCCATGTTTCACTTCTGAGGGGATACAAGTATCACTCACTACATGTCGTTTTGTATCCTTTGAATCAAATCCAAGAGGACTTATCTTTAGCCGTAGAACCTGAGGCCATCTTGGACCATCAGGAACGTGTTATGTGGAAAAAGACTATCCCTTTTGTTAAGATTCTTTGGAAGAACCAACCTGAACGCGAGGCTACTTAGGAGACTGTGGAATCTATGCGCTCTAGCTATCCACACTTCTTTGCATGATTCGGTATGTTTCGTTCATTATGATCTCTTTAAATTTCGCGAATGAAATTCTTTTTAGCGGGAAGAATTATAAAATTAAACCCGTAATACTACTTTAATTTCGAGGACTAATTTTTTTAGAAGGGAAGAGTTGTAAAACCAACATTTTGAGAATACAACTTTTGGTCAATTATGTCATTTTGAAAATTTAAAGTTCATTTCTAGAAAATCATTTCATTTCCCAAAATTCATTTCATTTCTGAAATTTCATTTCATTTTTGAAAAATTAATAGTATGCATTTAATTATTTAAATAAGTTTGAAATAATTAAACTTTATGATATAAAATCTTTTAGAAATATTAAGGATATAATATATAGTTTATTAAATGTAAGAAAATACTTTCTTAAATATACTTATATGGCCGATCCTAAATAAAATAAATATAAAGATTTACTTTGTATTGTTACTTAATATCATATGGTTCTAAATTAAGTAAAGGTATTAAGGCTTTTACGATATATGTTGTAAGACTTTTTAAAGATGGTAAAAATCATATTTGTTCTCATCCATCATGTTATATGTCGTGTGTTCTGACAAAGGAAAAGGGGAAAGAGTTTTGATTTAATGACTAAATAAGCTAATAAGAGAAAGTAAATAAAAACAATTGAAACATGTTTTCTCCTAATTATGTATTTACTAAAAATCAAACTAATCCCTTCCCCCAAACCATATTGAACCGTTCATACCACCCTCACATCACAAAACTCCATTGTTGATTTGCTAAGGTTTTCTCTACAACATCCATTGTAGAAACCTTGAAGTTCTAGGCTCTCATTGGTGATTCTTCCTTCTTGTTCTTCCATTCCTTGGTGTTTTTCTTCCTATAGTGATTTCCATATCACTATATACATCTCATGTAAGTACTTTATTATTTGTATCATAATTATTATATGTTGATTAGGGTTTTATAAACCTTAAAAGTATGTTTATGGTGATTGATAAATTAAAAACTACTTTCATAATCTAGATAAATTTTAATCAGCCCTAAATATGTTCTAAATAAGTTATTACATGGTTTTTATAAATATCTAGACATCTTATAATGATCTTGATGCGTGAATCATAAGTTAAAAAACAAGGGTTGTGGGCTGTTTGGAAAAAGGGTCAGTTTGTAACCACCATAAAATGAGTTTTACAATAGCTTTTGTGACAACCCTAGATTTTGGAGTTTGTCACTTATGACTGTTTGACTTTAATTTGGTTCTTAGTGTACGTTTATGTGCAATATGTTAATATTTGAGCCTTTAACTGGATGTTAGACATCATACATGTAGTGCATAGTACATTATATGGTGCTTAGATGGGGTTATTTAGTGCTCACTAGTTCACTTGGATGTAGCTATGATAGTATTTGGTTTTATCTTATGTTTTGTACGTATACGTATAAGTATTATAGTAAGTTGTATTTTTACAATTTAGGGTTTAATATTTAGAGGTCTCGGATGAGGTATTTAGTTACGGAATAATTTACGGGATGGTTTTAAGTCATTTAGGACTTAATTATTTAGTTTCTTTCATATTTCAAGAGTTTTTATAAAAATATATATTTTTACGTCTTTTACGGTATACGCGTAAACTGTCTAGTTTTATGGTTTTGAGGTTTTGTAGGTCTTAAGGGCAGAAATAAATTAAAGAAACTAAGGTATTATTAATAGTATATTAATAAGTAACAAAAATAAAAAATATATATATATAAGGGGTCCGTTTGTAGTCGACGCAAAGGGGAAAAGAGAAGGGGGAAAAAGGGATAAAAAGGAAAGTGTTTGGGTTGGGCTAGGATTGGGTAACAGATAAACATATAAGACTTTTTCATACATCAAACAATTCATAATCCCTGAATAAAAAAAACACGTGAGTTCATCAATGGACTTTTAGGGTTTTCATTAAAAATCTTGGTTTTCATAAATTTAAGGTAAATCATTCCATCTCTTTTCAAGTAAATTGTTTTCAATTCAATCTTAATCATTATATGATGGATCTAGGTTAGGGTTTATTATAAAATTTGTATTTTAATGATATAACAATGATTAGGATATTTAGGGCTTGTAATTAATTAAGTAATGGGTAATTAATTAGGTAAATTTAATTAAATTCGTCATTAAAAACTGGGCAGAATTTTAGGTCAATTATTTTGATCATATCTAGGGTTCTAGACACTTTCATGATGTGATCCAAGTACCCCTAAAAGTTATTTGAGTTGGATTTTTAATGCAAGAAACGAGGACTAGATTGGAGGTAGGGAAGTGGGTCAAAAACAGGTTACAACAGTCGAAGGTCAAAACAGTTTTGAAATTAGTCGGTTTTAAAAGAATGTTTTAAGATGGTTAGGGTACTTAAGAGTACAATTGGACCTTCAAACGAATATGAGAGTTATTTCATATGTTAAATAAGAGATCTGAAAGAGTGCTAATCAATTGGGATAGTGGAAGACCCTCTGATCATGACAAACTTTTCATATGTTCAAAATCAGTAAAAATTGGATAGGTAAATGTATGTATATGTATATCGGGGCATTAACAGTAGCTTTGAGGTTGTGGCAAAAGAGGAAAGTTAGCTAACACATGTAAGGGCATACGGTTTTCATTACAGTAAGTATGGGTATGGTTCGGTTGGCGTTTGGCTCATAGTTTGGGGACTAAAAATTTGGACTGTTTTGGGTAAAACGTAAACGGGATAGGTATTGAACTTAACTAAGTTAAGGAATTGTTAGAGAGGGGTAATGGGATGCTTAGAGCATATACATGAGGTAAATATATGGGAGAGGGTTAGATATCCATCATAGATTGATGAGCCATTTTAGTTATTGGTTCATGTCTTGATGTTATGCATTTGTTTGTTTAGCCTTTTGCTAGTGCGCGGAATATTTAGAGAAGCTCAATCAGGTGAGTTCACGGTCCCATTTTAACTAAGTTGTTAAATGTATTTCCAGTATGGGATGGAGATGATACTTGTTATGTTTTTTAAATGTTTTAGCACTATGTTCTTTAAAATGTTTTTCAAATGTGTGGACTTAATGTGCTATTATTTGATATGCTTACTTGTTTGTTAGGTTATATGTTCTATTATGTATACTGATATGCTTTCTGAGTACTTGTGTTCTGAGTACTTGTGCATCGTCTTTTTGGAGACAAGATATCTTGACGGGGATATGGTACATCTCCATAGTGGGTGTTAGAAAGATCCGGATAGGTGTAGGTGCATTGTTCTTATTATATGTTCTATTGCTATAATATGTTTCGTGTGTAGTTGTATGTAACACGAATATCACTTTATAGTCCATTGCTTTAACTTTTTTTTCTTCAACTTATTTATAGTGGATGTCAAGTTTTCTTATGATGTTCTAGATAACTTAAACCTATGTTCTTACCAACTTTATATTATTTTAGTGTCATTTCAGGTGAGGTAGTTATGAAGGATGGTGTTATAAGTGGCTAGAGTTTAGAGGCTGCTAGGATTGCATTAGGAGGAATCCATTTCCTCTTAGATTTACTTTTGTTATTTGAATAAGTGCACTTCTTGATACCTATATGTTTGATGTTTGTTAGTTGTTTGTCTTGGGTAAGAGGTAGGACTTTTACTTACTTACCCAGACTCCTGCATTGTTAAGATGTTGCCATGACAACTGTGTCACCATTTATGATATCTCAATTTCATTTAGTTCTCTCTATAGACACGCTATTGTTGTGATGATATCCATACGTCGCGCCCCATATTCCGCCATGGTGGGATGTGACACCTTTTAACATGAATCTAGTGTCTTTGATCATCTACTCTGAGTCTAGTTTGTTAATATGTCCTCCATTTATTTTTAAGAACTTGGTATGGTCGGATTCTTACTGTTTTCCCATAAGGTGTCAAAACTAATTTTTAAAACTGAAAATGTGATGTTCACCATAAACATCATAAATCCTTTAATATTACGAATTAACTTAAGCCACTTAAGGGGGATGATCTTCATATGTTGGTACATCTCCTTGAGTTTTTCTAATTTTATGAAGATGTTTAAGTGGGTCAAAATCGTACAATATTTTGTATGTTATGACTAGATCTGTTTTTGGGCTAGGTTGGGCTTATTGAGTCATATTTTAGGTTGGGTAACCTTTGTGAATAAGCCCTCTTACAGAGGCCTTATTGACCCATAAGTCAACCTCTGTGAAATTTATGGGAGGTCTATTATGGGGTAATTAAGTAGTGTATCTTACCTTAATTGCCGACAAATCTTTTAAATAAGAAAACTACTATTTTTGGAAAGTCAATCACCTATTTTTGGAAACTTGGATTTTTATGTATATGATCAGTATGTATGAGATGTTTGTATGTATATTGTAGCCTTGGTGACACAGGATTAAGATTTTTTTCGTTTTGTGCGGCTTTTTGTTTGGTTTTGCAATAAGGTACGGATATTCGGTTCTTTTAGTAAGAACACTTCTTTCACTCTTTGTAAATTTTCTTTTTGATCAATCTCTAATCCTTTGCTATGTTCCCCATATCCTTAGTTGTTGTTTTGATATGATCTTTGATTCCCTTTGCCTTGATATGATCCTTTTGTTTGATATGCCTTCTTATGCTTCCATTTGATGAACTTTGATATATGCTTTGATATGCCCTTTTGCTATAAACCCCTTATGCCCGAGTTATATTTTGTCTCTAGTCATGGAGGTATCATGACCATGTCATCCGATGCACCGGTGGCATGACACCATCTAGGGTAGTGTGATTAAACCCCGACGTTCCCTTTTTATGCGCATAATTATGAGTGTGTGCTAGTCATGAGCTAGTGCACGTTCTATTGACTTTATTTTGTAGGGAGCGTATGATACATCCTAGGATTTTGGTAAGTTTCATATTATTTGTAGTGAATGGGTTGTGTGTGCTATACACCACATATCGCTTTTGGTACATGGGAGTCACGCCCCATGTGCACTTATGTGACTTTGATTTGATATGATATGTGATTTGTTGTAAGAGCTCGTGGGAAATTTGATACTGTTGGGCCAATGAAAGTTTTAACTATGGGTCAGTCTAGATTTGTTTAAATTAGACTAAGTGTTACTGATCGTTGAGAGGACCAGCGACAGAGATCAGACCAGCGGAAGGCAAAGCCTCAGCTGGCACACCAGGAACATTCAAGTCAAAGACAACGTCAGAGAAGTCGAAGACCATCTGAAGTCATACTTACCAGCGATTATGAATAGCTGGGATGTAGAAGGAATGTGCTGGTGTTCAAGGATCTCTGAGTTGACAATACTCAGAGATCACTTAAGAACCCTAGAAGTCTGATACTAGCAAAGCTTGTCCAATCTTTTATAGTTTAGGCGGGAGGATCTACAAAGTGTTTTGAGCGGGACAAAACAAAAGATTCAAGATAAAGCCTAGTACGACCTAATGGGACAAAAGGTGAATAGTTGGCAGAACTGTTCACCTAAAGCTGTTTAAAGGTATGTCTCGATTTGGACATGTATTTAATACGTTGTACTCTTCCATTCAGAAGATGACACGTATCAACTACTCCCACTAAGGAAGCAACCTCGTACCACTATAAATAGGAGTTAGAAAGAAGAGTTAATGCAACCCTTGTGCTTGGATAAGTTATCTATGTTCTCTCTCCCTTTGGAACCACTGAGCCCTCAACTGTCTACCAGCGTCTCATAGGTTCCCTTGTAAACTTGATTTTCGAATCAAGTTTACTTATTCTAGGGTTCAATTCTTATTGTCATTCAACAGGTGTATTCATAGCACTTTGTAATACTTTGTTTATAATAGTTAATAAAGCATTACACGTTTGAAAAGTATTTCGTTGTGTTTTTGTGGTTGTACGAGTTATAGTTTCGACAGTTGTTATATTAAGGGACTTTCAATTGGTATCAGAGCAGTTTGATTTATAAAACTTTCTATAAACCGTTCTTGTTATTAAAATCAAGATCCTAATATGACTGAAACTATGCCTCCTATACCACCACCCTTTGGTCAAACCAGTCAAGGTACCACTTCGACCAACGCACCGGCCACTACATCTACTACCATGCCTACAATGGTTGTAAGAACTGGTAATAATGATGATGACCTTCCCCAACTTCTTGATGTTCGTAGGGCTCACATGTGTCCAATGTTACAGCGTTTGATGAAGAAGATTTTTCAAGTTGGAAAAGTGAATTTCTTATATATTTAGATGGCTTAGAACCCTTTCTTGATAGAAATCTTAGAAAATGGTCCCTATGTACCATTGGTTGTTTCCTCTACCCCTAAGAGACCCATTAAGAAGCCTTTTAAGCAATGGTCTCCAGCGGATAGACGTCTGGCTAACCAGGACAAGAGACTCAAAAGTATCATAGTCTCTTGCCTACTCAAGAACATTATGAAGTCCATTATCAAATGCAACTCTGCTAAGGAGATGTGAACCGAGTTAGTTCTAGTGTATGAAGGTCCAGAGGAAACAAAAGAAACCAAAATACAAGCTCTTAGACTTAAGTTTAATGCTTTTAAAGCTTTGGAAACAAAAACTGTTGCTCAAACTTATACAAGCCTTAAGATTTTTCTGAATGATTTGGGAAACAATGGAGTTTTTCTACCTAATGCTGAGGTTAATGCTACATTTGTCAATAGTTTACCTAGAAAATGGCTTAGCCTAAACCACACCTTAAGAGTAAATAATGCTATCAAAAATGATACATTGGCCCAACTGTTTGGTAGATACAACTATGAAGAAGGGATAATTGACTCCATTTACAAATTTGAGACTGATAGGTTTACCACCAATATCACTGGTTCAAAAGCTCTCGTTGCTAACCATTCTTTTCAGGACAACGACTCTGACATAGAAGAGGATACCAGAAGCACTCAAGAATTACTTGATGAATTGCATGCTAAGTTCCATGACAGAGCTCTTCTAGCTGACCAAAAGAGGTACTACAAGAGATCTGGTAGAGTTGGAGCTGCTAAGGTTGATAAATCCAAGGTGTCATGCTACACTTGTGGAAAGGTTGGTCACTTTTAGAAAGATTGCTGGTCAAACAAAACCTCCTCTCCAAGCTTTCCATCATCCAGCAACAACCACAACAGCAAGAAGAAGTTCTCTACCTCACCTTTCAAGCAAACTTCCCACTCTGACTCAGAGGGAAGAAGGACTACAAAGTTAAGTACAAAGCCTTGAAATTTGAGCTGATGAAACTCAATCAAAAGGCTAAAGATGCAGCTAAGAAAAAGGGTGTCAAGAAGACTGAAAAAGGTCTGATTGCTGCTTCCTTTGACTGGGATGATGAACCTATTACATCTGAGGATGAAGGAACCACTACTGTCAGAGCTTTTATGGCAGCCGCTGATGAAGAACCTGTTGTGGGAAAGAGTGAAGCAAGATCTGGTCAATGGGTGGACATCACCATGAAAAAGGTACAAAGACTGCTTTCTATGCCTGAAGGTCCTGATAGAGATCATGTCAGTGACTATACCTTAGTTGACCTCCACTTTGTGGAAGAGCAAAGAAAAAACCTGTTAAACAAGTTTCATAGTCTTAAAACAGAGTTAAATCTTTGTCAATCTAAGTTAAGAAATCTCAAACCCTTTGTGAATCTTGCAAATCAACTTCAAAATTAAGTAAGCAAACTGTCCATTGAAAATGAGTCTTTAACTGATGAAAACACTGAACTCAGAAGAACCATTGAAAAATGGAATTTGGCTCAATCCACAGTGGAGGAAATAGTTACAGAAACCGTACCAAGTGATGTGGTTCAGGCTATTGGGGGGGAAAGGTAGGTTCAAAAATCATATACCTGTACCCAATGTTAAATTTGTCCCTTCAGATTTTTCTTCTCCTTCTTCCACCTCTGTGGATGAGATAAACTCTGACAAGAAATTAGAGGCACCAGCTCTACCAAGACTCGCTGGTGCTAACCCATCTGATTCCTTGCTTGGCCCAAAACCTCCAACCAAAACCCCTGGGAATTCAATTCTCAAAGTCGCTGATAAAGCGCACAAAAAGGTTTTTGTGGCCAAGGACTCCACCAAACCCACTCCTCCCCCCGAAGAGCTTTCACCCACCAAGCAACTTCTCCTAACCTTGATGGAAGAAGTATAGGGGTTGAAAGAACAGATCAACCCCAGAGTCAACAGTCCATCTGTTAACTCTCCTGGTGAAGGATCTACTAGCTCTAAGGGGAGAGCTTTATTCAGACCTTGAAAACATTGCAGATTCAAAAATCATTCCTCTGAAGACTGCTTGAAGAAACCAAAATGTATCACATGTGAGTCTACTGAACACACCTCCAGAGATCATGAGGAGGCTATTGTTGTTCAAAGAACAAGAACTCAATTAAGGTCTAAGACTCCTCACAGGGCCTCTAGGAGACCTGAGCCCAAACCTAGAGACAATTCTCAGGGTTATAGACCAAATCCCCCATGCAAGTATTGTGGCTTCTTTGACCATCACTCTGATGAGTGTGAGCATTATCCCGGATGTGACATCTGTGGAAGTATGCGTCATGAACCCAGAGACTGCAACCAAAGAGGGGGAGAAAGGAACCAGAGAAGACCCAATGTCGCTGGTCAGCGACAGCATGGACCCACTGGAAAGTGGGTTCATCATCGAAACTAATCTGGATCTGTTATATCTATGCAGGTATACTTGAAGAAATCTGTTTGGTATCTGGATATTGGATGCTCCAGACACATGATAGGGGTTAAACAATATCTGCATAGATATACGAAGGAGTCTGGTCCGAAAATAGTCTTAGGAGATAACTCCTCAGGGGCTACTGAGGGATATGGCTTAGTGGATTGCAACGGTATAACCTTCACAAGGGTCGCTTATGTCAATGGACTGAAGCACAACTTAATCAGCATCAGTCAACTCTGCGATGCTGGTTTCAAAGTTCTGTTCACTAAGACCCAAGGAACAATCTTCAATCAGAATGATGATGTTGTTCTAATTGCACCTAGAATAAGGGATGTGTATGTCATTGACATGACATCATGTCCAGAAGGGAAGAACACCTGTCTCTTTGCCAAAGCATCTGATAGTGAAAATTGGCTATGGCATAAGAGAATCTCCCACCTTAACTTCAAGAACATCAACAAACTGGCCAAGAATGATTTAGTGGCTGGGCTTCCCTCTCTGACCTTCACCAAAGACAAACCCTGCTCAGCCTGCGAGAAAGGGAAGCACTACAGAGCCTCATTTAAGATAAAGCAATCATTCTCCATAAATAAGTGCCTCCATCTTCTTCACATGGACTTATTTGGACCAGTAAAACCACAACCCCTTAATCACAACAAGTATACACTATTCATTGTAGATGAATTCTTTATATTTACATGGGTATTCTTTCTCAAAAGAAAGAGTGATGCAGCTGAAAGAATAATGTCCTTCATCAGAGAAATAGAGAACTTCAATGACTGCAGAGTAAAGGCTATCAGAAGTGATAATGGCACTGAATTCAAGAACCATGCCATAGAAGCCGTTTGTGATGAAAAGGGAATCTCACAAAACTTTTCAACCCCAGGCACCCCTGAACAAAACGGTGTCGCTGAAAGAAGAAACAGAACTCTCATAGAGGCTGCTAGAACCATGCTCAGCGAATCAAGACTTCCAAAACAATTTTGGGGTGAAGCTGTAAACACAGCATGTTACACACAAAATAGATATATTATTGTGAAGAGACATGGCAAGACGGCTTATGAAGTGTATAGGATGAGAGCCCCTGATGTAAGCTACTTCTATGTCTTTGGTTTCCCTGTTTTCATTCACAACTACAGAGATCATCTGGGAAAATTTGATGAAAAGTCAGATGATGGATTCTTTGTTGGTTACTCTCCCACCTCCAGAGCCTATAGAGTATTCAACATTCACATGCAAGAACTTGAAGAATCCATTCATGTTACCTTTAATGAAGCAGATGTTGTCATTACTCACACTAACTCAGAAGATTGGAATTTGATTTTAATGAAGTCAAATCATATCCAAAGGATGATTTATCAAATCCCAAGGAATCACCTCAGGCATGTCACAAGGACTTTCCATATGTTCATGCATTTGATCCTCACTCAATCTCTGACATCACTCCAGAGGTTGAAATTGTTGAACCTATCACTCCACCCACAGAAGTGAATGCTGATCTTATCGAACCAATCTCTCACTCATATGAAGAGATTATGGATAAAGAAATAACATGTGAAGATCCTCTCGCATTCATTAAACCTGCTGTGACTCCTGAACCCACAGAGACTCCTGTTCCTCAATCTAAATGGAGTAGGAACCAAGATATTCTTCTAGTGAATATTCTTGGTGAACCCTCTAAGGGAGTCACCACCAGAGGCAAGTTGAGATCTCTGGAAACCGCCTCAGCGAATGAATGCCTTTTCGCTGATTTTCTCTCTGAAGATGAACCTAAGAACGTGGCTGCTGCGCTTCTTGATGAAGGGTGGGTTGTTGCCATGCAAGATGAGTTGAATCAGATCAAGAGAAACAAGGTGTGGACTCTGGTAAAAGCTCTAGATGGAAAACAAGTAGTTGGATCTAAGTGGGTCTATAGAAACAAGAGGGATGAAGCTGGCATGATTGTTAAAAACAAGGCTAGGCTTGTGGTGCTGGGTTACAATCAATCTAAGGGTATTGACTATGATGAAACATTTGCACCATTAGCCAGATTGGAAGCTATTAGAATCTTCCTAGCCTTTGCAGCTTATATGGGGTTTACTGTATACCAGATGGATGTGAAGAGTGCTTTTCTAAATGGTAAGCTTGTAGAGAAAGTATATGTCTATCAACCCCTGGGTTCGAAAGCAATGAGTATCTTGATCACGTCTGCAGACTTCACAAAGCACTCTATGGGCTAAAACAAGCGCCTAGAGCCTAGTATGAAACCCTATCAAAATTCTTACTTGAAAATAAATTTGTCAACGGTACCATTGATCAAACCCTGTTCACTTATAGGTCCAAGGGTGATGTCATTTTAGTACAGATTTATGTGGATGATATAATTTTTGGTTCAACCAATATTACCTTGAGCAAACAATTTGCCAAACTTATGACAAAAAAGTATGAAATGAGCATGATGGGAGAATTAACTTTTTTCTTGGGTTTTCAAATCAAACTAAATTCAAAAGGAATTTCCATTTGTCAAGAAAAATATGTTAAGGATTTGCTCAAGAAGTATGATCTGTCTGATTGCGCATCAGTGAAATTCCCCATGCTTCCTCCCAACAACTTGGGAGATGATGACTCAAGGGTCTCTGTTAATGAGACCTTATACAGAGGCATGATTGGGTCATTGATGTACCTCACAGCTAGCAGACCAGACATACAATTTGCCACATGTCTCTGTGCTAGGTACCAAGCTAACCCCAAGGAATCCCACCTTGTAGCTTTCAAAAGAATTTTCAGGTATTAAAAGGATCTCCCACACTGGGTCTCTGGTATCCAAATGGATTAGGCTTCGACCTCAAAGCCTACTCTGACTCAGATTACGTTGGGTGCTGCTTTGATAGAAAGAGCACATCTGGGAGTTGTCAAATCCTTGGAGGAAAGTTGGTATGCTGGAGTGCAAAGAAACAAAACTCAGTGGCCATGTCATCAGCTGAAGCTGAATATGTAGCTGCCGCTGGTTGTTGTGCCCAAGTTCTCTGGATGAAAAGTCAGCTGGCTGGTTATGGGATCAATTATGAAAAAGTTCCCATATTCTGTGACAACACAAGTGCTATAGCCATCTCCAATAATCCGGTACTTCATTCCAGAACTAAGCATATTGACACCGAGTATCACTTTATCAGAGACCATATTTTAAAAGGTGATATTGAGCTTCACTTTATACCCACTGAATACCAGCTTGCTGATATTTTCACCAAGCCTCTGGTTGAGCCAAGTTTTACTAGGATGGTTGCTGAGCTGGGTATGTTCAATATTGGTAAACAAATCTGATAAATGATCTCTGTCTCTGGGCATTTAAGGGAATTGAATGTAACGAGTTAGTTACATTCCAATGGGAGTTAATATATTCCCATATTTAATTCAAATGATTGTCCTTCAATGTCAACAACTTTCCCACTTTCCAAGGGAACAGAAAAATCACATGAAGGGTAAAGGGGTCCCACTTTTCCTAAAAGATAAACATTTGCATTTAATGCTTTAATTGTATAACGGCAAAACCTTTTATCAAAACCCTTGACTGATTTTTTTCACATTACTCATTATTTTCACACACACATACTATTCATCTTCTTCAAATCCTCCATTTCTTCCTTCCAACAACAGTGACGTCTTCATCAACAAACACCTCGTTCACCGTATTGGCCGCCTCGAATGTAGATTTTGGGATAAATGATGGGAAGATCGCCCTTAACAACTGTGTAGCTCTCTTGGAACATAACAATCCTCTCTACCATCCTTTGTTATCCTTCCTCAAGAACTCCACCATTTACGAAGCCATAACTAGGGAACCCTCCACAAGCTACCATCAATACTTGAGGGAGTTCTGGTACAGCGCTGAAGTTGATCAAACCTCTTCACACATCACCTTCAACCTTTCTACACATCCACAACCTCTCACCTTTAATTTCCACACCTTTGCCAAAGTCATTGGACTTCCTGTCAATGAAGGCATGTTCGCTGTGCCAGCTAGCGCCACAGTGAAGAAGGCTCTGGCTACCCTTCATCCTCATGATGACGATGACAAACCCTTCACCACCCAAGGCTTCCAAAATAAATCACGGATCAAGGTGAATTACTTCTCGCCCACATGGAGGACGTTGATGCTTTATATAGTGAAATGTCTGGGAGGAAACCAGGGGTCGCATGATCAACTTAATGGTGCTCAGCAAGCAATTGCTTATAGCTTGATTTGGGGGCAAGATATAGGGATCGCCCACATACTTTACATTGACCACATTGCAAAGCTGGAAAACTAAGGGAAGAAGCATCGACTGGCCACTATCTGCTACACAAGATATCTTTGTCTCATCATAGAGGATATGCTTGGTGAAACCTACACCAATGATGAACTTCACTCCTTCTCTCCCTATCGCATCACTCCAGCCTCACTGAAGACTCCCTTAGAGGATGAAGTGCCTCTCAGCAGGCATATGATGAAGGTTGTTGGGTTACTCGCTAATGATGGAGAGCCCTTGATCCCTCATAATAAGGTGAATGCTGAAAGACAAACTGACAAGTCTTTGTCCAAGACCTCTGTGCAGTCCACTTCTCAGCCCAAGGCGCTCAAGGAAAAGAAAAAGAAGAGGAAAGGCATTCCCCTTTCCTCTAAAACCCCTTCTGTTAATCCTTCCAAGAAGAAGAAGACTAAGAAGAACCCATCCCCTTCTCTGGAGGATGTGGTTAAAGAGCCTACAGCTGACAAACAACCACAGTCTAGCGTCTCCTTGTCAGTAGAGATGACTAAGAACCTTCTCCACGCTGATATCTCTCAGGTATTAGTTCGCCATTTTTTCTTCTTGGAGGATCACATACAATCACTCTCAGAATTCTGTAGGAGAGGGTGATGAAGTTTTAGGGTTTGCCTTAACCTATAGAGTGTATGTGTCAGCACCTAGATCTCTTAGGATTATTTGTACACTCTGTCTTGACACAAGGATATGATTCATTTATGCTCTTAATGCACCCCGATGATCCTTCACCCTCTGGACTGTGCTCTTGTCCATAACAACTTGAGCATGCCATAGGTCCCGACCCAGAGTCTCTACACCTCACGTGGTCTCTGGGTCCCCTCATATGAAAAAGATTCCCAAAGAATTTATTCTTTCGGGGGGATTGGATAATCACCCTCAGTCTTCCTAGGGGAAGCAATAAAAGGCGACATTTACCTTCAAATATGTCACAACTAAAAGAGTCCCAATAAATTTATTCTTTTGGGGGGAGTGAATAATCAACCTCAGTCTTCCTAGGGGCCGCGATAAAAGGCGACCTTTAACTTCCATTACTTCACAATTAAAAGAGTCCCAATGAGCAATCCTTCAGGGGGAGCTGGATAATCACACCCAGCTATCCTAGGGGCAGTGAACGGTGACCATTCACCACATAGTTTTCACAAATCAAAAGAGCCCCAATGAGTAATCCTTTTGGGGGAGCTGGATAATCACACCCAGTTATCCTAGGGGCAGCGAATGGCGATCCTTCAACATATCTATTTCACACTAAAAGAGACCCAAGGAGAAATCCTTAGGGGGGCTGGATAATCACACCCAGCTTTCCTGGGGGCAGCGAATGGCGATCCATAACTTCATATTTATTTCACACTGGTTACTAACAAATGTCATAACAGGCTCACAATCTTCATGAAGAACAACAAAATGATGAGGCTTATTCGATTGTTGGTGATGATAATGTTGAAGCCTCCCATATTGATCTAGATACCATGTCAGACATTGAATCCATGCCAAAAGATGAGGTCTTTATCATTGAAGATGACCTAACCATTTCAGACTATGCTGATATGGATGCTGATGATGACCAAGTCACATCTGAATTGAAGCCCATTTCCTTCCCATCTATGGAAAATGTTCAGGAACTAGCTGCCAAGCAGCTAAGGGACCAGAGGCTCCGTACACCAACCCTAGTTCCCTTCCCAACTTTGCCAAACGTCATCGAACTAGGGGCAATGAAACACTTAGAGAATTTATAACACCTCTAGCTTGTCCATGTTCCAAGAATGAAAGATGTTCAAGAACTAACTGCTGAGGAACTCTGGGTTAAGAGGGGAGACATCAGTATCACCAAGCCTAAAGTCACAAATGATGTCATCCTCTCTGAAATACAAACACTCACTCATGCTGCTGAGGAACTCACCACAACCCTAGAGACTTCACTAACCTCATATGTGGAATCCTCTATGAGTGCACTGCTTCCGCAACTATTGGAAAATGCCTTGAAAAGTCAACCCCCAGCAGTTCTAAACCAGAGTCTCCAGCAATATAGGCCATCAGTCCTCACCGCAGTTGTCAAAGCTAATGTGGTTGCTCTTGCTAAGGCATCTGAGCCTTCCAGGCAACTTCTTCAAGAGCTATTACAAGAGGAACTTAAAGAAATATGTCTATTTGTCCATCAAGAATTTGTTAAGTTCCTTAAACCTGGATCAGGCACAGCTTCTGTCGGCGCTATGCCTGAGCAGCTACCTCTACCTCTGAAGAAGAAGAAGAAGATACTTCCCCACCTAAGGGGCAGCAATCACTTAAACTACCAGCACCCTCAAGAGAGATCCCAACACCAAAACCTATCAGATCCTTCAACCCCATCAATGAGGTGGCACAGGACAAGGGAAAAGGTATTGCCACTGAGGTGCCTGAAACAACCCTGCACTCCCTCTAAGAAGAAGGTGGATCCACAGCCAGACACTCTGACTTGAACAAATTTAAAAGTGTTGATGAACCACCACTGACCCTAGAGCAGGCAAAGGCTCAAATCTTGGAACGAAAGAGGTTAGCTAACATTAGAGCTGCTGAAATCAAGATCAAAGAAGTTCTGAACAAACTACTCTCTCTAGCTGTAAAGGAAGCTTAGCTGAATAAGCTCAAAGAACTTGAAGTCAAAAGGAGCAACCTTCAAAAGGAATATGAGAGAATAGTGGACCAAAGAGCAGAGCCCGGTCAAATCACCAAGTACACATGTTACACTGACAAAGACAAAAGAGTAGTGATCACTGTTGATGCAAAAGTTGGGTGATCCTTGCTAGACCCGAATTAGGCTTAATTCGGGTTGGCTGGGATCCAGCTCCTGCACCAAGTGAACTGTTTGGTTGAGATCCTGCACACTAAACAACACGCGTTAGGCTTACCGTGGGAATGTTTCCCACGATTAGACTCCGGCGTGAGAGTAAGTAATCGGTTAGGGTTTATGTGAGTTGAGAGTATAGAACGTAATACCTTTGTAGAACCCTTGGGGGTTCCTTTTATAGGCAGTGAAACCCTAGTGGGCTGCCCCTGATACTTCGGCCCCAAGGAAAGGATAAGTACCAGAATTGGAATGATTGTTATCTTCTAATTATGGTGAGTGAATATCCTCTTCTTTGGGGTAAATCCTATTTCTAGACAGAATAATTCTGTCTAACCCTGTACCGGCCGCGCCGGGCCGTGGGCCGCACACGTGTGTGCGGTTACTGTTTATCCAAGCCCATAAGCTTAACTGACATTATTCCCACCCATCTGTGATGGGCCGGATACGGGTGGGACCCGTGGGTCGGGTTCCTGACCTGGTTGTGGACTATACGTCATCATGTCCCCCCTGTCTAGTTGTTACAGCCGTAGGCGTAACCTCTAGACTATCAAGATGCTCTCCGGACATACCAAGAGAAGACCTAGGGAATAAAAAATACTGAAAATTTTTCTATGGCCGCACGTGGCTGCCCGCATTAGGAATATTATTCTAATAGCACCTCAGCCGTACGTAACGGCCGAGACAAATTAAATGTAACATTGAATATGGTCTTACGTAAGACCGCATAACCCGACACAAGAATAAATGCATTAATGGTAGTCAACTAGTCAGCCACACTTCTGCAAAAGTGCACTATTAATGCCCACCATGGAGCCACGTAAAACTGCCAAGAAGTGACCCGTGGGCCCCTTCTGATTTTGCAGAAGTGTCAGAAATCCCATCCATTGGATAGGCGTAGTGGCCTACACGTGTCGAACATCCACGTTACCTCGGAAACCGAGGCAACCCTATATAAGAGTTGGTGTGTGTGTTTGTTACACACACAATTCATCCTTCCTTCCGCCATTGTTATTTTCAAGCTTCAAACTCCAAAACTTTGCCTTCGATTCCACGGATCTCCTCCGCCGCAGGTTAGATAATCACGCCTTTCAAAACCTTTTTATAAAACATGGTAAAGGACAACCCTCTTATCACGGATGTCCTTAACGTGATGTCGGCGGAAAAATACATCGACTTTCTGTCGAAGTATTACATTCCCGAAAGCGTACACCCCACCTATCCAGGTGAAGGTGAGGCGATTACGGATGCACCGGCGGGGAAAATAGGCATGTACACGCGCCTATTTGATTCGGCCAATTACCGTATCCCCCTGTCCAAATTCTTGGTAGATCTGCTATTGTATTACGATTTCCACATAACCCAGCTTCACTGCATAGGGGCGTGTAAAATCAACCAGTTTGAAATTACATTCCATACCTGCGGAGTAACTCCAACCGTGAACCTTTTTAGGGCTTTTTACTTCCCCCAGCTAGTGAATGGGTGGTTATCGTTTAAAAAGCGACCCGGGAACGCCCCCATGATGTATAGGAAGCCTTTAGACTCCCTTAAGAACTGGTACGACCATACTTCTTTGTTGATGAGAAGGTATTCCCTACTCCTTTCGTACTCAAAACCAAAGCACCCAAAGACTTTCCGCCCAAAGCCAAAGACTATAGTAGCAAAGACTTAAAAATACTAGATACCCACCGCACAGAATTCCATAGGGGGTTGCCGGAACACTTTCTGTGCTTAGTAGGAATAAGCCGCCGCTACTTTGGGAGGGATGACTTATATCCGTGCTTCCTGATGGAGCAGGGAGAGGGTAGGTTTACTTATACCTTGTAAATTTGAAATGTCATGTGTATTTGTAGAACCGTACTAACCCGTATACTTATAAATGTCCGCAGAAATGAACCTACACGGATTAATACGCCAGTGCGACCCAATGAAGGTGCCCGAAGGGTTCCGCCCTCTGAAGGAGAATGAGCTCCCCCTGCTGGAGGCGACCGCTGACCGCACCATGCCACTTGAAGAGACGTCCGAGCCCAGATCAGATGAAGGGGAGCCCATCATTGAGAAATCCCCATTGGACTTCCATAACGAAGATGGTGGAGAACTACTGTTGGAGGGGACCGCGATCCACCAGGAAGATGAAAATGGTTTCCTCAATGAAGACACCACTCAAGCTTCAGGGTCCGCCCCGCTCACATCTAGGAAGAGAAAGACCACCAGGAGGGTGGCAAAGAAGATAGGGGATGAGGCCGGGGCCGCGAATGCTCCCCCAAAGAAACTGAGGAAGGACCATCCGCAGTACCAAGAGGGAAGTGGTACTGCGACTACTCAGGCCGACTCTACCCCGCACATAGGAGAGCCAGTCTGGCGAGCTACCCCCGTGAGCGCCGTAGCTCCTACTGGTCCCGAACCTGCAATTGATACCACGTAAGTACCCTTCGAATGTTAGTCGTGTCACTATACTTGTGAAATATATAATGCCTAAACAAAATTTACCATGTCAATAACAGGGCGGATCCGTCGGCCGTAGCCCAAGAGAAAGAAGTAGAGAAGAATCCATCCCCCGCACCAACTAACAGACCCCCATCCCCTGCCACGACACACGCCGAGGAGCCACACCACGAAGGGCCAGAAAATAGCCTGCGCCTAGCATGGAACCTCTCAAGTCTGACAAGGTTGGAAGCAGAATCTGAGTGCTCAGAATTCATCGAGCACATTACCCCTCCAGCCCTTGCACAAGACCTAGATGAGCTGGATCATGAATCCCTTCTGGAGCAGTTTGATGTGTCGTCTGCGCATCAAGTGACGGTGGGAGCCGTTCTAAGGCGCCGTTTGATCAAGGCCCTTGCTAATGTGAAGCGGGCAGATAAAAAGATAGCTCGTCGTGAGGCAATGGTCGTGAAGAACGAGAAGACCATCGCGTCCTTGCAAGCAGCGCTGGTGACAGCCGAGGCTACGGTGAAAGAGCAAGCTCATCACGCTGACACCCGAGAAAAGCGCATTGCCGAGCTCGAAGCCCTTGTAGCCGCATCAAATGAGAAGGTATGCTTCCGAAACTTTTATACATATACTTTTGCCTTGATTTTTTATTCAACCAAAGAAAAAAGTATATTATCCTTGTGATAACTCAAAGTTCTATATGCAGGTGTCTGCGGCCGAAGCTTCTACCAAGGCCGTAACCGTACAAGCCTTCAACATCGCCCAAGAGCGTGATGCGCTGAAGGATGAGCTAACACTGGTGCAGGCCAAGTTGGAAGAGCAAACTGCGACGGCGGAGGAGGAGCTGAGCAAGATGGCCACAAGTTGTGCTGAAAGACTGTGTCCTCCCCTGCTATCCGCCATAGCTGGACGCCGGTGGATGACTGGGCAAGGGATGCGCCTCGCCGTAAGCAAGGCCATGGAAGCTCCGCACCTACTGCAGGCATTTGCCGGGGTCGTATCCGATGGAATCGACCGTGGTAGACATGAGGGTTTGGTCAAAGCTGCAGAACTGATAGGTAAGAATGAAGACATCATGCAACATCCATACCATAATCCCTCAGCTGCGGACAATATGACCGCGTCGATGAATGCATTGGCGTAAATCTAGCACCCTCTCCTGGATGAGCTTGAGGCACTTAAAGACGCTCCGAACGAGGCAATAATGTCCCGGCTTACTGCGGATCCCATCCCTTTGACCTTGCCCACCTATGACCCCGCATCAAAAACAATGAAAGGTGGAAAGCTGCTTGTGGAAGCATTGGATGCGACTGCGGTCAAGGCACAGGATGGGAAGGATGCTCGCGGGGAGGCCCTCCGTGCTCTGATTGAAGAAGGAAAGAAGGACATAGGGGAATTCCTACCCCCTTGTAATTTATCAGTTGTAAACATTTGTGATTTTTATTCGTTCGTGCATGTACACGGCTAAGACATATTGTGAAATGACTGTCTTTTGTATGTAAGTCCGTGATAACCACGGCCATTTTGTTATTTATTTGGAAACTTGTGTATTTTTATTTTGTTGAATATTGTATATCAATACTGCATGACATGTCACGTCTTACACAAAAAAGGAAAATACATACAAGTCTATAATTTACTAGACATGCGACGTGCGTCTTTACTATGCAAAGCACTGCGTGAGTACGGCATACGAAACTTACCACAACGTCGTATGAGTAAGGTGTCTAGCAAGGATACATGATTCGTGCCGCTGGGGTTGCATCCCTCTTACGCGGCAAGTTGAATTAGTAGGTTCACTTAATCCTCTTACCCCGCCTGGAGGCGTATAGTACATGTACGGTGATTTGAATGAATGCATATGAATGAAACATGACATATTATAATAATAACTAAAATTCATATGACTAACAAAAAATCTAAAAAATAATTTGCACGAAACAAGCCATGGAGCTAGCTAGGCACCACGACATTCTATTAGAACGTTTACACTTTTTGTTTCAACAAGAATGATAAGTCATAAAAAACAAAAAAGGAACCAAAACATAAGAAGAAAAACAGATAGAGCGCATGGATCTTCATTAAAGCCAAATATAGCGAAGCACCCATGCGGAAGCCGTAGCTTTCAAAGATAGCACCTTTTGAGATTGGATATGTTCCATGTGCGTTACAGGTCACGGCCATCCATGTCACGTAACATGTACGCGCCTCGCCCCAAGGCTTCCGTGACCTCATACGGTCCTTCCCACTTAGGGCCCAGCTTTCCTGTATTCTCCGCTCGACTTGCTTCGTTAGCACGATAGACATAATCTCTTGGTCAAAAAGAAACACCTTTAACCTTGGCGTCATAATAAGCCTTCATTTTAGCCTTGGACTTAGCCTCATTAATGGCTGCTATCTCCCTTTTTTCTTCCAACAGATCCAGGTTGATTCGTAGCTGCTCGTCGTTCGTAACGACATTAACCTTCGTCGTGCGGATGGTAGGCATTCCTATTTATGCTGGTATAACAGCTTCAGTTCCGTAGGCCAATGCAAATGGAGTATCTCCGTTGGCTGTTTTGATCATAGTCCTATGCGCCCATAGAACATGTGGTAACTCATCCACCCATTTGGCACTTCGCTCATCCAGACGTGCCTTGATGCCGTTTCCCAAGCTTCTACTTGCTCGTTCCACAAGGCCATTTGTCTGCGGATGCTTAACAGACGCGAAGCGCCGTTTGATATTCAATGATGCACACCAGTCCTTGAATGGATTATCCGCGAACTGTTTACCGTTGTCCGAGATGATTTCTCCTGGTAAGCCAAAACGGCACACAATGTTCTCCCAGACAAACTTTTTAACTTGTTTGCCTGTGATGGATTTGACTGCCTTGGCCTCTATCCATCGTGTGAAGTAGTCCATTGCGACGATCAAGAACTTAACTCCCCCCGCAGCTATAGGAAATGGTCCTGTGATGTCAATTCCCCACTTATAGAATGGCCATGGCGATGTAATAGGTGTAAGCTCCTGCTGCGGATGTCGCGGCACTGGTCTATGCACTTGGCAATCACTACACTTGCGAATCATGTCGCGCGCGTCCCTGTGCATGGTAGGACAATAATATCCTGTTCGTAAGGCTCGAGCTACCACGGATCGTGGACCTGCGTGCATGCCGCATAACCCTTCATGTATTTCGCTGATTACGTAAGTGGCCTGACGTGGTCCAACACACCGCAACCACGGCTGCAAGAAAGAGCACTTATAAAGGATGCCTTCTCGAAGTTCGAAGTGCTGCGACTTCCTTCTGATGCGCCGCGCCGCTTTTTCATCGCCAGAAGGGTTTCACTAGTCAAGTAGTTGATGATCGGGGTCATCCATGTAGGTCCATCCTCTTCAACTATAGTAGCGACCTCCCCTCCTGTTATAGATTTCTCCTTGAGTATTTCCACCAAGACTTGCTTGGACAAGTGGGCGAAGCTTGTGGATGCGATCTTGCTAAGAGCGTCCGCCTTCTTATTCTCACCTCATGACACCTGCTTGATGGAAAACTTGCTGAAAGCCGCGATGAGTGACTTGACTTTCTCCAAGTATTGGACCATGTTGTCCTCCTTAGCCAAATATCCACCTAGAATATGGTTCGCGACAAGCCGTGAGTCCACGTAGGCCTCAAGGTTGCGGACTCCCATTCTAGAGGCGATTTTTAAACCCGTAATTAATGCTTCATATTCCGCTTCGTTGTTGGTGGCCGTGAACTCAAAACGGAGGGCGTACGTAAACTCCATTCCTTCCGGATTTGCGAGGATGAGACCAGCTCCGGACCCATCCGTACACGAAGATTCATCCGTAAATAACACCCATGGTTCTGTTGGAGTCTCGTCGTGTTTAACGATTGGCCCTTCCTCATCCGGCTTCTCTATCAGGAAATCTGCCAAGATCTGGCCTTTAACAGCCGTCCTTGGCCTATAAGATATATTATGCTCCCCCGATAGGATGCTCCATTTTTGTAGCCTCCCTGCCACATCCGGTCTAGAAATGACCTGCTTTATTGGTTGGTCCGTAATGACTACAATTGGGTGCGCCTGAAAGTATCGGCGCAACCGCTTTGTAGCAAACACTAGTGCCAAAACCAATTTTTCCATAGAGGAGTAATTCAGCTCCGGCCCTGGCAATGTTCTACTTATGAAGTAGACCGGAGTTTGTACCGTATCCCTATCTGTCATGAGTATCGCACTTATTGTGCCATGAGTGGCTGAGAGATACATAATGAGTTCCTCCTTTGGCTGGGGAGCTACTAGCATAGGGAGAGATGCAAGGTGCTGCTTGAGTTGGCCAAAAGCTTCCTCGGCTTCCTTTGTCAACTGGAAGTCTCCCTTCCTAATGCACTTCTTGAGTGTCTTAAATAGGGGTAATGACTTCTCTGCGGATTTGGATAGGAACCTATTTAGCCCAGCCAACTTCCCATTCAAGGATTGCACCTCCTTCCGTGTCTGAGGGGATGGCAGCTGTATTACTGCGTCCGTTTTCTCTGGGCAAGGTTTGATACCATTTGGATCAATCATATATCCAAGGAACATTCCCTTCGTTGCCCCAAACGTGCATTTCTTTGGATTTAGCTTCATGTTAATCCTCCTCAGTGTGTCGAATGTCTCTTGGACATCCCGGAGAAGTGCATCCTCCGTATGACTTTTTATGACTAAGTCATCCACATAGACTTCCAGGTTGCGGCCTATCTGTGATTCAAAAGCTTTGTCCACAAGCCGCTGGTATGTAGCACCGGCGTTCTTTAGTCCAAACGGCATTTTCGTATAGCAATATACGCCTTGACTAGTATGGAACGCCGTTTTTTCTGCGTCCTCCTCCGCCATCTGGATCTGGTGGTATCCTTTATATGCGTCCAGGAAGCACTTAAAGGGATACCCACATAGGGATTCCACCTTCCAGTCAATCTCCGGTAACGGGTAACAATCCTGTGGACAGGCTTTGTTTAGGTCCGTGAAATCCACACACATGCGCCAACTTCCGTCATGTTTTTTGACCATGACCGGATTGGATAACCACTCGTGGTAGTACACCTCGCGCATGATACCTGCATCCACTAGTTTCCGTACTTCCTCCAATATCACTCGGCTGCGCTCAGGCACCTGGCCGCGCTTCTTTTGCTTGACGGGTTGGTACCCCTGGCGGATTTGGAGCTTATATTCTGCTATCGCGCGTGGTACGCCTGTCATATGCTTTGGCTCCCATGCGAATATATCTAGATTTGTGCCTAAAAGAGAGCACATGGCCCTTTTGCCGTCATCCGAGAGCGCTCCCCCTATGGATATCTCCTGTTCCGGATAGTCATGATGGATTGCCACCTTCCAATTGGGAGTTGGTGATCCATCCTTGAGTGGAACAGGTGGAGCCGGTGTTGTCACGGTATGACACTCAGATGCTGGTACGATTGTGTTGTAAATGGTGACGATTCCTCCCTCAACAGGGAACTTGATCATTCCGTGTGCCGTGGAAGGTACCGCCCGTATAGCTAGAATACCTGGTCTGCCTATGATCCCATTGTACGGAGAATGTGAGCGTATCACCATGAAGTTCATCCACGCAGTAGTGGAGTGTTCCTCATTCCCAATGGTCACAAGCAGACGCAGTTGCCCTATCAGCCAGATGGTGTCTCCACTAAAGCCAGTGAGCGGTGCCATGGCTGGTACTAATTAGCTTCTTATCTCTGGCCGTAACTACACAAAACAGTGTGCGTACAGTACTTCTGCTGATGACCCTCCGTCCACATACATGCGACGGACATTGTGTGTTCCAATGCTTATCTCAATAATGAGAGGCGCATCAGTCACATCGCTTGCTGTGATGGGAGGGAATGAAATTTCCCTGCCGCGTGAAAATTTTTGGCCAATTTTCTGCCTAGTGCGGTGTTGTCTGGATTGGATCATGTATATGGTCGAAGGTTTGTCCTTTTGGGGATCCTTCTTGTCATACTTCTTGTTGTATTTTCCATCCTTCCAATCCTTAACCAAATGCTTGAGTTTACCTGATTTGATTAGTGACTCAATGTGCTTCTTGAGCTGGATACACTCCTCCGTACCATGGCCCTTGTCATTATGGAACTCGCAGAAGCGATTTCCTTGCCGACGGTCCGGCGGAGTTGTCATTGGGGGAGGCCTCGGAAAATTTGCCCCTTCCGTCAGCAAGATCTCCCGGTAGGACATCTTTAGGGGGGTAAACTTATCGTCCGGCTGTCCTTCTTTGTTTTGGCTCTTATAGTCTGAGCCCTTGCTATTGTTCTGATTGCTTTGACCGCCCGACTTTCTCCGTGACTGGTCGTTTGACCGGTAGCCGTTTCCTTTGGAAGGGTAAGCCGCGGCAACAGTTGTTCCTCCCTCTATGAAATTTCTGACCCTTTCCATGAGGTCATCATATCTCTCTGGACGCTTGTTATTGAGACGTCTGATCAATTCCCTGTCTGTTATGGCGTGCATGTAGTCAGAGATTTTCAGGAGTTCCGGCATTGTCTTTGTGCGTGTGCACTCGTCGTTGAAGCGTTCAGTGAAGGCTTCTTTAGACTCCCCTGGCCGTTGCTTGACAGTTGCCAATGAGACTGGATCCCTATTATACTTCTTCCGCTGAGTATAATTATTCTTGAACGCAGTGCGTAGTTCCGTGAAGCTATCAATGCTTCGTGGAGGGAGTCCCTCAAACCAGTCACGGGCATTGCCGATCAAAGTCGAATTGAACATTTGGCACCATATAGGCATGGGCCATCGCTCAATTTTAGCCTGCGTATCAAATATTTTGGGGTGATCATCCGGATCACCTGTTCCATCATAGGTCTTGACACACGCCGGCATGCGACGTTTGGTGTCCTCGGAGTAGTTCCGTATACGGAGGGTGAATGGGTCTTCCCTGGGATCCGCCCATGGACGGGTGAGCCTAGGGTCATCCCATGGGTCACACCACGGGCGGGAAAGATCCTCCGCTTCTGCCTCTCGATAATAAGGGCCACCATAATATTCATCATTGTTTGGTGGTGGTGGAGGGGTACGCCTAGGTCGGCGACGCTTGGGCGGATGGTCATCCGAGTCCTCTCCCGACGGATCTGGAGACGGGGGTGGTGCCCCATCCCTTGGGCGAGGTCCACTCTTTTGAGAAGAGCCGGGAGCCTTCTTCCCGGTGTCCATCCTATCCCACACACTTGCGCGGGCGAACGGCTCTAGTTAGCTCTCGGTCTGGTCGCTCGGGTGAACCGTCGGACTTCTCTCTCCCCTCTCGAGACCGCGTTAGTTCCTCTATGAGGCGATCTCCTATGCGCTCGAACACGTTCCTAGGTTGAGGAGTTTCCTCGAAGATGCTCTGCTCCTGAGGCCGAGTCTTCCTTTTCCCCTGATTCTGGGAAGAGGTGATTGGTTCGGCATTGCCAAAGTTGAGTCTAGATTGGAGGTTTCTCCCTAGATTCAACCATGATGCAATCCCTGGGACGATCCTATCAAAGTTCTGCGTGAGAACTCGAGTGAGGTCCTCCTCGCTGAGTGGTTGGACTTCTACCTCCTTCTCAATCGCTGGCCTGCGCGGCTCCTTGTTAGGGGGATTGGGCGCACTCCCTGGATCAGGGTTGTCCAGAGTTGAAGTAGGTGGGGGAGTTATGGAGATCGTGCTCGTCACCCCCATGGACTAAAAACCACCGCGGTTACCAGGTCCGCCCGCTGGGCGGCTAGGGGATTGATTGGGGATGAGTATCCCTTCCCCTTGGGACTTCCGATTTCCAGGATTTGTGTTCCTGGGATTAGCTTGCGGATGCCCCTTCGTCATTGGAGATTCAATATGAGGTTTTGCTCTAGCTTAGTGTTGAGAGGTCCCACGGATGGCGCCAACTTGTTGATGCAAAAGTTGGGTGATCCTTGCTAGACCCGAATTAGGCTTAATTCGGGTTGGCTGGGCTCCGGCTCCTGCACCAAGTGAACTGTTTGGTTGAGATCCTGCACACTAAACACACGCGTTAGGCTTACCGTGGGAATGTTTCCCACGATTAGACTCCGGCGTGAGAGTAAGTAATCGATTAGGGTTTATGTGAGTTGAGAGTATAGAACGTAATACCTTTGTAGAACCCTCGGGGGTTCCTTTTATAGGCAGTGAAACCCTAGTGGGCTGCCCCTGATACTTCGGCCCCAAGGAAAGGATAAGTAACAGAATTAGAATGATTGTTATCTTCTAATTATGGTGAGTGAATATCCTCTTCTTTGGGGTAAATCCTATTTCTAGACAGAATATAATTCTGTCTAACCCTGTACCGGCCGCGCCGGGCCGTGGGCCGCACACGTGTGTGCGGTTACTGTTCATCCAAGCCCATATACTTAAATGACATTATTCCCACCCATCTGTGATGGGCCGGATACGGGTGGGACCCGTGGGCCGGGTTCCTGACCCGGCTGGGGGACTATACGTCATCAATGACCTTATACAGAGAAAATCAAATAACCAACTACAAAGTCTTCAGTGACTTTAAACTCAGAGATCTGGGCCTCTCTGAATGGTTAGAAATATTGTCTCTTGCCCAAAAGAAGACTGGGCCTGGTGCAGCCCAAATGATGAAAAACATTCAAGCTAAGCTTAATTGGGTAAGAGACACTACTAAGAAGCTGAAGGTACCTCTGCCTCCTCAACTATCACAACAACAATCAACTCAAGGACAAAGAAAAAGGAAAACCCAAATGGGGCCTTTGGTAGAGAAGCTGGTCACTGAGAATGTTGTGGTAGATGGAATGAACAGAAACCTTGTACTTCCCAAGGAGATTACTAAGCCAGTGGGTGGCCAAGTATACTCAGAACCAGAGACATGAATGGTCTTTATGAATGGCAATTGTGAGTATTGCTTTCAAAGGATGAATGAACTTCATCTGGCCTCAACTATCCAACTCATCAGACTCAAACAGGGCATCCTAAGGACCTGCAAATTAGCTGATGATTTTGAGTTTGAAGTTGAGCTGATCATTAACTCTAGGAGTGACAAAGTTGAAGCTCAGAGAATCTGTGACCAAGGCCTCGATCGCTGAAGAACTTTTTATTTTGTTTTATTTTACATCATTGGGTGTCCTTGTAATAGACTAGGTTCTTTATGTTTAATAAAACTCTGAGGTATGTTTGTTAAATTATGTGTAAGAAGAAGTTGTGTACTCACTTACAATAATTTTAGACTTAGTATAATTTATAAACAAATAGTGGGAGATTGTTGGGCCAATGAAAGTTTTAACTATGGCCCAGTCTAGATTTGTTTAAATTAGACTAAGTGTTATTGATCGCTGAGAGGACCAGCGACAGAGATCAGACCAGCGGAAGGCAAAGCCTCAGCTGGCACACCAGGAACATTCAAGTCAAAGACAACGTCAGAGAAGTCGAATACCATCTGAGTCATACTTACCAGCGATTATGAATAGCTGGGATGTAGAAGGAATGTGCTGGTGTTCAAGGATATCTGAGTTGACAATACTCAGAGATCACTTAAGAACCCTAGAAGTCTGATACAAGCAAAGTTTGTCCAATCCTTTATAGTTTAGGCAGGAGAATCTATAAAGTGTTTTGAGCGGGACAAAACAAGAGATTCAAGATAAAGCCTAGTACGACCTAGTGGGACAAAAGGTGAACAGTTGGCAGAACTGTTCACCTAAAGTCGTTTAAAGGTATGTCTCGATTTGGACATGTATTTAATACGTCGTACTCTTCCATTCAGAAGATGACACGTATCAACTACTCCCACTAAGGAAGCAACCTCGTACCACTATAAATAGGAGTGAGAAAGAAGAGTTAATGCAACCCTTGTGCTTGGATAAATTATCTAAGTTCTTTCTCTCTTTGGAACCACTGAGCCCTCAGCTGTCTACCAGCGTCTCATGGGTTCCCTTGTAAACTTGAGTCTCGAATCAAGTTTACTTGTTCTAGGGTTCAATTCTTATTGTCATTCAACGGGTGTATTCATAGCACTTTGTAATACTTTGTTTATAATAGTTAAGAAAGCATTACGCGTTTGAAAAGTATTTCGTTGTGTTTTTGTGGTTATATGAGTTATAGTTTCGACAGTTGTTATATTAAGGGACTTTCAGATACGTTTCATTCATCTTCTCTTTATGATCCATATATTAATTCTTTGTTTATACATTGTTGAGACCCGCAACTTTAATTACATCTCTTTACTTTGTAGCCTTATTTGTTATATCCGTTCACTGGACGTTTTGCTCAACCGTGTTTATTTTCCATGCGGCAGGTATTAAGCAGGAAGTTGGGCATTGAGGGTTTGACGAGTGCGTTTAAAGTTACCCAAGACAATATTTACTAAATATGTTTATGAATTATGTACTTTGCATTTTGTACCCCGTTGTTTTGGAGATTTGATATTGTTGGAATATATTTATGTTTTAATTTATAAGTTTCATTTTGGACCTTTATGTTTTGATGTGTCTGGATAAGACACCATACATGTTGCACTTTCTCTCTCTCTTTGGAGCGGGGTGTTACAGCTACCATCTCACCATGGGAACGCGTCGCACAATCACCACCTTTACCATCACCGCAACCGCGACCAACATCACCGCAAATTCAAGTGTGTATTTGTTCATCGGCGACCACAACCTCAATCGATGCTGCCACCACACTCTACCACCATCATCAACGGCTACCAATTGCCCCACCGCTACCACCACCACAATCTACCACCATCATCAACGACTACCAATGGCGCCACCGCTACCATCACCGCATCGCCGATCACCAGCAATGCCACAACCTTCACGTCTCGTCGCCACCTATACCAACTACCATAACTGCTTATCGCAACCACCACCTGTCAATAACCACCCAAAACCACCAAACTATCGATCATCGCTATTACCACCACCTTCACCTCTGATCGCCACCTCTGCCGACTATCACAAGTCCGCAATCATTTGTTGCAACGGTCGTTGTCCTCAACCACCAGCAACCGCCACTAATTTTTATTAATTGCTTCTTCTACCGACAATTTCATCGTCACGACCACTCATATCATGCTAACAGTTGTTGTCACCATCTATTAACCAATAATTAATAATAATAACGATAATACTTGAGAATGCTCATTACATATATTTGTATTTTTTATCCATTGTCATTCCCATTCTTCTCAATTTAACCCCTAACTAAAGTTGATTAGTTATTTTATTTATTACTTTTTTAAAACGAGATAAATCAGCTCAAGTTAGTCACGGTTATAAATCTCTAGAATTTAAGATTAATGATTTTCAAGTAAAAATAAGCCAATAAGCGGAGAAAGCTCAATCCAGTCCTACAATTTATCAAAGGCTGCATGGACTTATCCCAACCATTTAATTCATTTACATCCTGTGGCTCAGATTAAAACAAAAAAATAATCAAACCCACCTTAAAATCCCACAACCGTTATTTTCTTTTCTTTCTCAATCCACCCACCACCATTATAAACACATACACACACAGTAGACCATTTTGATCCGATTCACTACCATAAATCCTGATCAAAAAACTTAAATTTTCACATCATTCCGATCCGATTAACCACCATAGATCCTGATCAAAAGCCTCAATTATCGAACCATTGTTGAACCCTAACCCTAATTATTTACTTCAAAATGATCAATTATAATACATACATAATCAACCATTTTCCAGCGAGATCCACAACCCCTATGAAAATATGTAAAATTAATACTCTGTATTTGATATTTTGTTGAACGGCAGTTTGAAAGCAGAAACGGAACTTAGAGTGGTCCGTATACAGATTTATGCGATTCTATTAATACAAAAATAGTACACAAGAATTATTCTTGTAGTGGGTCAGGTGGGGATGTAGTAGTATTGGTGCAAAGGTTGACGTTTGGGGTTTGAGTGACCAGGAGTTGTGGTGTCATATGATGATGATGTTTTCCGGCGAAAAGAATGGGTTTATCTCTTGCTGCTACAGTATATTACATTTGGCAGGAGAGAAATGATAGACTTTTTTAGAATATGAAAGTTGAAGTGTTATATGAAGTAGTGTTAGAGAATTCAAGACTCAAGTTGCTGACTTTAATGTCTAAACTCAGCAGATGGTTCAAAATGAATCATTTGATAAAAGGTGGATGTCTTGACACTAGTGACTCATGTATGAGTCGCTGTGACTCATGTATGAGTCGTTGTGACTCATGTATGAGTCGCCGTGACTCATGTATGAGTCGCCGTGACTCATGTATGAGTCACCGTGACTCATGTATGAGTCATCTTGGTAACTCATGTATGAGTCACGGTGACTCATACATGAGTTACGGTGACTCATACATGAGTCATGGTGACTCATATATGAGCCATGGTGACTCATATATGAGTCATGGTGACTCATATATGAGCCATGGTGACTCATATATGAGTCAGTGACGAGGTCGCTGGAAAAACGGGTTTGTTGTGAAAGTAGCCGAAAAATGATGGATTTGTTGTAGAAGTCCATGGAGAACTGAGTTTGTTATGAAACTCGCCGGAAATTGGTGGATTCTTGTGAATCTTGTAAAAAATGGTGGATTTGTTGTGGAAGTCGTCGGAAATGATGGTTTGTTGTGGAACTCGCCGGAAAATAGTGGGTTCTAGTGGAGGTTGTCGTAAATAGGTGGGTTGTTGTGATGGTGGCTGGAAATCGGTGAGTTGTTGTGGTGATCGCGGAAATCGAAGGTGGGAGTTGAGATCCCGGTTTTTTTTTGTTGAAGAATATGGTATGTTGTGTTTTTTAATCTGGTGCATTGATATATAGAAAATTGAATGGTTGAGATGGGTTCAATACGCCTTTGCTAAAAAAAATGGACTTTATAAAACTTAAACTAGACTCAAGCTTACATATTGAGATAATCCAAACACCAATATGTGTAGATAATGGAAGATAAAAAGTACTCCCTCCGTCCCAAATTAATAGTCCCCCGACAAAAAACACATTCTTTTAAAAAACATCACTATCACTGCATTCTCTCTCTTACTTTTTGGTAAAATGACACTCTTACCCTTATGCAATTAGTTAAAACTTATCTTGTAATTTCTATTACCATTAGGTGCAATATGGTAAACTTGTTACTCCACTTACATCTATTTTTAGAAGGGGACTATAATTTTGGGACGTCCCAAAATAGTATACTAGACTATAATTTTGAGACGGAGGGAGTAAATGTACTATGAAAAAGATACTAACAAAACAGGCATCTCAACATCATTCCATCCAACTCAAAGTCATGTCTGTTTCAAAGGACACACACAAACACACACTCGTTGTTACATGGAACTTGAGAAGACACACGCATCTACTCGTACACGCGCACACACACACATCAGGCCACAGCTAGAGCCTAAAGCTACAAGTTAATATAAAATATTACTACCACTGTATCATGATAGAGGCTATGCAATGAAAACGATGTATCCTTCAAAAAGTGGCACATGGAAACAAAAAGCTTTATTTCATGAGTAAATGAAAACCCTCTTTTGTTTTGATGGTGATGATGAAAAATATAATTATGATCTCCTACTCCCACTCGATTTTTAAGATCCACATTGGTTTTATTTTCATATGTTAAGTCCTTTTCGTCTTAACTAAAGTATTTTCTTTATTGGTTAATTTATAGATTAAAATCTTTTCAAGTTATCTTGAAAACAACTTGAAGGTCATGTTGATAAATAAGAATTTAGATAATATATAAAAGTTTTTTTAGTGAAATTCAAGAGGCTCATTTGTATTTATTTTTATTGTGATTGTCTAACTTTACATATCAAGTTAACTTTAACTTGAGAGAATTTTCTTCCTTAATTATTGGTTAATTGTGCATTCTTCTATTTACATATATAACCAAAATACTTTTCGATTTCAAAATTATAATCTATGTTTTAATTTCAGTTTATCTCAAAATCATTATCTACTAAAAATAAATGTGAAAGTTCAAGAAGTTTATTATATTATCCTTGTTTGAGATTGTTATTACAAATTATAAAAAAGACTTAATTAATTAGCAAAAAGTAAAACTGTTATTATGTTAAAAAGTAAGACACAAAAAACTGTAATAAATATATATTTTCCTTAAACGATATGTTTTTTGTCGATGAACACTAATTTTAGAACGAAGAGAGTGTTTTAGAGTTCACTGGTTAGTTTAGATATCCTTACTTATATATCCGACAAAATGATATTTTATTGCTTTAATCAAATTAATTAATATTTCGTCCGTTTTAAAATTATAGTTTATTATAACGAGATTTTTAGCCCGCGCGTTATGGCGGAGCATGCAAGACTAACGGTGCATTAGACCAATAATATAAAAAATTGTTCGTGTCAATGACTGATCTTGAAAGAAAAAAAACTAAAAAACGAATTTTTAAATTTGTGAGTAAGCTATCCAATGGTGAATAAACTTTTGTAAAAGTAAGTTGGTAAAAAACTCAGCAACTATGCCTATGAAACTTTATCTTGAACGTTAATAACATTAGAATTAGGAATCTTTTTTAACAAGTTTTTTAGAATATGTAAGAAAAAGAAAAATTATGCACTTATAACTTGTGCAGTCTACATACTTACATACATAAATAGAAAATAATGGAACTTGGTTGCCACTATATTTGAGTTACCTATCGAGTCTTTTCTATATTGGGTTTAGTTTATAATGCTCCTAGTTTCCACATCATTTTGGTAGCTAGGCATCATTGTCTCTTGTGTAATACCATTGTTTGCCACTGTAGACCCAGAAAAGGTTTTGTGCCTCTCATGAAAGTCACTCTGTCGTATATCACATGGGGTTACATAGTAGAATAGTCATCTGTTCGTTTTAATTAAATGGGTTAGGTTCACACAGTATACTATCTTTTAATTTTTTTCAAGTAAGATAATTATAACTTTTTCTTACTACAGTATTTGGGTAATGAAACTTGTAGGCTAAAAATTTGCATACGTCCATCAATTTATTTACACTTATTTATTGCACTTTCGTGTAGACATAATTTATTTTGGAAAGGGAGGATATATTAAGGTGAGAAAAGGAAACATAGAGAAAACGATACAATTAAGAGCGTAGAATAGAAAAAAATAATGAGTTAGGTGCAAATGAAAAAAACCCTTAAAATAAGAAGGATAAGAAGAAACTATAATTGCATATTCGAGATGCATCTACTTAAATTAGATGCATCTTTATAAGATTAGATGCATTGTAATGCGTCATAACGTGTTGTATAGCTTTTAATTGGATGCATATACGTATATAAGATCCATTTTATGATTTATCTATATTTTGTTCCTCTGCACGTGCCAAAATTATGAAAATCAATTTGCACCATCTACACATCAAATTAACTTCCGAAACTCAAGATCGTGCATCTACATGAATATAAATGCATCTAATGCAAGTCGTTGCATCTCAAATGTGTGATTTTAATTTCTTCTCACCACTTCTTATTTAATGTTTCTTCACACTGGATCTTTACTCAAAATAATAATAAAAGGAAGAATATAAAGAAAGAAAAACATAAATAAACAAAACTCAACTTGAAATGCAAAAGAATTACGGGATCTTAAGATCACCAAAGGTTTTGATTAAGGACGGAGTCAGGGGTGTCTCGTAAGTGTCCGTAACACTTATGAATTTTTTTTATTTAGAGCAAAAGGAGTGGTCACACCACCACACCAAAAAACACCTCGGCACGTCAGCTTTTTCACTTCCACATCCACACCACATCCACACCAAAAACAACCATCTTATCATCACACTAATTTAACCATTTTTTCACTTTTTTTCAAAAACTACCCTCAACAATTAAATTTATTCAAATCCTAATTTATTTTATTCATTCAAAAGACATTACAACATAAATAAAAACATAATATATCAAATAAAAAAATACAAATGACATAAAATGGAAAGGCTAAACCTCCATTTCTTCATCTTCATCTTGATAACGTCGTGCCCAAAGGTGTTCCATAAGATTCCGTTGAAGTGAAAGATGCGAATTTTTATCCTGTAACTCTTTTGTTTTGGTATGGTTCGTGTCATGTCTATCTATCCAACGACGTTGTATTCTTGCCGAAGGATTAACAAACAAATCATTAGTATCATCAACACGAAATTCGGCTTCATGTTCTTGACCGATCGCTATTTTTTGATCTTCTAATATCATGTTATACAGTATGATGCAACTATACATGACTCTACTAATGGTGGTTACTCTGTATGATCGAGCCGGTTGACGTAATATTCCCCAACGTCCTTGAAGAACACCAAAAGCACGTTCGACATCTTTTCGAGCTCCTTCTTGTTTCCTTTTAAAATGTAAGTTTTTTGGTTGACTTGCAACCGAGAACGATTTCACAAAACTAGCCCACTGTGGGTAAATTCTGCCGGCTAATACCCGTTCTGATACTTAACCCCATTTACTCTAGACGGAGCTACAGGTGCCACATCATTAAGAAGGTCGTCAAATAACGGAGAAACGTCTAAAACATTTATATCATTATTTGCACCTGCTACACCAAAAAACGCATGCCAAATCCACAAATCGTGAGAAGCAACTGCTTCAAGCATAATTGTTGGGTATTTCTTATCACCCCTCCCGTATTGTCCCTGCCATGATACTGGACAATTTCTCCATTCCCAGTGCATACAATCAATGCTACCAAGCATTCCCGAGAAACCATGAACATTATTATGCCTATTGTAAATCTTATGAACGTCTTCAAGAGTTGGTTTTCTCAAATAGTGGTTCATGTACAAATCCATGATACACATATTAAAGAAAAACAAACTTTCATTAACAGTACGTTCAGCCAACTGTAAATATTCATCAAACTGGTCGAGCACGATGCCGTATGCCAGTTGGCGTATGGCAGCAGTGCATTTGAGAATAACACTTGCACTCATTCGACCGGTAGCATCAGGCCGAACTCTAAAGTAATCAAAATGTTTTGAAAGGTGATCCATCGTATAAGTTTCAATATCATGGACAATTTTTAAAAATAATGTGCGACTCATACAATATCTTTTACGAAAATGTGTAACGGATACTTACAATCATCGATAAAGTAATCCGCCATCAATCGAGCTTCGGCATTCTCACGGTCACGTTCAATAACATTTCGGGTGAGCCGAGGTTTGATTTCTTGTTCTTGCAAGTAATTATACGCGCTAACCAACATTTCAATGTCGGTTTCATCATCAATGTCAAACGCGGAAGATTGGTACGCCATATTATTGTGAGTGTGTAAAATTTTTTGTTTGTTAAAATGAAAAATAAATGAAACTTTGAATATATAGAGGTGTTTTAAAAAAAATAATTTTTAATTCAAACGGCTATATAGCCGTTGGACACAAGAACACAATTTTTTTTTTGAAATGTTTGAATCCCAACGGCTATATACCTTGGGGGTTTAATTTGGTCAAAAAATAGTTGGGGGTTTTAAGTATAATTGTCAAAACGGGGTAACATGATTTTTTTTATAAACGGTTTCCACGTCCGTGGGTGGGGGGATGCCGTCTTCCACGCTGTTGATGGCGGTGTTGTCACGCGGGGTAACGTCGGGCAAAAACCACCCACGGCGTTACCACTCCTTTCATTCTTAATGTTAGTTTAGAAAAAAACATCGATTTTTTCAAAATATATCTTAAATACACGCGGTGCGTTAAAATGTGTTTCTAATCTTATTTAGTTAGTATACTTAAAAAATTTTGAACTCTACTTTATGGCTAAAAAAATTTGTGTTTCCAATTATATTTGATTTTGACTTCGTCGTTTATGAATCAAATGCTTTCATCAAAATCAGTCACTAGATATTCTATTTGAGGCTCTCACATAAAAGACATCCTTTGAATCAATAGAAATATATCGTCAATAGAAATATATCGTCATTACAAAAAGCAACTCTTTCATCTTTTTAGGGCATAAAAATATGTTCCCCCAAATTCAAACATGCAAATTGAAGAAAAGCAAACCACATGAAATAACTTATTCACTCGTTTGTCTTTAGAAAAGCTGATTTAATTTTCGAAAAAAGAGGGTAATTAAAAAGAAGAGAGGACCACACCAAATCCATATTTTAAACCAAATTATATTGAAAACGAGGTATAAGAAGAAATTCATGATCTTTGTCGAGATATGTGATCATTTAGCTATCGAGAATTAATGAGCTTATTAGGACACACATATAACACGAAAAACACACTTTATTAAATGTTTATTATTTATATTAAACGTTTAATAAAACTTCACTTAAATATTTAATTAACGGTAGTTAAGTTCGTTACATGTTTAATAAACTTAACATATGCGTGTAATAAAATTGAGGGATAAAAAATCAATTCTAGGAACCCAAGGGAGCCCTAGTCGACGTTTATACCAGAGGGATTCTAGAGTATTTTTTGATTAATTTCTAAGGTAAATATTTACTATATTTAGGATATCTTGGAGTAGATATCAAGAAAACTAAGGAGGTGTGAATGCTATATAAACTCTCACCTACACCTCATAATTTTCGTCTCATCCCTATCCCAAAATCGATCAATCGGTCGAACTCCCCCTCCAAACCATAAAATCACCTAAAGTGTAAACCTTAGCAAGATCGACTGTCTTTTGGTACTCCCTTTTGAAGTAACTAAGTCTTATACTAAACCATTGATACTTTTATCAAGGTTTTGGTCCTTTGTTTGATCCCCGTTATGGTTCGGCTCAACACAAACTCCAATTAGGGGTTTGTGGGATTTTGGTTATTATCATGTAACGATCTACAAACCGATCTTTACGTAATCCCTATTTAAGGTTTTGGATCGAGGGTTTCTAGTTACGAGATTTACACTAGTTTGTTCGAGAAGTGAAGTTACTACTAGCATCGTAGTGATTGTTTTTTTGACGCATCGTGCGACCAAACGATAGATATGGTAAATTAACCCTTAAAGTTCAAGATCAATATAAAGCTTTATTAAAAATGGATTTATTCAATTAATTAAAGATTGGTATTAAAATGTTTTCATTATGTGCTTAATCATGTATGCTATAGATTTATTCCGCTACGTACTCGTAGTTAATGGCTTAACTAGTATTAAAATCCCAACAGTGGCATCACGAGTAATCGTATGACATTCATGGATTACATAAGTGACAGAAATAGGCATAAACTTTTATAGAAGTGATAGAAATAGGCACATAAATAGTCATACATACGAACAAAACATGTTCTCAAGTAGGTACACAAATATAAATACTCCCATATTAGGCATAAATGTGGAAAGACGTCACAACTTAGCTTAATGGCATGCTAGAATAGTATTGGATACACCAACGTGTTGAGTAAGTGTTGGTAATGATGGTTTTAGTCAAAATATAGATTGTACTATCAATGGTTTTCACGATAAAGGACATGACTATTATGGAGAAATGTGGTAATGATGCAACATTATTGCTGAAAACAGAAGATCGGGGATCCGAAGGACCCTTTTCAAGGGATCTGTCTTTGTACCCAAAGGGTTCCGTGGTTCTACAGTCACCGGACCATATCAATGGCTAAAAAGAGTGGCCTAAATGCACTTTTAATTTCATAAAATAGTTTTTTTAAACCCCTATGTAGGTGTAAGGGTTCTACAAACCTTATTACTAATCTATGTAGAAATGAATGAAAAGAGCACTAAAATGTTTAAGCAAAGCATGATAATAAATTATTTGTTATAAACCTATAAATCAAAAGGATTAGTCACACAAGATGACAACATATCTGGCAACAAGATATCATCAAGACAAAGAATCATATAAAGACATGTAAAACACTTCATTGTGAAATGATTTTCTCGTTAAGTTTAGACACATATGCATAGATAACCATACTCAACACATTTATAGACAAGATAAACGAACTTAGAAATGCTTATCATGCCAAACATGCTTTGAAAACATATGGATGCACATATAGTAGATAGTGTCACATAAGTAAGATGAACTATTTATGAAAATCATGTTCAAAGTATAATATTTTAGAACATGTGTTATCAAGACCATTCTACAAATTGATTTAAGAAATACCAACAAAAGACAAGAGCTTTCAAACATAAATGCATCTATATTGAAAAGAAATATTATGAGATCACAAGTAACATGTTAATAATATGAAGCATCATATTAAAGAATGACATCTAATTGTAAGTATCATGCAAATCATGTTTTAAACATTAACATTTAGTGGCATGAAACATACAAGCATACAAACTTGTTAAAGGCTTACACATTTGTCAACTAATCAAATAGTTATCAAACACTCAAATAATATCAAAACTATCAAGCACATTAAACAACAATGTATAATTAGTACATATGCAAGAAATCATGAATGAATGAGGAAAAACACATTACTTGCGTTCCTATGACTTTATAGGTTGATACACTAGAGAACGATAAGGGAAAAAAGAGTTCTAGAATAAGTCTCATTTAATCACACCAAATTAAGAGACTAAAAGGCATCCAAAAACACATCGAAATAAGCATACCTAATTTGCTACGTATCGAAACCAACATAGTATATGTGTAAATTAACACATACGACATGTATAAGATATGTCATATCATAAAATGCAAGTATCATGTAAAAACAAGTTTTCAGTTTAGCATTTAAGAACATACATTAATCAGACGAACTAAGAAGTATTATATCAGAATTGCTAGACAAAGACAAAGCCTTATAATAATCATGTTTAGAGGGCATGGAGTGACAACGGTGTGGCTCCGTGTTTCCCGGCGTTGCTTCGCGTGACCACACCGTGATTCGTCGCGTGGAAGACGCCGTGGCTGTAGCCACGGGCGTGGAAGGCACAAACTAAAGAAAAAAATTTACATTTTACCCCCTCCCACACTTTATTGAATCAACCTTTTTGTTTAGGGTATTTTTGAAACACCTCCTAACGGCTACTTTCCCCCTCACACACATACTTTTTTGAATTAAAAAAATAATATAGTTTTTTAAAAATACTGTAGCCAACGGCTACTTTTAAAAAAACTTTATAAATACCACATTTTGACAGGCAACTTTTAATTTCACACACACTTTCATAAATAAAAAATGGCATCCTCTTTCCCACACAACGATGATGAGATTAATGCTATGATTCAGAAACAAATAAGTTAACAACAACGTCATTACGATAAGCTTACGTGGTTAGCTGAAGATTTCGAAGCCGCGTCCGAAGAAAATTCGAAATTGCGCATAGCATGTGTCGAAAGCACTGATCTTTCCGCACAGAAACGTCATTTAATCGACACGTATCTATGTACTCAATCTGATGTCGATTTCAGCATTCAAAGATCTTTGTTTAGAAAGTCGATAAAACTTGAGGCTAGAATTGAAAAAATACTGAATGGCTGAATAAGTTGGGTTCTTCATTCCAAACTCATATCAGTTCTTAGTCACAACAACAATGAAGCTGAAATGTGTCTCCCGATCTACCCTTTCCAATTCCAAACGACTCAAATGGCTAACTTACTGATAAATAGGTGTATCAACTATACCTAGATCAAAAAGTATTGGGACAGACAGATGAAGAACAAGAAAGGGAACGAAGGGAGTTGGAGGCCCAAATTATGGCCGAAGAAGATGAAGAAGAAACAAGGCGCTCGGACTTATCTTGTCAGTTTTCGGATTCAGATCCGGGAACTGACTAATCGTATTATGTTATCTATCTAGTAGTGTATTTCCTTTCGTATTATATTTGATTTTTATTATTTTCATGTTTTAAGTATAGAATAAATGTTTTTATTTTGGAATAAAAAGTGTTTACGTTTACGTTTTTATTTGCGTTTATTATTTACGAAGTTAAATAATTAAAATGAAAATAAATTAAGGTTTAAAATTTAAATTATATGTAATCTTTTTTTATGTATAAAGTAAGTTAGGTTTTAAATAAATTAATTGTTGAGGGTGGGTTTTAAAAAAAGTGAAAATTGGTTAAAATGGTGTGTAAATGGTGTGATGATAAGATGGTTGTTTTTGGTGTGGATGTGGTGTGGATGTGGAAGTAAAAAAGCTGACGTGGCGGGGTGTTTTTTGCTGTGGTGGTGTGGCCACTCCATGCCCTCTTAGTAATTTTGTAAATAATCTTTGAACATTAAGTTAAACATGAACATGTTACATTACAAATAGGTAATTACTTGGATATCCAAGTACTACTTATTTAGTATGTACTTCTAATGAGATACAAAGTTCATTCATGTAAACTAACATTAGGCATATTTAAAAAAATCCATTTAATCAAGTTAGAGAATGAGCATGAATGATACGATTACTATGGGTGCTCAATTAAGGATAAACACTGCCATTTTTACGGGTTATACATGCACCCACCTTCTTCCCTGAAAGTAATTCCACCATTAGGTCAAATTTAATTTATAGTACAATAAGTTCTCTAATAGTCATTCTTATTTTGAACAAAATGCAATTTCTATATTTGCCTAATGGATTTAAGTAGAGATTTAATTTACATTTGACTGTTAGTAACTAGCCTAGAATGGCTCATATTTTAAAACCGCTTCATAAAATCCAAATCAAGTAAAAGGATTATATGAGAAGGCAAGCACAAACAAGAATGAATCATTTAGAGCAAGAAGTATGCAAATAGACATAAAGAGTAATGTCTATATTAGAGAAAACTTTTTAAGAATGCATTATTGCATATCTTTCAAGAAGTATCAAATTAAGGTTACTTACCTTAATTGATCTTGTGAAATAAAGAAAAAGAATTGGAAAAACATAAGTGACCATTTTACTAAACGTAACTATAGCCATGTTTTCCTCTAAATTTGACTCACATATTGAAGCACACTCAAAAATGAATTATAAGACGCTTATGTAACATCTGTGAATCAATGTCTATATGCAATGTAAAACAATTGCACAAACTTAATGCAAGACATCTAACATAAGTCGTATCACGCATAACCAAGAAACTAGTGACGAACAAGTAACGTGCAAGGCACACGATGTCTATGAAAATACTTGTTCCTAAGGGGAAAGTATACTCACAAAAGGATTACAAAAACTACATATGCTTATGACTCTTTTTTTACTCAAAGTTCGATGTTGGTTTAAGTGGTATATTAGAAAAATAAGTGTTTGAAACTGTCCAAGTCACAGACCTTTTCCATAGAGAGCACGAACCCTTCCAAAGGGGTCTGTGGGACCTGTGGACCTTTGTGACGGTTAGTCGAATGTCTTTAACAGGAAATATTGTTTTTCAAAATAGTGATTTCTACATGTCCACATACATGTCGTCACAAAAAACCCATAAATATGAAAAAAAAATAGAAAACACATAAGCACATAGGTGTAATGCATTGGTTATCTAAGAATGAAAAGGCAGTGTTATATAAGCAAAATGCGAACTCACAAAAACACATAAGCATACAAATGGTGACACAAGCGTTATATTCATATACATAAATATTTGTTAGCACATGACATGAAGATAATAAAATAACTACAAATTCTTAAATTGTTTATAAACATTGTTATATGTTATACCAAACACCCCTTTTCAGAAACATTATATGTTTAGAGAATAACTGAAGGTGGTGCACTAGACAAGCTTATTTAGTTCACATTCATAAAGTGACTTTATTAAGTACTTCGAGCAAGGTGAAAACAATTTTCCAACTAAGTGCATAAAGTCTAACAAATTTCCAATCATGCATAATCATAAAATCGACAAACAAGTAAGTGGATAACATGATAAGATAGACACTTACGTTCCAAAAATGACTAAAGACAACTACAACTTTTAGTAGTTAAACAAAGATAGTGAGAACTACACAAACTAAAGCAAGTAGTAATTTAGCGAGCATACCAAATATTTTGTATCAAGTATGACAATGTATACCAATCTTGATTAGTTTCTTTTATAGTTATAAGAATGACATAATCATTTGGTTTAAAAAGAAAAACATGTTAATGTTCAAGTAATACCAAAATAAATCGCTTGACTCGAAAGTTAGAGTTTTTATGTCGAAACAAAACTTAACAATATGAACAGGATGTAGAATTTCATTTACTTTACCTTCTTAAAGTTTGATTCTGTAAGAACTCGTATTTTTCCCGGTATTATTTTATTCTTTTATTCGTGCTTCTTGAATTTTCTAACGTATTACATTTTCTTGTATTCTTATATGTAAATCCTGAGATCATGATAATTTTAATAAATTATACTTTTTAAGTATTTTCTGATCATTGATAATACTTTATTTGGAATTATAGAATTTTTATTTTATTTTTCCATATTTATTTAAATCAAAGCATTTGATTTAAAAACACCCGCGTGCATTTTACAAGAGTTTACTCAAAATTAATAAATAACAAGAAATACTAATGATCGCGATGCCGACGGATGCCTAATATTTTACGTTTCATTGTCAATTGTTTCAATGTTTGACGTTTTTGATGTCTTTTTTTAATGACGCGTTAAGTCGTGTCGGGAAACCATATCATCATATTTGTGATGCGTTTTAACTTTTGAAAAGTATTTTTACGAAACCCGAGTCCCGTAAATATTTTTAAAATTTACTAATAGTCATTTTCCACCCTTTAAACTATTTAATTGCATTTTAGTCTAAAACTATTCAATATTTGCAATTTTTACCCTAACCTTACTATATATATATATGTTTTTCACCTAACTTTCTTCCTATTTTATTCATAAAAAACACACACATAGGAAGTTTTCTCTCCGTCCCTCTTTTTTCTTCCATAGTCGTAACCCCCTATGCTACCTAAACTATCAAAAATCTTGATTTCTATCTTGAATCCTTCAAAACTAAAACAAGTCCCATTCATAAAATTCAAAGGTAATTCTATTGATACAAAAATTTCTCACGTGCATCAAGTTCCCAAGTTTCTTATGATTTTATGGTTAGTATGAGTTTTGATCATCATGCATGTGATGATCATGATAAGATCTTCATGTTTTGATAATAAAAAGTTTAAGTTTTGGATTTTGATTTTTTTTTGTTACATGCAAGTGTTAAGATTAATAAGGGATAATTATAGGATGTTAGTTATGGTAAAGAAAAATGGTTAAATTATGTTGAAAAATTGATTTGGTATGAATTTTGATGAGGTGGTTTAGGGCAGTAGGTTTGAGGGTAATTTTGGGTATCTTAAGTCTGAATATAGGTTGAGGTGATGAGATCATGTTGTAGATCTTTTCTTTACCTTCGATTTGGTATAAATTAGAGCTACTAACTCAAAACGAGGAGGAAGTTATGATAGTTTGATTATTCGTGTACCGGGAGACGAGTATCGACACAATCCAAAATTGTTGTCGATATTTGGATCGAATCTCGGGGAATATAAAATGAGTTTTACAAATTATCAAGGGCTGTTCTCAGGCTCTATACCTAGGGTTATGAGTCTATTTTCAAATTCAAGTGGCGATTTTGCAAACGGAATTGGTTAGATATGTCAAAATGGTTTCACGAGTCAAGTATTAAAATCTGTCCGGTTTTTCAAGTTTAGAAATGTGTCGAGCATGTGGTTCTAAAATATAAATCATTGAATGAAACTTAAATTTAGTTTTATTCAGGTTACGATTTAGTTTTTCACAAAGTTTCATAAAAATCCGAGTTGTCTAAGTAAGGGAAATGAGCTTGTACATTTGGTATGTGCCGACAGATTTTTATCGAGCAAATAGTTTAATCAAGTGAACATATAGAAGGGTATTGTAGTATCACTTGCATTGTTTTTCTTTCGGGTTTGTCATGGTTTTGTAATTTTGAGTTTTATATTATTAAGTATGGTTTATACTTGAGTCAATAATTAATAAAGTGCGCGCCTTATTTGGTAGCTTGCGACTTTCGTGTTTACCGGGCATCCATATCATGGGCGAGCGTCTTACCACTACTGTTTCTACTTAGCTTTTCAATGATTCACTTACCTCGTGGCTAAGGTGAGTTCATATCCCCTTTACTTGCACATTGTTTCTAAACGCAGGGTGATATTTTACTTGGTGGAACACATCCATTTAAAAATTGTATGCTATCTAGAACTTGTATGATTTTCAACAGTTTTCATTAATATTATTGCTTTAGTCTATAGCCCTTAAGTTTACTCTCTTGAATATGAACCGTTAATTTACTTGTGTTGCTAAGCGCGAATGTTGTGGGTGGATCCATCGGGACTGACAATCCCCGTCCCATATTGCGGTTGTTTAACCATTGACACATTTCATTTGTTTTGTTACTTGAGTATTTAGACTGAGTACTCACTAGAGGAACTTACATTGAGTTAAGCTTTGGTTCATGAACTAAATAGCGATAATAATGGTTTCGGACTATAGTTAATTTACATAACCATTTTCACTAATTTCTTGTTTTACTAATGAATGCTTGTGTTCCATACCATTAATGGTAAACCTATGAATATCACTCAACTTTGTGTTGATGATTTTTACATGTTTAATCTCAGGTAAAATGCTTAGTTTTGCTTGGATGGGAGCCCGCAGGATATTATCGCAGCTTGGAGATTTCTGTGCATATTTAAAGTTTGGTTTTGGTTAAAACTGTTAGAAGTTAATTCTGTATTTTTGGTAACTATATTTTATAAATCATGATGAAATAATATATTTTTCCGCTTATAAAACTCTTGGACCTTTGTTTAAAAACTCTGATATTATGATGTAATGTATATGTTTTTATTACATCAACTTTGTGTCAACAGTGTTAATGCAAAGCAATGCCTAAAAACATTGTTAGTATTAATTAATCTTTCTTAGTTTTGATCACGACAAATTACAAAGACATTTATTGTCAAACACAATCATAAAACGAATTATCTAACAAACACTATCATCAAGGTAATAATCATTACACTAACATATCTTAATCATGCTTAGTGATCATAAAAGTGATTAGCCTTAAAACTCACTTTTGTCAAACATTACAAAAGATTTTTAATAAACTTTATTTTTAAGAAAATGTTTTATTAAAATGAAAATACAAATTTGAATATGGCATATTCCATATGCCATAAGAATGTCCTTTGAAGGTTTAAACAGCCTCAGATATTTCAAATTCACTAAAAGACAAAAAGGAGCGGAGTCTACGCTAGCGGTACCTTAGCACCTATGGTGGTTCCTTATCGATAAGGAACCGTGGGCTCCAATAAGGAACCGCGGGTAGATATAGCCGTTGGGTGTTTTGTCCTATAAATAGTGAATCAAATCTGGATTCTCATCAACCCTTTTTGGACATCTTCTTCATCCTTCTTTCTCCTTGCTAATCCTAGTCATTTGTAAATGATCACTTAATGTGTTAAGTATGTTTACTCATGATTATCCTCTTGGTCTCCTTCTTTACCTTGTCCAAAGAGAAGATCACTCACACACTTGTGATGTGATTAAAGATGTAGCATTGATGAAGATCACCTTCTCCTAAAGATCTAGTCATGTTCATAATTTGTTTATTTGTGTCTCGTGTAGATCCAATGTATTTGTGAATACTTGGACTAGTTGTGTTCATCCAAGTTATTTGTGAATACTTGGATTAGAGGTGTGTACATCCATTGCACATGTGTGTGCTTGGATTTATGTTGTGTAGATCCATGCTACATGTGTGCACTTGGATATGATTAGTTGAGTTGTAATTAGTTGTGGTAGTTCTCACTAAACTATAAAGTGATGTGGTTGTTTCTTGCGAGTTATCACTAAACTATAAAGTGATATGTAGTTGTGTCGTGTGAAGTTCTCACTTAGCTTCAAAGTATAGACTCGTGAAGATTGGTTCTAGCTTTGGATTAGAACTCGACATCTAGCCTTGTGTCGGATAATGGTGAAGTAGGAAACATTGTGAAGATTGGTTCTACCTTTAGATTAGAACTCGACATCTAGCCTTGTGTCATAAAAGAGTGAAGTAGGCGACGTTGTGTAGATTGTTCCTAGCTAAGATTAGGTCTCAACATTTAGCTTAGTGTCGGAAAATAATGTAAGCGACATTGTAAGGTTTTCTCCGCTAAGAAGGGAGCTTGTGGATATAGTGGAAATCTCGAGTAAGGTGTACTCGAGGAGTGGAGTAGGAACGAGGATACAGCCTCGTTGCCGTACCACTATAAATCTTGGTGTCTTCCTACTAGGTTGTTTCTTTCCTTACTCTTTACTTACATTCATTATCTCTACACTTACTATACATTGTTAATGCATTAGAATTGAACCTAATCATTATGCAACTAGCTTTCAAGTAAAAAATAGTTTTGTGCACTCACCTAATTGAAAGGAATTTTAATTAGGAGATAAACCGATGAGAAACTATTCAACCCCCTTCTAGTTTCTACAATTGGTATCAGAGCGATGGTGACACAAGATCTTTGAAGTATATTGTACTTTAAAACTTGGATCGATCCATTGTCTCTTGATGAGATGGCATTTATACATGATCTCATCGTTCTTTTCGGGCTTTAAATGCATAAAAATGTCATAAAATACCATATATATGCTTGTGTTTGTTTACTTGTGTATTTTAGGTATGGATATCGTGAAAAAGACGAAAGATCACAAGTTACAAGGAAAAATGGACACGAGAAACGAAGCCGTACAAAGAACCGGGCCCTAATCATGGAATTCTCAACAAATACCTTGAAGACTTGAAGACAAACAAGATTGATCCTCATTTATTGAAGAAATGACACTTAAAACCCTTGTATATTCATAATTACAAGTTTGGTCCCTTAAGTTTGTCAAAATTACACAAAAGGTCCTTCAACTTTGAAGAAATGGCAAGATTAGTCCCTCAACAATTTCAAATTGTCAAATATGGTCCCTCATCAAGCCAAAGATACATTGAAGACCTTTGAAGATCAAAAATGTCCAAGATCAGTCCTTCAAATATGCAAAAGTTCCAAAATTAACCCTTGATACACTTTTTGGAAAGTTTGTGCCAAAAATGACAAGTTGTGAAACGTTGATACAAAGGAAATGGGCGCTGATAGAAGTTTACTTACAAGTGACAAAAGAAAGAAAGAAAAAGGACCAAGGCTGCCAATTTTGGAAGTTTAAATCCCTAAACACGCGCCAAACACCTTTCTCCCTAAGAAAACGGATCAAACGTGTCACTATTCACACGTATGAACCCAGGTTTTACTTTTTACTGCCAAAGGGTTTTTCCCAATTACTTTAACTAAAAACTAATTCACCCTAGCATGATCACATCCCACACATGTAACCTCACACCACTCCACCATGGACCCCACCCCCAATTCCTTTTAAACCAATCAGAATGCAACTTAACCTCCATGTTATGTGACGTGTCCAAATCAACAGCCAAGGATCATTGCTTCATATCAAAGCTGAAATGAACGTCCAAGATCACTTTGGACAGCTCATCAACAACAAACGCACTCAAGGACTTAGGGCATTTAGGTAATTTCACATCTAGGGTTTGTGAATAGTGTTTAGCCAGGCATTTGCCTATAAAAGGAGACCTCAACATGTGAGAGTCCCTTTGTTCCAGTTTTAGGCTATCAATCTTTGTAATTCCTTTTTAAGTTTAATAATATTTGAATTTCTGAAAATATTGAATTTTCTTTTTGATTTGATTAAAAGTTGGTTTTTGAGTAGCCTAATTCTGAGTTCCATTTGATTGTTTAGACCTTCCTTAACCTTGTGGTTAAGGCACGTCTAGGTTTGAAAGGTTTTAAAGGTTCAAAAACCTTGAAGTCCTTGTTTCTGATTTTGGCTTATATTTGTGTACTAACCCTTAGCCTTAAGCCTTGAGTTCTTTCAAGCTTGTTGACACCAAGCCTGAGAAGGATTCTAAGCCTTTGGTTGAGTTTGTTTGTTGCTTGTGTTGAAGAAATATCATAATCAAAGCCTTGTTCTGCTTTGAACATCAGCAGGCTTTGATCATCCTTGTTGAAGTACCTTGGTCTTGTTCTAGTTGTTGAACAAGGTCCAAGGAGCATTGCTGGCCTTCCTAGGATGTTGTGGAAGGCAGGTATAATCTCTTGGTTAAGATTCCCCTAAAAATTTCATGTTTATGGCTGTTTTGAATTTGGTGCTTTGATTTTGAGTATTGGGGTTTTTGCTGGTGATTTTTGAGTTTGATTGTGTTAGTTGCTATTGTTTAAGTGTTTTTGATCATTAAAATCAGTAGGTTATTAGTTAAAATCACAAGTTTCTTTGTTAAGTGACTGATTAAGGAGTGTTTGGGATTACTGCATAAGTTTGGATTGTGGTTTGCTAAGTGCTTGTTTTGTGTAAGCAAGAGTTGGTATCTGTTGTTTGGGTGTGTTTGTTCATCTGTTTGCAGGATTTGAGGTTTTGAACACATTGATTCTTGAATTGGCTATAAAATCTTTAAAACTTGGTAAAATTGGCTAGGATTTTGAGGACACCTAGATCTAAGCTTAGGCTAGGGCTAACAAGTGCTAAATCATAGTTAATCACACCAGGGAAGAAGGATTTGAGGCTTGAAATTGGATCAAGTGTCAAGTATATCAGCAAACTTGTTTCTGCATATGTTCATTGTTCATCAGTAACTTCTAGTGCTTTGATCTTGTTGATTACTTTGATTCAGTGTTTGATTCTTGTTACTTTGTGTTTGTTCTTAGTTTATATAGCTTGTGTATGCATCCTGTTAAGTTTGGTTGGCTTATTGTGGCTAAATCTGCTTATTAAGTGCTTAACTACTTATTTCCCTATCTGGTGCATATCTGGTAACTGTTTGGCTTATTGTGGCTTATTGTGTGAACCATTTTGTGATTTTATTGTTGCTATTGACTCCTTGTGATTCACTGATCACAAGGGTGCCTTTGTTTCCAATTGAATCAAACCAGAACTCTCAAATAAGCTTGGTCAAATAGTCAAAGCAGTGGGAACTCCTTTCCCCTGCTGGTTGCCACTGATAGTGTTAAATTGGTGTCAGCTTATTAATAAGCTATAATAGCTTATTCCAACCTGCAACAACTTTGTTTTTGTAATAGGTGCTCATTTTTTGACCCATTTGTTCATACTGGAGCATTTGGGTGTTTGACTTTAGGGTTTGACTAGAAAACCAACTCCTTTGACTTTTACATAAGTTCATTTGTGCTTATTCTGGCTTATTGGTTGTGCTTATTGGATTTTTGTTGATTGATTTTGCTTATTGAGTCCATTTGAAAGCTTTTGCAAGTTGAATCAAGTTCTGAGGTGCATTATTTCTCAAACCCGACTATTTTGTCGTTTTGTGAAATAATACATTGATTATTTCTGGCTTATTGAGTGAGCTTTTTCAAAAATTCTTTTTACAGATCTCATAAGCATCCCAAAAGAAGGTTGTGTGTCAAATTAGAGCTTATGGCATTAGCTTATGGCTTAATGGGCTGAAAAGCCCAATAAGAATAAGCTGAGTGTTCAATAAGCTGTGATAAGCTCATTTTCAGCTTTTGGGCCTTTAGAGTTTTGTTCTTAGAATTGAATTTTAAGTCAGATAGGGCTTTTCCAAGTCAATTGGGCCAATTTTGACTTTTTGGGCCCAAAAGCCCATTTACGTTGACTGTTTTTGGATTTGGCCCATTTGAGGGCCCAATAGGGGTATTCTGGTAATTTCACTTTGATTTTCTGATTATTTAGGTTAAAATAAACTAGTTTGCAAATTTTTAGAATTTTTTATAATTTTTGGATTTTTAATATTATTTTAATATTATTTTTGAAACTTCACATTTTCCAACTTTTTACATTTTTCTTAGGTTAATTACATTTAAATAGGAATTTAGCAACTTTTAGAATAATTTTATCTCTATTAGATTAATTTTTATAATTATTTTAAGTTTTAATAGTTTTTAAATCATTTTAAATAGTTTTTATTAGTTTAAAATTTTCTAAAAATAGTTTTTAATCTTTTTAGGTCATTTTAGAGGTTTATCAATTGAAAAATCTTTATTTGGGCTTTTTGATAATTTATTTGATTTTTAGGGCTTTGATTAGCATTTAAAAATTGAATATTTAATTATTTAAAAGGTTTGAAAAAGTTTTGATCATTGGTAAACTCTTAGTTTATTATTTTTGATTTTTGGTGAATTTTTGGTAATTTTTAGAATTTATTTTTATTTTTGTGGTTTTTAAGGTTCTACGTTTTAACTTTCTAGTAGTGATTTTTTTGTTAATTTTTATTTTTACATCTTCGTCATTTTTTTTTCTCATCCCCTTCTAAACCAATCATTAATCACAAACTTTTACAAGTTTTTCACAACACATATACCTTCTTGGGAAACGAACTTTCATACCATTAAGGGTTATTAACATTTGATTTTTCCTAAAGTCACTTGTTCAATACTTACCGCTTTTACGCCTTTTTCCTAAAAGGTCGTATTTTACCACAATCATCTCTTTAAATTAGAAGGTTAAGTTGTAGTAATGTTTTTATTTGGTCAAAACTATTTTTTGTTGAAAATAAGCCTTTTAAAAATGTTAATATTGTATATTACTTAAATTAGTAGTATTAATGCATTTTAGATTTACTCTTGAAATGTATCTACTAGTTTGCATCTTGTTATGTGTAGGTACTCATGAAGATAAATCATTCTATTGATTGTGGATTTAGTTACTTATACTTGTAGAAGACTCATCTTCGTTGATTTGCAACATCATTGAATGATGATATCAAGATGGGGAGAAGTGATACTAGTCTTTGAAGACTTAGTAGTCACTATTATTCATAGTTGGGCTTTGCATCGATTCCTTAAAAGCTTGGAATGTAATTTGTGGCCAAGGTACGCTTTCGTTCCTCCACACGCCCTATTGATCATTCTTTTGATCTTTAATTGACTATATGCTTGTTCTTGGCATCCTTGCCTTGACATTTATTTGTGGTTTGTGATTCTTTTCTTTTTCCCTCTCAAACCTTCATTTCTTGGATACTTAACTCACTATGGAGATGTAGGATGAGTTAGTAGAATCTTAAAGTATCAAGCATGATTTCCATGGTTTACACCCTTACGGTTAGTTGGTCCTATATCATGTGTAACTTGTGCAATTAAGCTCATCTATAGGATGATTAGTGAATCCCTTGAGATACCAAACTACTTCATTAAGATGTAGGTGGATTTTACACATTTAGAATTGAAATATTCCAAGGATATTGTTATTGTTAATTCTAGCAATAATTATACAATCATGTGGGAGAGAAAGTGAATCTATACTTTCCTCATATTTTGAAATAGAATAAGACTACTCTTAAAAATGATCTTATTTTTTGCATCAAAATTGCTTGGTTTAATTCATTACTAAAACCGTTTAGACTATCGTCAGAAAGGCACGTCTTAAACCACTATATATGACACAAGCTCTTCACATCATCAGTTTGAAGAATGTCATTTGTCCTTTGAGCAATGTCCTTGGTCTTGATTCACTTCTCTTGACTCCTCTCCTTTGCCTTTTCGCTATGAGTAGTCGTTCATTCATTTCGGTCTTTTCCTATCTCGATTCAACTCGTAATCCTTCAACTAGGCATTATTACCTAGTGTTGGGATGGTCCAATGATATTCTAAAAGGTTTAAGATATATTTTTAAGTTTTTTAAAAATGTTGGTTTTCTAAAATTCATCGTTTTTCTTTGATAAAAACCTGCCTCTATAGGCGGTTCTTTATCTCGGTGGCTCAAAGGCGTGGTTCCTTATCGATAAGGAACCGCGGGCAGTAGCTTTTGTCAGAGCGCCAGTTTTATTAAATTATCTTTTTCAAACAAGTCTTTCTCTCTCCTTCACACACAGCAGAGGATTTTTCTGTGTTTTGCCACCATTGTTGAAGTTTCTAAAACCTTCAATTACTCAAGTTAATTGATTCAAGTTCGTGGGTTTCACTCATCCATCATCCAAGATCAATTAATTGTAAGTTATCTCTTTCAATTTCATCTAATTTGTTCTAGGGTTCATACATTCATAATTGGGGTTTTTTTAAATTGACATTGATTAGAACCTTATTAGGAATATGAGTTGACATAGTATTGTTACTATGATTCCTTAGTTTCATATTCATTAAGATTTCATTAAAACCTATTTGTAGAACAAATCCGAATTTTGACTAAATAGTTTGGTTGATTAATGGAATTGATAAGAACCCATGAACAAGTTGGAAATGGCATTGTTAAATGCTTACCTAAAAACTTTGTTTTGAAAAACCAATGTTCTAGTTCATTGTTGATCTTACATAGTTCATATGTTTTGATCAATGATGAAATGGGCACATTATGAACATGAGAATGACAAGGATTACTCATTTGTTTGTCAAGCTATTGATGAAACACATTCTCATCTTTTGAAAACAAAATTACTTTTCATATGAGTAATTGGAGAAATATGTTTATATGTTGTTTTTAGGTACTATCATCATGACCACAGGATATCAAAATGACGATCTACTCACTAGAAGATACATGCCAAATCCTTCGTTGACTAATCAATCTCGCTCTTTTCAAAACACTTATCATAATCTCGAGTCTCGTTGTTTCCATGAAGGACGTATTGTTCCTTCTAACCTTCATGGACTTGATTTCATTCGATTCATGTTCAGTACCATTGGATTCGATTGTTTGCTTGATATTGATGAGCTAATATTGCCTTCTTTCCTCATGGAATTCTTTAACTCATTCAAGTTAATACACATCAACAATGGTTTATCTTTAAGATTTTCCATTAAGGGGAAAACCTTTGTATACACTCTTGAGGAATTTGGTGAGATTCTCGGAGTTCCATAGAAGGTTAATGTAGGTTCACCGACGCTTGGAGTGTAAACCGCTTAGAATCGGCCCCTGTTGATGTGCACTACTTGACTGAGATTCCTTCGGCTTCGGCCATCACTCGTGCCCTTGCTTCACCTCGTGAACATCCTATCCTTGGTAATTTTGAAGGAGAATTTCGTGATATCACTCCTTGGGAATTACTAACTAGCGATCTTAGTGATTTCATGGTCCCTTGGGCCGAAATCATTAGGGAAAATGCAATGTGTTTGGTTAGTGATCGCAACCATGTGCCTGCTTGTCTTGCACATATGTTGTATTGTGTTGTTACCACTACTCCATACAACCTTGCATTTTTCATGGTTAAAAGGATAAGATTTGTTCTCAGTGGATCTCGGTCTACTCTTCCTTATGCCATGATTCTCTCACGACTTCTTAAGAGAGTTCTCCTTGATCATCCTCCTCTTAATCCTTCTTCATTTCACTCCATGGTTCGAGTCATGTTTCCCATTGAAGGAAATGTCCCTTAAATTCTCAAACATGACTCAAATGAAGATGAAAATGTCTCTCAAGACCATTATCTCATTTCTCGTATGATTTGTCATCATCTATCTCTCAATTGTCTTCACTAGACATTGATTCAGACTATCAGTATTGTCTCAATCTTGATCTTCAAGATCGAATCAGAAGTGAATCAAGGCAAGGAGGAAATGATCATAGATGAATGATATATACCACTCTTGTGAGATTAACATGTGTGTAAACATGTATGGATTGTTGGACTCTATCTCTTCCCTTATCTCTATTCTTAGGATGTTGTGTATTCTTTAACTAACTATTTGTGTTTGGATTGCCTAGTATTTTAATCCTAGTTATCCATGGTATCGATTTTTTCGATTTACATGACTCTTTGCATCTTATATGATTAGATAGCATCCTAGTCTTTGCTTATTAGTTCTCCTTGGCTTGATATACCTTAAATATAAAATCTGGGCTAGCAAAAGTTTAAGGAAGTGTTATTTTCAAACTCCTTTGGTCGCGGTTCCATATCAATGTCGCAGTTCTTTAGCGATAAGGAACCGCGGACATACGTAAGGAACCGCCCAATACTGTTTTAACAGAATTTTTACTTTACACTGTTTTCTTTAATCTATGTAAAACTTTGATAAAACTTTTGCATAAACCTACACTTTCCTAAACTAGGCTACCTAATTTCATTGTTCAAATAAAATGATTTTAACCTATTACTAGTTTGGATCATCCTCTTCTCTTCTTAAACCTCCTCATGTTGATTGTGTTCTTCATCCCTTCAACTCTTCTCTTAACCTCAACATTCAACCATGGTATCCAATAGAACAACCAACTCTTCCAAAACCTCCTCATCCAAAAGAAGTCACAAGGTGAATCTCAAGTCCTCTAAACTTGGTTCTCCATCTTCTTTCAAACCAAAAAGTGAAGCCTCACCTATCCTCATCTCCTCATCACTTTCACCACCACTTGACTCATGACAAACAACCTCAACACATGGTACTAACCATTCATATGGTTCTACCTCCTATTTATTCCAATCAAGAATGAAGGAGTTTTCTTCTCCACTCATTTCTAGCCCTCCCTTAAATGTGAATGCTCAACCACAACCTCATCAAAGGATTCCCTTTGTTTTTGAGCCTCTTCCCTTCACTCCACCAAATTCACCCATCTTACCTATTTCACCCATGGATACCATGCCTTCTCCTCATCCTCCTACCACCAACACTCCTATATTGGGTGTTCCCGTTTCCCGTCTCTTGGTTGATCCACGCTTGTTTGATTTTTTCATGCACAATGGAACTAATTGCCCTTGTTGCTTGAACAACTTTCACCTCATTGATATCCTAAGGTTGGAAATGATTGGGGCTCACATCAAGTTTCAAAGCTTCTTGTTGAACCTATTTGTTAATCATCCACCTCCTAGGAGATAAATGATGGTCTTTAAAATTAACATGCTTTTTAAAAGAAGATCAAGCTAAAAGAGAACTATGAACTCAATACCTAGTTGTTAGCTATCTTTGTAGTAGTTAATTGTTTTTTTTAATTCTTGTATTTCCTTTCCTTTCCCTCATGATTTTCTCATGTGGATGATTTATGGATTTAGTATTTATATGCTTTAGTCTATGTGATCACATTAAACAACTTTAATTTATTTAAAACTGAACCTAAATGTATTACAACCTCTAAAAACTTGACCTAAAATTGGACCAAAATGTTATTTAAATATTTTATCACCCTTTGTCAAGACATTCTTTGTGAATGTGTTGCTTTTATGCAACCCTAGCATACTCTAGTGCTAAAAGAGGTAAAAATCCAAGATTTGCAAATTTTTGAAAAAGTCTTATCTTTCTCCAAAACTTTTGAAAATCTGGTTTTGCAGTCCACTAGACGTGGTTCTCAAGCATCCAGGCAGTTCTATATCGATATGGAACCGCGGGCCTCTTTAAAGAACCACACCCAGTAAAGCCGATTTTGGCTTATTTTTGGTCTTTCTTCTTTGACCACTGTTTTGGTTAAGATTCTTTGTTTACCCAATTTGGCTAAACATTTTCTAAAACCTTTCTTTTTCATTTCAAATCTTTGCCTTGTCTATTTTATTTAAATTCTTCTCTTTTAGGAGTTATTTCCTTCATCCCTCATAATGCTTGATTCTTCCTTTTCTAACCTTGACATTTCTTTGTCACAAACTTCTCAAACTAAAGCTTCCTCTTCTAAGCTTTGAAAGAAATCGAAAATCTCGGTTAAACCCATTTGGATCAAAAAGAACAAGAATCCTCATGATTCTTTTTCTCCAAAATCCTCCAAGAATTCCTCTTTCTCTCTGATTCAATATTGGAATGAGACTTACTCTACAAATCCAATTACCGGAGAAAAAGAAATTCTTCCACCACCTCCTAAACCTTTCAACTCTCCTCAACTAAATGACCTAAACTCTTTCCCTAACCTCACTAGGCATTGTGAAAACATCTCTTATCCATTATCTCCCTCCCCACCAACCTCTAATCTTGATGGACCTTCCCCATCTAACGACTTTGTTTTGCATCATGGTTCCTCGTGTGCTTGTTGTCGTTTTCAACAAATTTAACTTGCTCATATCTATGACAAGCTAAATTTTCTTGAATTCCTCCTCACTCGACCTCCTCTCAAAGTTTTCGTTCCCGTGAACAAACATCGAATGATGCTTCGTCGTCTTTCTTTTCCAACTAAGGCACTTTTTGTACTTTAGTTGTTTGAGTCAATAAATTTGTATCAATCTTGGAAAATTATCACTATTAGATTAGCTTATGCTTTGTGTTCTATTATCCATATTTTTTTTGTTTTGAATATTCTTATTGTGTGTATGAATATTTATCTTGTATGTTATTTCATATTTTTGTAATATGAATGTTATGTGTGTTATCTTTCCCTCAAATTCTATTACACACATTTGTTAAGGAGTTGATCATGGTTAAAACTTAAAGTTAATTATGGGTGATTCCATAAATTCTAAATTTTAACCCATTGACATTTTAAATCATCTTTGATTGGTTTGGATGTTTCTTTTCTTCCTTTATTCCACCAATTGAACTATGATGTTGTCAATACACACTATTTGGACATACTTAGTAAATGCTTGCTTCTAATTTGAGATTTCTTTTCCTTCTCCCTCTCAAGTTAGTTAGTAAGTAGTGCACATATATACATTGGTGTTTCTTTTCTTTCCTCTAACCTTTGTGTAGCATGTCACCTTAGATCATTGACTTGGTGCCCCAAGCAAGGGGGAGTAAGCACCAAGGGGGAACTACTAGCAAAAGTCCGGCTCTTTTCCTTTTCAAAGACTTGTGCTAACCTTTTTGCTTCGACAAAGGGAGAGAAATGATAGTGATAAACTCGTTAATAATTCGAATAAACTTGTATTTTACATAAATGAGTTTATAGTTTGTCGTAATCAAAATGGAGGAGATTGTTAATGCAAAGCAATGCCCAAAAACATTGTTAGTATTAATTAATCTTTCTTAGTTTTGATCACGACAAATTACAAAGACATTTATTGACAAACACAATCATAAAACGAATTATCAAACAAACATTATCATCAAGGTAATAATCATTACACTAACATATCTTAATCATGCTTAGTGATCATAAAAGTGATTACCCTTAAAACTCACTTTTGTTAAACATTACAAAAGATTTTTAATAAACTTTATTTTTACGAAAATGTTTTATTAAAATGAAAATGCAAATTTGAATATGGCATATTTCATATGCCATAAGAATATCCTTTGAAGGTTTAAACAGCCTCAGATATTTCAAATTCACTAAAAGATAAAAAGGAGCAGAGTCTACGCCAGCGGTAACTTAGCACCTATGGCGGTTCCTTATTGATAAGGAACCGCGGGCTCCAATAAGGAACTGCGGGTAGATATAGCCGTTGGATGTTTTGTCCTATAAATAGTGAATCAAATCCGCATTCTCATAACCCCTTTTTGGACATCTTCTTCATCCTTTTTTCTCGTTGCTAATCCTAGTCATTTGTAAATGATCACTTAATGTGTTAAGTATGTTTACTCATGATTATCCTCTTGATCTCCTTCTTTACTTTGTCTAAAGAGAAGATCACTCACACACTTGTGATGTGATTAAAGATGTAGCATTGATGAAGATCACATTCTCCAAAAGATCTAGTCATGTTCATCATTTGTTTATTTGTGTCTTGTGTAGATCTAATGTATTTGTGAATACTTGGACTAGTTGTGTAGAAACTAGAAGGGGGGGTTGAATAGTTTCTTAAAATTTACTTGTTAAAAATATGGTTTCCAAAAATCCTTTTTCAAAAACTTAGGCTTGAGGAAATATGTGAAATCTTCTTATTCACAAATATGAACAATGATAGTGTAGCTAAACTAATACTAACAAAAATATATCCACAAAGAATAAAGAATGATAGTGTAGCTAATCTAATATTAACACATGTACATGCAAAAAGTAGTAAGGAATGTAAAGAGTTAAGGGTAAAGAAAGATCAAACCGAACACCAAGGATTTATAGTGGTTCAGAAACGAAGCTCACTCCTCATTCCTACTCCACTCCTCGAGTACTCCTTACTCGAGAGTTCACTACACAACAAGCTCCTTATGGTGGAGAAAACCGTACACGTCGCTTAACCAATTTCCGACTCTAAGCTAAAAGTCGAGCCCTAATCGTAGCTAGGACCAATCTACACAACTATACTTAGTATATACACAACTTCCAAATAGACACAACTACTTGGATCTTCACAACTATGACACAACTACAAGTATATAAAAATTGATCTTCAATAGATCTTTGGTGGTGGACTCAACACTTCACTAGGATAGTGTTCTTCTCTTTGCACTTGGAGAGGAAGAGATGGAAGAACAAGATTCACTTCTTAAAAAAGTAATAATCAAACAAATGATCAAAGATTTGAGTGATTAAAGAAGGGGTTTGAATCTGGAAATGAATGTGCAAAAGAGGTGAGCTGAAAAGCTGAGAATGGCCAACTATTTAAAGGACAAAGGAGCCAACGGCTATATCTGCCCGCGGTACCTTATCACAGCCCGCGGTACCTTATCGATAAGGTACCGCCTAGGCGCTAAGGTACCGCCGGACTAGACTCCGCTCCTTTTTGTCCTTTAGTGGTGGAGGTCTTATCTGGGTATAAAAATATCCTGAAAGGATATTCTTAACAGTATAAGAATATGCCATTTTCAAATTTCAAATAATTAATTTAATAAAACATTTTCTTAAAAATAAATTTTAATAAAAACTTGTCACTTTTAATAAAAAGTGAGTTTTAAGAAAAGATTAAATCACTTGATCACTTGATTAAGGTTAGTACTTGTTTATCCATACCTTAGGTGAAAATAGGTAAAATGAAAAATACTTGAACTCAAGAATTTGTTTTTCGTTGTTTTCATAAATGCTTGTTTTTACATATTGTCGTAATCAAAACTAAGCGAGATCGAAAAATGCAAGTAACGTTTTTAGTCATTATTGCATTAACAATCTCCCCCTTTTTGATTCCGACAATACATAAACTCAATCACACAAAAACAAGATTTTCGAAGACGAGTTTATTCATTTCTCCCCCTTTGTCGAAGCAAAAAGGTTGCGTAATCCGGTGTTGAAGAAACGGACTTTGCAAAGACTCCCCCTTGGTGCTTACTCCCCCTAGCTTGGGGCACCGAGGAATCGAGATATGGTGACAAGCTACATAGAAGGGTTAGTTGAACAAAAGAAACAACCAACAATATATAGCAATAGGTCACATAAAAAAATAAAATAAAAAGAGAAGAGAACACAAAGACAAAGATCCAAGATAGGTTACTTAAAAGAACATCATACAAAGAAGTATGGAAAAAGAAACAAGCCAAAAGCATAAATCTAATCCTAGTTATTCTAGATATCTAAGATTTGCTTGAATTTGGTGTCTTGTGGATAAGCAATCAATGCTTATATGAAAGACAAGGTAATAGCGGAGGGTGGTGGTGGTGGCTTGTTGGAGATCTCATAATCAAAGTGAAGAGGAGGCTTGATTAAGAGACTCTTGATGTAGCTCAACTCCTCATAGACGTGTGCCATACCAAGATGTTGATATTGACAACAATGACAATATGTTCCATGGTGCATGACATTATCATGAGAAGGAGGAAGAACACTAAAGGGTGGTGGTGGAAGAAAGGAAGTTCCACAATCAACATTCTTGGTAGGAGAAATGTGATTAAGAGTGTTCTTGGGTGGGTTTGGATTGAAAGCAATTGGAGAAAATGGAGGAGATTCAAGGCTTTCATTGGGAGAATAAGACATTTTGGATGTGAAGTAATGCAAAATGCTTATGGTTTAAATAGGGAAGGCTTAGGGTATTTTTGGGATGGTCAAAAGGTTTGAAACAAAGATTCTCAAAAAGGTTGGAGCAAATCTGGAGTTTCAGACAAAAACCCGAAAAGGAAGGCCACTGTAGGCGGTTCCTTATCTATGGCGGCGGTACCTTATCAATAAGGTACCGCGGTTCACATAAGGAACCGCCTGCAGAATCAGGGTTTGGTGTTTGGAGGAAGATTTTCAGCAAATCTTATTTTTCTAGTCTAACTTATCATAGGGATATGCTTAAAAGCAAAGATAGACAAAGAAAACATATGCAAACTTACCAAATAGAGATTTGACCAAAATACATGGATTAAAAAAATCAATGTAGGAGGTGTGTAAGACAAGACCTTAAGTCATGACACAATGATCCTCCATGATTCAATCTTGTTCTTGCTATGTTTGAGAGAATCATACATATGAATTATGTAAGCTCTATATTAATAGCGAGAATCTATGAAAAATCGTTTTTAGATTGAATTAACAATGCCAAACGAATTTCTCAACCATTTTCGAAAGAGACTTTGAGAGTTTTGAAAAGGAGATGAGAAGATTTTCCAAAAGGAGTTTAAAGGACTCAAGGACTCAAAGTCTTAATAGAAAACACACAATAAGAAAGGAATTTAAGGAAGATGTTCCATTAATCCTAGACCTAGACGCAAGTAATAAAAAGGTTCCCTCTTAAGTGGCTTAGTGAAGATATCGGCTAAGTTGTCCTCAGAGGGCACCTTTTCAATAGTAATGTTCCCCTTTTGAACATTATCCCTAAGGAAATGATGTCTAATTTCTATGTGTTTGGTTCGCAAATGTTGCACGGGATTCTTGCTTAGGTCTATAGCGCCTTTATTATCGCACATGATGGGAACATCATCAAGATAAATCCCGTAATCAACAAGCGCTTGCTTCATCCATAGAGCTTGTTGGCATGCTTTACCGGCACTCACATACTCGGCTTCCGTGGTGGATATCGCAAGAGCGGTTTGTTTCTTGGAGAACCAAGAAGTTAAACAACAACCCATGAAGGTACAAACTCCACTAGTGCTTTTCCGGTCCACATAGTCTCCCGCATGATCCGAGTCCGCGTAGACAATGGTTTCTACGCTGGTCCCTTTAGGATACCATAATCCTAAATGTATAGTGCCTTTAATGTATCGGAAGATACTCTTAACCGCTTCAAGATGAGAGGTTTTGGGAGCCTCTTGGAAGTGAGCACAAAGGCAAACACTAAACATGATATCCGGTCGACTTGCCGTTAGGTACAACAAACTACCAATCATACCTCTATATTTGGTGTTGTCTACTGACTCACAATCATCATCTACGGTGAGTTTAGTATCCGAGGCCATAGGGGTTTTCATTGGTCTAGATTCTTCTAATCCAAATTTCTTTAGCATTTCTTTAGCGTACTTAGATTGACTAAAGAAAATACCATCGTCCCTTTGTTTAATTTGGAGTCCTAAAAAGAAGTTAAGTTCTCCCATCATACTCATTTCAAACTCATCATGCATGATTTTGGCAAAGTCATCACACAATTCTTGACAAGTTGAGCCAAATATAATGTCATCAACATATATTTGTACGATTATGAGGTGAGAACCTTTCTTCTTTGTAAAGAGTGTTTTGTCTACCATACCCATGGTATACTCATGTTTAACAAGAAACGCTTTAAGTCTATCATACCAAGCTTTAGGTGCTTGTTTGAGTCCATAAAGTGCTTTCTTAAGCTTGTAAACATGGTCCGGTTTCTCAAAATCAATGAAGCCGGGAGGTTGAGCCACATATACCTCCTCATTGATCAAACCGTTAAGAAATGCACTCTTTACATCCATTTGTTGAAGCTTAATATCTAAGGCACAAGCGTAGGCTAAAAGGATTCTAATTGATTCTAATCTAGCTACCGGTGCATATGTCTCGTCATAATCAATCCCTTCTTGTTGATTATAGCCTTGAGCTACAAGTCTAGCCTTGTTACGAGACACAACACCATTCTCATCTAGCTTATTCCTAAATACCCATTTGGTTCCTATAATGGTAGAACTTATAGGTGGAGGAACAAGTTCCCAAACATCATTGGCAATGAATTGATTCAATTCTTCTTGCATCGCAATGACCCAACTCTCATCCGTCAAGGCTTCTTTAACATTCTTAGGTTCAATCAAGGAGAGAAAACAAAAGAAGTTGCTTTGAATTTGGACTTGAGATCTTAGGGTCCTTTGATTTAAGTCACCAATGACATTATTGAGAGTATGATCCCTAGACTCCTTAATGTTTACTTCCTTTTCAACACTAAGGTCTTCAACTCCTATTTTTCTAACCTCTTTGGCTTTAACTACTTCTAATTCATCCAAGTCATCATCAACCAATGGTGGTGTCTTGGGTTAAGGAGGAGTTTCATCAAAGGTTACGTTGAGTGATTCTTCAATAACCCCTGAGGTTCTATTTAGGACTATGTAGGCCTTACTAGTTTGTGAATAACCTAAAAGGATACCTTCGTAAGACTTTGGGTCAAACTTGGTAAGGTAGTATTTGGTGTTGAGGATAAATCACTTGCTTCCAAACACCCTAAAGTATTCTAATAAGGGTTTCTTACCTTTAAGAATCTCATAGGGGGTCTTTCCTAGGAAAGGTCGAATAAGAATTCGGTTGAGAATATAAGTCGATATATCTACGACATTGCACCAAAACTTTTGAGGCAAAGATTGCTCGTTTAACATCGTCCTACTCATCTCTTGGAGAGTCCTATTCTTCCTTTCAACTACCCCATTTGATTGTGGAGTGCGAGGAGCCGAGAAGTTATGGGTAATACCATGAGCTTCACAAATGGCACCAAATTGCACTTCATTATCAAATTCCCTACCATGATCCGTCCTAATAGAAACAATTGAACATCCTAGTTGATTTTGAATTCTTCGACTAAAGATTTCGAAATGATCGAAAGCTTCATTCTTAGATGCCAAAAATCTAGTCCAAGTGAATCTAGAATAGTCGTCAACTATAACTAGGGTATAAAGGTTACCTCCATAACTCCGTATGGCGGAAGGTTCAAAGAGATCCATATGTAGGAGCTCTAAGCACCGAGAGGTCGAAACCAAATTCTTGGCTTTGTGACTTGAGTGAACTTGCTTTCCAACTTTGCAAGCATCACAAAAGTGACTATCAAACTTAATCTTGGGGAGGTGTCTTACCAACTCCTTAGAGACTAAAGATTGAATTAAACGCATATTAGCGTGACCTAATCTCCTATGCCAAAGAGTAGAACTATCATCTATAGTCGCAAGACATATGTTGTCTTTTGACTTCTTATTAACCTTCATGACATAAAGCCCATGCTTTCTAACACCTTTTCCAATGACTTTTCCATCTTTTACGATTTCACTGTCATGTTCCAAAAAGATGACCTTACACTTATTATCACAAATTTGACCTATACTTAAAAGGTTAAAACCTAAGTTATCTACGTGCTCAACATTTTCAATGGTCATGGAGTCAAGAGAAACCGTACCTTTGCCAATGATATTACCACGTAAACTACTAGCGAATGTGACGTTACCTCCATCATATGCTTTGTAATGCGAGAACAAACTTCGATTACCCGTCATGTGCTTAGAACATCCACTATCCTTAATCCACTCATCGGGCTCCAGATCAATTCCCAAGCATATCTAGGTAACAACACACAAGATCAAACATTTGGTCCCCAATATCTCATGGGTCCAAAATTGTTAGTTCCAAACATCCCTTGCATTTGGTTGGGATGCATGAATGAGGTGGGGATTCCCCATGGAGAACAAAATGGAGGAGGGTAGTAATTCATGTAACCATTTTGTTGTTTATTACTTCTCCTAGGTGTGTTTGATCTAGGTTTAGAATTATTATTATTCTTTCTAGGTGTTGGAGTTTTACTTCTAGTTCGAGAGTTCTTTTGATTATCTCTTGTAGGCGTTGTCGTTCTACTTCTAGGCTTAGACTCATTCCGTACTCTAGGTGGAGTAGAAGATAATCTAGATAAACTTCTATTTCCCATGAGAGGTTTACTTAACGGCTTATAGAACTTACTAATAGTATTGTCGTCAAGTATGGGTAATTGAACCTTATTAACAGTAAGATGCTTTGGTTTTTCATTTAACTTAGATTTTTCAGAAAGTTCAGAATTTTCACAAAATTCAACTTCTGGCTGCGGTACCTTATCTATGGCCGCGGTTCCATAGCGATAAGGAACCGCGCCATAAGATGTGGAACCGCGTCCAGAAGATGTTTTCTATGAAAACCTGACTTGTTTTGGTTCACTAGTTGAGGCTTCTTTTGAGTTAAAACCTAGACCAAGTTTTTCCTTAGAATGAACTTGTTTGTTTAACATATCATCAAGAGCACTAGTACCTTTCATGAACTTTTCCAATTTAATGGAGGTGCTCTTGAGATCATCATTCTCTAATCTAAGTTTCTCACAACTTAAGCAACCTAAATCAACCTCTTTGTTTTTCTCAAGTTTAGCCAATTTCTCCCTAAGTTCATTGATCTCATTTTCAAGCTTAGTTTTGGTTGATTTTAAGGTTTTATTCTTTTCTATGAATTTAAGACTAAGTTTGTGTAAGCTATCATATTTGCCTTCAAATTCAATATCATCTAAAGTGGAACTATCATAGCTATAATATTCGGTTTCGGAGTGTACCTCTTTAGAAGTGTGAGCCATAAGACATTTCTCCTCTTTGGGGTTGTCATCATCATCTTCACCGCTATCGCTCCAAGCGCCACTAACGAATGTCGTGTGGTTCTTATCACGAGCGGGCTTTGGACAATCACCAATGAAGTGATTTGGATCACCACATCTAAAGCAACTCCTATCACCTTTTTCGTTCTTGACAAACCGACTCTTTGACAATGGTTTCTTGTCATAGTTTGGTTGCCTAACGTGTTGACCTCGTCTCTTGAAGAACTTCTTGAAATCTCTCACCGCCAATGCATACTCCTCGTCATCACTTTCCGAGGAACTATCATGGTCACTTTGTGCCTTCTTGGCCTTAAGTGCAAGAGATTTCCTTTCACTCTTGGTTTTTACTAATTCCGAGTCCTTCAAAACTATCATCTCATGAACATTCAAGTTTCCTATGAGTTCATCGAGTGATAAGGTTGAGAGATCTTTCGACTCTTCAATAGCCGTGACTTTTGCTCTCCACTTTGGATGTAAGGCCCTTAGAAACTTCCTAACATTGTTCTTGCTAGAAAAAACCTTCATCAAGTGCTTTTAGACTAGTAATAATGGTGTTAAACGTAGCAAATGCACTATCAATAGTTTCATCTTCTAAGATGACAAATTGTTCATATTGTTGGACAAGAAGATCGATTTTAATTTCTTTGACTTAGCTATTACCTTGGTGGGTTACTAAAAGAGTGTTCCAAATATCTTTAGCGGTTTCACACATAAAAATTCTTTCATACTCTTTCTTAGGTAAAGCATTATAAATCACCATTTTAGCCTCATTATTTTTTGAAAGTTTCTTTTTAGTATCATCATTAGCTTTGTCAAAAGTGACTAATTCTTTTGTTTTAGAAACTTCATTAAATTGAAAGGGTAAAAAATCACCATTGGTAATAACATGCCAAAGATCTAAATCTTTTGATTTCACATAAGTTTCAAATCTATTTTTCCAATAAATAAAACTATCGGTTTCAAAAAGTGGTGGTCTTTGCATAGATTGCCCTTCTAGGTACTTGTTGGAATCCATAGATCGATTCAAGTTTTAAAATACAATATACTTTAAAAATTCTTGAGCAACCCGCTCTGATACCAATTGTAGAAACTAGAAGGGGGGGTTGAATAGTTTCTTAAAATTTACTTGTTAAAAATATGGTTTCCAAAAATCCTTTTTCAAAAACTTAGGCTTGAGGAAATATGTGAAATCTTCTTATGCACAAATATGAACAATGATAGTGTAGCTAAACTAATACTAACAAAAATATATCCACAAAGAATAAAGAATGATAGTGTAGCTAATCTAATATTAACACATGTACATGCAAAAAGTAGTAAGGAATGTAAAGAGTTAAGGGTAAAGAAAGATCAAACCGAACACCAAGGATTTATAGTGGTTCGGCAACGAAGCTCACTCCTCGTTCCTACTCCACTCCTCGAGTACTCCTTACTCGAGAGTTCACTACACAACAAGATCCTTATGGTGGAGAAAACCATACACGTCGCTTAACCAATTTCCGACTCTAAGCTAAAAGTCGAGCCCTAATCGTATCTAGGACCAATCTACAGAACTATACTTAGTATATACACAACTTCCAAATAGACACAACTACTTGGATCTTCACAACTATGACACACCTACAAATATATAAAAATTGATCTTCAATAGATCTTTGGTGGTGGACTCAACACTTCATTAGGATAGTGTTCTTCTCTTTGCACTTGGAGAGGAAGAGATGGAAGAACAAGATTCACTTCTTAAACAAGTAATAATCAAACAAATGATCAAAGATTTGAGTGATTAAAGAAGGGGTTTGAATCTGGAAATGAATGTGCAAAAGAGGTGGGGTGAAAAGCTGAGAATGACCAACTATTTAAAGGACAAAGGAGCCAACGGCTATATCTGCCCGCGGTACCTTATCACAGCCCGCGGTACCTTATCGATAAGGTACCGCCTAGGCGCTAAGGTACCGCCGGACTAGACTCCGCTCCTTTTTGTCCTTTAGTGGTGGAGGTCTTATCTGGGTATTAAAATATCCTGAAAGGATATTCTTAACAGTATAAGAATATGCCATTTTCAAATTTCAAATAATTAATTTAATAAAACATTTTCTTAAAAATAAAGTTTAATAAAAACTTGTCACTTTTAATAAAAAGTGAGTTTTAAGAAAACATTAAATCACTTGATCACTTGATTAAGGTTAGTACTTGTTTATCCATACCTTAGGTGAAAATGGGTAAAATGAAAAATACTTGAACTCAAGAATTCGTTTTTCGTTGTTTTCGTAAATGCTTGTTTTTACATATTGTCGTAATCAAAACTAAGCGAGACCGAAAAATGCAAGTAACGTTTTTAGTCATTATTGCATTAACAAGTTGTGTTCATCCAAGTTATTTGTGAATACTTGGATTAGCGTTGTGTACATCCATTGCACATGTGTGTGCTTGGATTTATGTTGTGTAGATCCAAGCTACATGTGTGCACTTGGATATGATTAGTTGAGTTGTAATTAGTTGTGTTAGTCCTCACTAAATTATAAAGTGATGTGGTTGTGTCTTGTGAGTTCTCACTAAACTATAAAGTGATATGTAGTTGTGTTGTGTGAAGTTCTCACGTAGCTTCAAAGTGAAGAGTCGTGAAGATTGGTTCTAGCTTTGGATTAGAACTCGACATCTAGCCTTCTGTTGGAAAATGGTGAAGTAGGCAACGTTGTGAAGATTGGTTCTACCTTTAGTTTAGAACTCGAAATCTAGCTTTGTGTCGTAAAAGAGTGAAGTGGGCGACGTTGTGTAGATTGTTCCTAGCTAAGATTAGGTCTCGACATTTAGCTTAGTGTCGGAAAAAATGTAAGCGACATTGTAAGGTTTTCTCCGCCAAGAAGGGAGCTTGTGGATATAGTGGAAATCTCGAGTAAGGTGTACTCGAGGAGTGGAGTAAGAACGAGGATAGAGCCTCGTTATCGAACCACTATTAATCTTGGTGTCTTCCTACTAGGTTGTTTCTTTCCTTACTCTTTACTTACATTCATTATTTCTACACTTACTATACATTGTTAATGCATTAGATTTGAACCTAATCATTATGCAACTAGCATTCAAGTAAAAGATAGTTTTGTGCATTCACCTAATTAAAAGGAATTTTAATTAGGAGATAAACCAGTGAGAAACTATTCAACCCCCCCTTCTAGTTTGTACAAACAATATTTCATTGTTTCTTGTATTATGACGTGGAACCCCCTTGCTGCCTAGTTGTTTCCTTGCCTGATTCTGGGGGTCTCATAGATTCAGTGCCCAATTGTGTTTTCAAAAGAAAGTACACCCAGTTTCCTTTAAAACGACAAGTGACACGACTTCTATGGACTTACGGTTAAAAAGTTATGAACTTTGAAAGTTGGTTGAAAACTACAAACCTGCACTAATCTGATAGACCCTTTTGAAGTAGTCCGTGGGATCCGTACTATACTGTGACAAAACGTGTTTTTGGCCAAAAACTTGTATTTGCACATAGCGGCCACACATGGGACTTCCTAGATTTGATAGTAAACATATAACATACATTTTAAACATCACTTCTATTTATGTTGACTTATCTTAAAGTTAATGGAAATGTTTTTTTTCAATAAAACTAGGAGTTGTGCCAAACACTCATTAAAGACCGTATTCTTCGTAAATTACTCTATGGACACAAAACGACACTCACCAATCCTTTTAAGACATCTTTATATATGTTTCAAGGAAACATTCAAGTTATTATAACAAAGTATACTAAACAACAATATTTGGAAGCAATAAACAAAGAAACACTACTCATATTGTATCACGCTTCAAAGGTAATTTGATACATGGACCGTAATCCATTTTAAAAACCTTTTGTTTTGAAAATAAGAGCCACGAACATCGGATAACAATTGTGGAATACATAGAGGGGGAGGCTGAATACGTTAAAAACTTTTGTATCAATTATCTGATCAAGATGGACGTAATTTCAGACGTGTTGTTTATAGTCAAAGATTATACTGTGAATTGAGTAGAAGATTGGGTGGTCGTAATACACACGTAAAGAACTGTTAGGAATAATATTTAGAAGTTACTCCTGGTAATGTAATAGTTACTTCTATAGTACTTCGTTCCTCCTGGCAGCATACAGTTCCTTCTAGTAGTTATAATGTTGAAGGAAGATTATAGAAGATATGATCAAAGAAGATTGTAAAAGATAAGATCAAATATTTATCTTCCTATTCTTATGGAAAGTATTAAATATATTGATTATGATGAGTAGGTTATAAGTTTATTTAGGAAATAATTAAATAGTATTAATGAATAATACTTGGGAAAGTATTAATTGTAATGTAACCACCTAGGACCCCTTGTACTATAAAAGGAGGTCATAGGGTGTAGAGATGGACACACTTCTACACATACATATTCTCTACATATTTCTCTCATTGTTTGTTATAGCTTCAAGGTTGTAAATCCTATCACTATTTAGAGTGATCATATTAATATACTAAGGCTTGAACATTTGGTTATTTCTATTGTTCATCTTATATATAAAGATTGATTTCTGCACAGTCTTCGTATCGTGATCAAGGTTTCAAACATCCTTCAAGAAGTGAACTCAACAATTGGTATCAGAGCCTTGTTGCGAAGCTTTGATTGAGAAGAACAAGATTTCTACATCCCTGTTGCTGTGAAGTGAAGTTGTTGTTCAGAATTCGCGACGGTTTAGCGACAGATTAGTGACGGTTTACCAGTTCTGTGACATACCTGTAACAGTTTCGTGACAAAATTAGTGTCGCTAAAGGTTCTGATTTTAAGGGTTTTCAAGAAATTTCTATTTAAGGTGTTGCTGAAGAAGACATGGCGTGCAGAACTTTAATTCTAGACAATGAAGTAATTCTTATGACAGAATCTAAAGTTAGAGAATATAATGCAAAATAAAATGCATGCTTATAACAACTATGACGTAGTAATTATTTGTTCTGAAAATTGTGAACAAAAATATGCTGATCTTCAAAAACAATGTTCTGATTTAGATGCTCAAAATGATAAATATTTCTTAGAAGTACAGTCATACAAAAGAGCTCTAATAACTTTGGAACAGTAGAAAAAGTGGTTTCAAAATACTCAATTAGAGTATGAAGATAAGATTAGGGTATTAAGTATTGACTTAGAAAATACAACTAATCTATTGACATATTCTGAAAAGCTTAATACTGAGGTAAATAAAGAGAAGCAGGAGCTACAGACTAAACTAGATAATGCTTTGTCTAGGTTTGATAAATGGAAAAATTCATCTAAAAACTTAGTCAAATTAGTAGATAGGTCTATGTCTGGTAGAACCAAAATGGGCTTAGGATTTGAAAACTATCTAGGTCCAAATGATGTTTTTGACTCCTGTTTGTCTAGTGTGTTTGATACTAACCCTGCAGATGTGGAGGGTAGACCTGTTTCAATAGGTATAAATGTGACAACCGTGGTTTTGAGGTTCGTCGCTTGGTCTTATTTTAAGGTTAATTTATGTGTGACTATGTGATTTGCGTGTTTACATGTTATTTTGCGTGAACGAGGTTGGTGTGGATATCGTTTATGGGTATAAAGTACTCATAAGTAAATCGAGGAACGGTTATTTCATGTTCATGAGCTCACAAATTAGTGACTATGAAATGAAATGGTGTTATTTTGGTGTTTTACGTATACGTATACGTATTATAGTAAATTGTATTTTTTAGGATTTGGGGTTTAGCATTTAGAGGTCTCGGGTAAGGTGTTTAGTCATGTGAGTATTTTTCGGGATGGTTTTAATTCATTTAGGACTTAGTTATTTAGTTTATTTCAAATTCCAAGAATTTTTATAAAACTGTATATTCTTGTGTCTTTTACGGTATACGCGTAAAAACTGACTAGTTTTACGGTTTTGAGGTTTTGGAGGCTTTAGGAGCTGAAATAAATTAAGGAAAAATTAAGGTAATATTAATAAGATATTAATTAATAATAAAATAAAATAAAAAAACGAAATTTAGGGTGTTTGGGTCGGTTTGGGACGATCAAAAGAAAACGGAAGGAAAAAAAGGAAGTTGGGCTTGGATTGGACTAGGGTTCACCCACACCCTATATATTATTTTATTCACAAAAAAAACATAATTATTATCTCCTGGAGTTTTGAAGTCACGGCATAAACAAGAAAAATTAGGGTTTCATTAAAATTTTGGGGTTTTCATAAATCAAAGGAAAATCTTCATAACCCTTTTCAATTTAATTGTTTTTAATGTTTTTATAATCATCTTATGATGGATTTAGGTTAGGGTTTAAATTAAAAACTGTATATTAATGATATTATAATGATTAGGTGAATTAGGGCTTGTAATTAGTGGAGTTATGGGTAAATAAATAGGTTAATTAATTGAATCCGTTTTTTAAAACTGGACAGAATTTTAGGTCAATTGTTTTGATAATATAGAGAGTTCTACAAACTCTTATTTTGCGATCCAAGTATCCCTGGAAAGGTAATTGAGTTGTCTTTCAAATGCAAGAAACGAGAACTAAATTGGAGGTCGGGAAGTGGGTCAAAAACAGGTTACAACAGTCAGAGGTCAAAACAGTTTTGAAATCAGCGGGTTTTCAATTAATGTTTTAGGGTGATTGGGGTACTTAGGAGTACACTTGAGTCATCTAATGAGCATGGGAGTTGGTTTATATATTAAATACGAGGCCTGGAGGAGGGCTAAGCAAATGGGTTAGGGTAAGACCCCCTAATCATAACAAACTTTTTGTATGTTCAAAATCAGTAAAATCTGGATAGACAAAAGTATATATATATATATATATATATATATATATATATATATATATATATATATCGGGGCCTTAACAGTAGCTTTAAGGTTGGACCAAAGGGGAGAAGTTATCTGACTTATGTAAGGGCATAGAGTTTCCTTTACAGAGGTCATGGGTATGGTTAGGTGGGCCTTTGGCTTATAGTTTGGAGACCTAAAAGTTGGGACTATTTTGTGTAAAATATGAACGGGATAGGTATCAAACTTAACCAAGTTAAGGACTTGTTAGGGAAGGGTAATGGGGTGTTTAGAACATATTAATGAGGAACATATATGGGAGAAGGCTAGATGTCCATCATAGGTTGATGAGCCGTTTTAGTGTTTGGTTCATGTTTTGATTGTGTGCTTTTGTTTGTTAGCTTTTTGCTAGTGCGCGGGTTTTTGGAGAAGCTCAATCAGGTGAGTTTCATAGTCCCATGTTTTTATGAGTATAAATGATTTGACTTCCAGATGGGATGGAAGAGACACTGTGTGGTTTTGTAAAGAATGTTGTGAATGTTTTTAAGGTTTGTGATGGACTTGTGTGTACATTATGTGATTAACTGCTATATGATTCTTGATTGTGTTTATGATTTGGATCGGGGGGACACGTACCGTCCCAGTTGTTGTGGTTTGACTTGGTACCAAGGGAATGTTGACAAGGCAGGGCCTTAGGGAGGTACATAGATGTGTGAGCATCTATGGGACCAAAGGATAATGACAAGGCGGGGCCTTGGGATTGGTTCATAGGTGTATGGGCGCCTATGGGACCATGGTGTTTGGTAAGGCTGGGAGCCTTAGATTTGGTTTGGTTTGTTTAATCTTGAATATTAGTTGTTAATGCATGTTTATATCACATTGTCCATATGTTCTTAAATTTGGTTATTATTCACAGCTTATGGTTTGATTTTAGCGTTGGAGTCTAAACCTATGACTCTCACCAACTTTATGTTGACGTGTTTTATTGTCTCTTTCAGGTGATATTATGGTTAAGCGTGAGAACATACGTGGCTAGGATTTGGAGTTGCGTAGGAATGCTTTTAGAAGGAGATCCCCGTTCCTTCTTAGTTTCTTTTGTTTGTTTAATAAGTGATACTGTTGAAACCTATATGTTTGCTTTGTTTATGTTATTGTTTGTCTCGGGTAAGTGGTAGGACTGTTACCTACTTACCTAGACTCCTGCATTGTTGCGATATTGTCATGACATTTGTGTCACCATTTTATGACATTTCTTATTTCATTTAGTTATCTCTATAGACACGCCATGTTCTGATGATATCCATACGTCGCGGTCCATATTCTGCCATGGTGGGGTGTGACAAAATGGTATCAGAGACAATGGTTATAGAGAATTAGGTTGCCTAGTCTACTAACCTAGTCTATAGCTTAAGGGTCCCTGCATATAGGCGTCATAGGAGTATGTGTGCATTTTATATTAATTAACATTTTCTGGATGTTATTGGTTTTTACTTGCGATGTTTGTTAATTTTTGACTAGTATGGGTTGAACCATAGTAGTTCATACTTAGCCACATGTTATTTTTCTTTTCGGGGTGTGACTAGTGCTGGTTGAACCATAATCATCCACGCTAGTCATTGTCGTATTTTGCTTAAATTGTATATTATAGTACATAATTTGGTACATGGTAGTTTCTATCTTTTGTTGGGTTATTTTATGTACCTGAGGTATAGTATTTTTCTTTTGATGTTTAAGTCATATTCCCTAAGAATCATATGGTGGTTCGAGTTATTAGGAATAGGTGGATATGAAGGATTTTAAGCTGTTTCCACTCTTATGGGCGACATGACTTATAACTGATTATGTTTTCGTTTTGGATTTAGTCTATGCTGTTTTAGCTAGACTATGGATTTATGTATTTCAAGAGTTTGACTATGTTATTTTAATGGATGGAGTTTTGGACTTTTTTTTGTTATGTGGTTATGAGCTTATGTGAGTAGATGAATTTATGTGTTTGTTAGAAATACGTTTTTACGTATATTAGAAGTATCGGTCACTCCACAATAATATTTATGTTGTAATAGCTCGTAGTTAGAAAATAGTCATTAGTTACTTATTAAGTTAAGTAAGAACCGGTCCATGGGCTTGTCATGGACCGGCCCAAGCCCAATGTAAGCTTGGAGTATAAATACCCCTTTCCACCATGGAAAGGGGTTGGTTGTTGTCATTTTCTAGTTTCCATTTATTAAAATAACACATAGTTTCTCTCACTTTCTCTCTCTAACTTTCTCTCTCTAGAAATAAACAAACCCCTTCATAGATTCATAGGTTATCAATATTCTACATTTGGTATCAAGAGCTATGGGGTGATTTAAGGTAGTGATTTGTGTGGCTTTTTAGTTTTTGATTGTATTAGTGTTCTTTAAGAAAAACCATCTTGATTCTTGGTGTTTTTGGTGTTTTTGTGATTGGGATTAGTGGATAAGTATTAGTTTTTACTTATTATTTTAGAAATCACAAAACTTTTTGGGTTATTTGGTCAAAATATGGGTTTAATCTTCATTTTTAGTGGTCGATTGTTCATCGAACAAGGTTTCTGATTAACCCAGCAGAAGTTCCGGATCAAGAAGTTCCGGATCAAGAAGTTCCGGATCAAGAAGTTCCGGATCAAGAAGTTCCGGATCAAGAAAGTTCCGAACCAAGGAAACTTCCGGATCAAGAAGTTCCGGATCAAGAAGTTCCGGATCAAGAAGTTCCGGATCAAGAAGTTCCGGATCAAGAAGTTCCGGATCAAGAAGTTCCGGATCAAGAACTTCCGAACCAAGAACTTCCGAACCAAGAAGTTCCGGATCAAGCCAAAGTTCCGAACCAAGAACTTCCGAATCAAGAAGTTCCGGATCAAGCCAAAAGTTCCGAATCAAGGTAATTCCAAGCCAAATCTTCCGAATCAAACTTCCGAATCAACAAAAAGTTCCGAATCAAGGGTTATTTTGCTTGTTTTTTCGACGATTTTTTAGAGGATTTAATCTTGGTTTCTTACAACAAAAACACAACACAATTCACAAGCTTTACTTCACTGCTCGATCAACCGATAATCTTTGTCTCTTTGAAGTTACCAAAATGAATCCGAATTCAGTAATGCCTCAGATGACATCACTTAGGGATATTTCGGTGATTACGGGAACGGATAATCGCCCGCCAATGCTCATCAAAGAAGTTTTTGAAGCTTGGCAAGGCCGGATGATGTCTTATCTTAAGGGAAAACTGGTTTATGGGAGGCTTATGGTTAAGTCAATTTTAAATGGTCCACTTGACTATGGTACCATAGTGGTCAACAATGTGACTCGACCAAGAGAATTTGAAGAACTTACACCAGCCCAACAACTTGTTGCCGATGCAGACGAGAAAGCTCTTCAAACAATTCTCCAAGCTCTTCCCCATGACATCTATAGGATGGTGAGTCAGTATACGGTGGCAAAGGATTTATGGGAACGTCTTAAGGTGTTGCTACAAGGAACGTCTCTCACCAAACAAGAAAGGGAATGTCAGTTGTATGACCTGTTTGATAGATTCACGTACAACCCAGGGGAAACGCTTCACGATTATTACTTCAGATTCACCACACTCATGAATGATCTGAATGTATACAATCTTGTGATTGCACCATTCCAGGTTAACACCAAATTCTTGAATACTCTACCTCAAGCTGAATGGGGTGAGTACATTACCGATGTTAAGTTAACCAGGGATTTGCATAAGTGCAATTTGGATCAACTATATGTTTTTCTTCAGCAACATGAAAAACATGTGATCATGCACTGTTCTCCACGAGGTATGTACCCTGATTCATTAGCTTTGATGGCGAATCAACCAAGCTTGTCTCACAACAACACTCCTTATATTTTGGGACATCAAGCCTATCATCCATCACCTTACATGACACCAGCCTTTCCCCAATACTCGATTTTACCACAACCACCCACCTCACATCAGCAACAATATCGGTTCAGTGCACCTTCATCACAATATGCTATACAACATCACCCAGCAAGTACTGCACCTTATGCTCAATCTTCATATTCATCTTATCAAGAGAATGCAGCATATCCAACAAGCTACCCTGATCAAATGAGTATTCCTTCTAGTGATTATGCAGCTCAAGATCAAGCAATGTACTGTGATGATGAGGAAGTCCCCGTTCCTGTATTTAAACAAGGTGCTGATCCAGTTGAAGTGTTAACCACTATGTCTGCCTATCTCACAAGGACTTTAAGCAAACGAGGATTTAGGGGATCAGCTCCTACCAACAATCAGTTGAGGAATTCATCCAATTCTCGCCAACAAGCTACAATTGAGAATGGCAGGGTAATGGTTCAGCCAATTCAACCATATCAGGGGAGACCTTCCACATCAACCAATGCTCGCACGGTCAATCCTGCTCCTGCTCCAATGGTCAACTATCCTCCACGGGCTAATACAGGCAAGTTGAGAATGATTACATGCTACAACTGCAAGGAAGAGGGTCATATGTCCAGGGATTGTAAGAAACCCAAGAGGAGAAGGGATGGACAATGGTTTGCAGAAAAGATCTATCTGGTGAATGCTCAAGCACAAGGAAGGGAACTTGATGAAGAGGAGCTTGCATTTCTTGCTGATCCAGGGATTGCTGAACAAGACATGGTCACCACACAGAATGTAGCATACCAAGCAGATGATCTCGATGCGTATGACTCAGACTGTGATGACTTTCAATCTGCAAAGGCTGCTCTCATGGCAACTATCTCCAGCTTAGGGCCAGAAAAGAGATCTGAGGTACTTATTAATACCACCGATAATACCACTGATGCTAGTATTCAACCACATCAAGTTGTGCAAGAGAGTGCTGATTCGAATGAATCTTCGGTGGTGAGTCTTTCAAACGAGGAGACAAACAATGATAGCAATATCAATGTGAGTCCCCAGACTTTGAGTGAATCACAACCGGGACCCATTTCGCATACGCCTACTCCTGTTCAACAAGATTTGGTCATGGTTCCTGCTACATTACTTAGCCAAATGAATGCTGCACTCTTAGAAACCTTAGCTAAGAATAAGAATTTGTCTGATGAGCTTGCCTTAAGCAATGAGAAAGTTCAAACCTTGGAACTAGTGCCTTCGTCTAGTGTTCTAACTAATCCCGAATATGATCACTTTAGAAACAAACAAATGGGTCACTTGCAAGAAATCGAAAACTTAAGAGCAAATATGTCTAATGAACTTCAAGAAAAGGAGTTAGTGGTAACTAATTTTCAAAAACTTCAAACGGATTTTGAATCACTTGAGTCTAAGAAGAATGAAATGGAGATTAATGCCACTAATAAGATTAGAAGTCTAGATTACTTGCTGTTAAGACAATACGCTGCTTCTCAACTGGTTCACTTATTTGATGCTTCATTTAGAGAATTTAACTTATCTCGTCTAAAAGGCCTTCCCCCTAATCCACGATATGCAAAACAAGCTTTAAGACATAGTCCTAGACTTTATAATGCAACTCAATTAGGATTGGCTTTAGACCCGATTGTTTTTCCCGATGATCGAACAAGTAAGGATCTAGTTGATGAGGATCGGTCATACAATTCTGCAAAATATCCCGAGTGTGATTATTTTAAATTGAATAAGGAGCTTGCAAAAACGGATTTTAGAATTCGCTTCCATATGGACAAAGATCTCATAACAGCACCGACCTACATACTAGATGAAGAAAACCCTAGTACATTTCCTACACTTGTCAATATGGAAGGTCCTAAGGAAATTCCAAAGGATCTTCCACCTGTTAGCACTGTATGGTTAAACTTGCAAGAGATTAATCAATACTTTACTAATTTTGACAAGGTCATTTTGGATTGTACGACTTCAAATGGCTTAAATGCCGGAGAATGGGCTTTCGAACATATGAACGAGGTGTTTAAAAATAAGATCAATCCGTTTGTCGAAAGTCTAAAAGGAACTTTTGCATCTCTTAAGGAAAATCTTATGTTTGAAATTGGTGAAGTTCAAAAAGTGTTTTATGAAATGGACACCGCTTACGAACTACAACTAATTGAAAAAGAAAAGATTTTAACCGAATATGACCGATTCTTGTCTGCAGTAATCTCGTGTGATGTGCTTACTACTGTAAATGTTAATTATTCGAATGAGCTTACATCCGCTATGATTAATTGTGATGATGTGCATATATGTGATGATGTTTGTGATCTTTCTGTAAATGTTGCTGATACTGTAAATGAGGTAGATAATCATTCTTGTCACGAATCTAACACTGAGTTTTTAAAGCTACAAGATTCTTACAATTTACTTTCAAAACGCTTTAATCAACTAGAACAACATTGTATATCTTTAGAATTAAAACAACAAACTCAAAATGAGGATCTTTTGATATCAAATGGTTGTGAAAACGGTGTTGAGACTAGTGACAAGATGATTGCAATTGTTAAGACATTAGAGGAAGAAATCATGAGATTGAAGAGAGAGGTATCATCAAAGGAAACATTAAAATTGGAACTAGAGGCTGCAGAGTCTAAAAACCAAGTCTTAGAAATTAGACTTTCGTCTGTTCTAGGGAGATGGATCGGACAAGACAGGGATTATCCGCTCTTTATGGTTCACTAGAAGAACGCTTCGCTTTTAATGCGGCACAGCAACAATCTTTTGTTGAACAACTGAACCAAAAGTGCGAGGAAATCTCTGATTTGAACATCCTGCTCATAGACAAAAATATGGTTTTGGCTGAGTTAAAGGAGACACTTCTTCTCACCCGACAAGAAGTTGTTGATAACTTAGCTACCGACTCTGCACCGTCCACTAGTGCTCCAACAACCAAGTCAGTAGTGCTTTATAAGAATCCGCTTCATAAGAGAAACCCGGTTACCTATGATGATTATATGAGGAATGCCATTAAGCATGTCGATCTTCTTAGGGATATTTTAGACGATCTTTATGCCTTAGATCCCTCAAGTAGCGACTATTATTCGGCTCATGAATATATTAAGCGAGTTCAATATTGCTTGGCATATTTGCAATACATAGGTACACCAGGTTCTGCACTACTTAATAATAGGCCCATTGCTGTCACTCCATTTAATAAGACTCCAGGAGCGAAACCGTCATTGGCACAATCAAGTAAGACACCTTTAAAATCTGTTGTTAATGTTCCCACTTTGCCTTCTACAGGATTAAAAGAGACTACTAAGGCTAAAGGATCGCCACTCAAGAAAGCTAAGATCAAGCCCTCCACTAGTAGTGCCACAAAGAAGAAAGTAGAAGTTCACAATAGGAATGCTAGTTCAGTTCTAAATAAAAAGAATCATGTTAAGACTAAAAGCTCTGCGCCTGTGCAGCAGCCTAAACCATTCGTGAATTCTGATTTGAATTGTTGGAATTGTAATGAATGTATGTTTTCCCAACGTCATGATTTGTGTCTGATTGATCACGTTAATGAAATGAATGCTATTAAGAATGGTCTTGAATGGAAGCCAACGGGTAGAACTCGTGCCCAAGTTGGCTGGCAATGGCGTCCCACTGGTAGGACCTTTACATTAGATGGAAAAATGTGCCCTTTAACTAGGAATGCATCCATTGAGGTTAGGTCTGAGCGTCCTTTAGTTAGGAACACTCGCACTCAAGTATGGAAACAGCGCCCTTTAATTAGGTCAGCCCCCACTATAGTGCCTATCAGTGAAGAAATACCTCAGGATTTAAGCCAACTAGAATCTACACCACCTAGTAAGAAAAAGAAGGCTAGGAAATCTAAGAAACCTAGAGTTAGCAAATCTAAGATTATTAAATCTGTACCTGCTAATAACAAGGAACACTCAGATTCCGATACCTCTACATTGTCTTCGTGTGGTGATATTTTCAGGTGGTCCAAATCATCCTGTGGTATTTGGACTCCGGTTGTTCAAAACATATGACCGGAAATCGCTCGATGCTCCGAAATTTCGTCAGCAAGTTTCTTGGTACGGTTAAATTCGGGAATGATCATATAGCAAAGATTATGGGGTATGGTGAATATCAGATTGGAAACGTGACGATTTCAAGGGTATACTATGTAGAAGGTCTTGGTCATAATTTATTCTCAGTAGGACAGTTTTGTGATTCCAACCTTGAGGTTGCTTTTCGACAACACACTTGTTTCATTCGCAACTTGGAAGGAAAAGATTTGTTGAAGGGATCTCGTGGTGCAAATCTCTATACCTTGTCCTTACAAGACATGATGGCCGCCTCTCCAGTATGTCTTCTCTCTAAAGCATCTAAGACCAAGTCATGGTTATGGCATCGCAGATTATCTCATCTTAACTTTGATGCTATTAATCATCTGGCTAAAAACGATACAGTTCGTGGTCTTCCAAAGCTTAAATTTCACAAGGACCATTTATGTTCCGCGTGTTCAAGGGGGAAAAGTACCAAGAAATCTTACAAGCCCAAAGCTGAAGACACCAATCAAGAAAAACTTCATCTTTTGCATATGGATCTTTGTGGGCCGATGAGAACTGAAAGTGTGAGCGGTAAGAAATTCATTCTGGTAATTGTGGATGATTTCTCCAGGTTTACATGGGTTAGATTTCTACGTACAAAGGATGAAGCACCAAAGGCTATTATCACCTTTCTGAAATTCATTCAGGTACGTTTGAATACCACTGTCCGCCGTATTCGTACAGACAATGGTACAGAGTTCGTCAACCAGACTCTTCGTGATTATTATGAAGGAGTTGGTATATCACATGAAACATCCGCTGCACGCACTCCACAACAAAACGGTGTCGTTGAAAGACGGAATCGTACACTTATGGAAGCTGCTAGGACCATGCTTATTTATGCGAACGCTCCATTGTTCTTGTGGGCAGAGGCTATTTCTACTGCATGTTTCACCCAAAACCGTTCTATCTTTCGGAAACGCCACGGAAAAACACCTTATGAGCTTTTACATGACCGTAAACCCGATGTTTCATTTTTCCATGTGTTTGGTGCTCTTTGTTATCCAAACATCAATAGTGAGAACTTGGGTAAGCTTCAACCGAAAGCTGATATAGGTATTTTCATTGGTTACTCACCGTCCAAAAGAGCATACCGAATCTATAACCGTCGTCTTGGCAAGATTGTAGAAACTATGGACGCAGATTTCGATGAGCTGACAGCGATGGCTTCTGAGCAACACAGCTCTGAACCCGCGCGTCATAAGATGGGAACCGGTGCTATTAGTTCCGGATTAATTCCCAATAATCCTACTTCTACATCATTTTTACCACCAACAAGGCCCGAGTGGGATAAACTGTTTCAACCGTTGTTTGATGAATTCTTCGATCCCCCGACTGATGAAGTTCCAGCACCTGTAGTAATCGCTCCAATCCCTGAAGTGGTTGCTCAAGCTAATGAACCTTTATCTAATGCATCTACAATTCACATTGAACCGGATGCACCTTCACCAAGTGATTCTCAAACTACACCTGAATCATCACCCCTACTTGTGCCTAATGATGTGGAAGAGGATTCTATTGATCACGACTTGGAATATGCTCACCTGCAAGAGCTTCCTTTCTTTGGTGTAGCGATACCTGAAAACCCTTCAGCCGCGTCTACCTCAGAAGAAGCTCCTTCTATTGTTCATTCCAGACCACCTAGGATTGAAAACCATAGCACTAAATGGACAAAAGATCACCCAATTAGGAATGTTATTGGAGATCTAGATCGACCAGTCTCTACACGCCATCAATTACAAGAGAGTGCACTTTATTGCTACTTTGATGCATTTCTCTCTGAAGTTGAACCTAAAAATTGGCAGCAGGCTATGACCCAATCATCTTGGATTGAAGCTATGCAGGAGGAACTAAATGAATTCCAACGACTTGAAGTATGGGAATTGGTTCCTCTCCCTGACAAGGTTAACATCCTTACTTTGTTATGGGTTTATAAGGTTAAACTTGATGAGATGGGTGCGGTATTGAAGAATAAGGCTAGATTGGTCGCTAGAGGATATAAACAAGCCTTGGGTATAGACTTTGAAGAATCTTTTGCTCCTGTGGCTAGATTGGAGGCTATTAGACTATTCCTTGCGTATGCTGCTCATATGAACATGATCGTCTATCAAATGGATGTGAAGACGGCATTTTTGAACGGTGAACTAAGGGAAGAAGTCTATGTTAGTCAGCCGGATGGGTTCGTCAGTACGGAGTTTCCTAATCATGTGTACAAGCTTAAGAAGGCTCTCTACGGGTTGAAACAAGCTCCACGCGCGTGGTATGATCTCCTGTCAACATATCTCATTTCGGAAGGCTTCTCCAAAGGCAAGGTGGACCCCACACTATTCACTCTCAAGGAAGGCAACGACATGATTCTGGTACAAATTTATGTTGATGATATAATATTTGCTGCCACTAACATAGAATTGTCAAATCGATTTGAGAAGATAATGTCCACACGCTTTCAGATGTCGATGATGGGAAAAATTTCATTTTTCTTAGGATTACAGATTTCTCAGAATCCCAGAGGCATCTTTATTAATCAATCCAAATATGCTCTAGAATCTCTTAAGAAATATAACTTTGAAAATTGTGACCCCGTGGACACTCCAATGGTGGAGAAATCCAAGTTAGATGAAGATAGGAATGGGACTATTGTCGATCTAAAACTTTACCGTGGGATGATCGGCACCCTTCTATATCTGACTGCTAGCAGGCCTGATTTGCAATTTGCTGTATGCATGTGTGCCCGGTATCAGGCTCGGCCTACCGAAAAGCACCTACATGTTGTGAAAAGGATCTTTCGGTATCTAAAAGGAACACTTCATCGTGGTCTATGGTATCCGAAAGATTCCTCTATTGCTTTAATATCATACGCAGATGCCGATCATGCTGGATGTCAAGACACGAGGCGTAGCACTTCTGGATCTGTGCAACTCCTTGGAGATAGATTGATCAGTTGGTCTTCAAAAAGGCAGAAAAGCGCTGCAATATCAAGCACGGAGGCTGAATACATCGCCATGTCCGGTTGTTGTGCTCAAGTCCTTTGGATGAGATCACAATTAACTGACTACGGTTTGGGATTTAACAAAATCCCGATGTATTGTGACAACAAGAGCGCCATTGCCCTTTGCTGCAACTATGTTCAACACTCCAGGGCCAAGCACATAGACATTCGCTACCATTTCATTAAGGAGCAGGTGGAGAACGGAGTGATCGAGCTGTATTTTGTCACTACTGAGTACCAGCTGGCGGATATGTTCACCAAAGCATTAGATCGAGGACGAATTGAGTTTTTGATCGACAAGCTTGGCATGAAATCATTCACTCCAGCGACCCTCAAAGAGTTGATAGAAGAATCAGCTGAATAGTCGTGGTAAACTATTCAGAGTATCCTTTTGTTCGTGATCATGTATATTATCGTAAATATATAAACCACAAAAAGAAAATACAAAAATATAAAACCAACAAAAATCATAAAAAAATATAAAACCTAGAAAAACCATAAAAATTATAAAATCAAGAAAAACCAAAAATATTTTTTTCGTTTTAAAACGGGCATGTCTTTTAGTACGGTAATATTTACGGCCTTAGAAATGTCGATTAATATTGACACGGTGCCATAAATAGAGTCCGTATAAAAGTTGTACATTTTTAAAAAACATGCCCATTATGGCTTGTAGTTATTTCTGACTGCAACCCGGTTTTCATATTAAAGTCACGTATTTCCTTGGAAAACGTTGGCTCAGAACGGGAATTAATTTTCTCGGGCGTGATTTACAAGCCAAATCATGCAAAGGGATCAAGTTTACTTTATAACTTGGTCTAACACGAATTTATGTACGTCTCAGTGCATTAATTTGTTAAAATAAGAGAAATCTTATTGACACCACGAATCAAACTTTTTCAAGATATAAATTGGAAATGCTTTCATCAATATTTGACTCTTTAAACAATGACTACTGCTCTTTAAATAGAAAACGGGTCATCGTTTAAGGGGGAGAAAATATTAAAATCATCTTCGTCATTAAATTGATTTTCAAAAGTGATTGTGAAAATTAAGGGCTACATGGTAATTGAGTGGTTTTGCTTTAGAATACGACTTGTGTTCGTTCTATGTGATAGGCATTGCTTTTAGATCTTGGAGATATGCTAATTGGATGCGATACTTAAGTTGTGTGAGATTGTCGAGTTTAGCTAAGCAAAATTAAGTCGACTAAAATTATCAATGGAAAGGTAAAATAAATTGAAAAAGTTAGAAACAAAAAGGAAAAGGAGTGAAATTGGAGGGACTTAAGGTGACATTCTTTGAAACTTGTCAAAAAATCTGACCTAAGTCAAATATAAACCCCCCGCCCCCCTTTCTTTTTCCTTTTCACTGTTTATTTCTATCTTTGCCGCCATTATTGGATAAACACACACAAACTAAAAAACAACTCGTTTAATCCATCCGTTCCTGTTCATTCGTTAAAATAAGGTAATTATCATCAATATTTAACTTATAAATTCGTCTAATCCATCATCTATATCTCTTTAATTGATTCGAATAATTAACATTATCAGATTTAGGGTTTATTCCTTAATTAGGGTTAATTATTTAGGTGTTGTTGGTGGGTTTTGCTCGGAATCTCATTAAATGGTGTTTAATTGCCTTAGTTTGCCTTAGAACTCACAAACGCACATCGATTAGATCAACAAAGGCTGTGTTTGAAAAGTTCCGGATGAACATGGTTATAACTTCCGGATGAAGGAAGTTCCGAATGAAGGAATGTTCCGGATGAAGGAAGTTCCGAATAAAGAACTTCCGAATGAAGGAAGTTCCGAATGAAGAACTTCCGAATGAAGGAAGTTCCGAATGAAGAACTTCCGGATGAAGGAAGTTCCGAATGAAGAACTTCCGGATGAAGGAAGTTCCGAATGAAGAACTTCCGGATGAAGGAAGTTCCGAATGAAGAACTTCCGGATGAAGGAAGTTCCGGATGAAAAACTTCCGGATGAAGGAAGTTCCGGATGAAGGAAGTTCCGGATGAAAAACTTCCGGATGAAGGAAGTTCCGAATGAAGGAATGTTCCGGATGAAGAAGTTCCGAATGAGGAAAAGTTCCGAATGAAGAGTTGTTTGATTATTATTGTTTGCATGTTATATGTACTTGTTGTATTATGTTATGAAATGTGTTATGCTTAGAAGTAAGAATGATATATATCTATATGTTTTTGTGCATCAACCTTTCATGTCTTATCTTAAGCAGATACAATGACTAATCCAACAGTACAAGTAATCCAAGAATCTAGAGAAGCCGATATTGCTAAAGCACGAACCCTTAAGTTTATACCCAACAACTACCGGCTGAAGCAAATCTCAAAATCCACTCACCATGGATTTAAAGTAGCCATTGCGATCCTTGATCAATCCCATTTTAAGAATGCTTTGAGAAGTAGTGCCTCGGTGCCTTATGAGTATATGTATGAATTTTGGGCCACCAAGGAAATCACTTCAAACAAGATCACCTTCACCACCGACAACAAGCAGCAGACACTCACAGTTTCAGACTTCCGTAAGATTCTTGGTATACGGGATACACCCAAAGGCATGTCATTCTCGAGGGATCCTACTAAAGATGAACTCGTGGAGTTATTTGACGCTCTTGGATGTTCGAAAATACGAGTTGCGTCTGAGTTTACCACTGCTAAAGTAGGACAACCTTGGAGAGCATTGATGGGTATTCTCAGTAAATGTCTTACACCAAAAACGAGTGGCCATGATGCTCTGCGTAGTCCTATAATAAACCTCTTCTATGGCATGTACAAAGCTGCAAATTCAGATTATGCTTTGTTGATATGGGAAGAATTCACCTTTCAACTCTTCTATAACAAGAAGCTGAAGACAAACTTCTTTCCTTATCCTCGGTTTATCAAGCTTATCATTAATTAATTTATGAAGAATGATGCTACTATTGATAGGCGTGCATCAAGTCGCTATCACACTGAAGAAGCTGATGATATTGTGGATCTGAGGCATGAAGGACCGTCTATTGGTGTGATTCCGGGTCCTATTCCTGATTACCTTCTGTCTGAGAAAATCAAAGGTTCTGCTGATTACAAGCTACTGCAGATAGAAATCAAGAAGCTGAAAGCAAACCTTCAGACTGGAGAAGACTCGTCTACAACGGTTAAGAGTAAAGGTAAACGCAAACAACCAGCTGCGTTACCTGAACCCGAAACCAAGAAGAAGAAGACAGAGGGTAAGAAGGGAAAGGGTAAGGCTGATGAGATGCGTTTACGTGATGAAGATCTTGTTGATCCTGCTCTTGACAAGACAGAGAGAAAAATGCTGAAGATAGCAATTCAAAGGAGTAGGAAAGATACTGGCGGTAGTGGTTCAGGTGCAAGGGTAGATGTTGAGGATGAGTACGTGGAACCAGATGATGTTGATGAGTTTGGGTCACCTGAACATTATTCAACTTCGAAGGAGCCATCAATCCCTATTTCAGCAAGTGTGGAAAAGGAGTCTGTTGCTCCTACGATCATGGTGTCAACCCAACCTTTAGCAACTCAACCTCCACCAATACAACCCTTACCAACCAGACCGGCTTCAACACCATTTCTTCCACCACCTACAATTCCCATCCTTAGTACCGCAGTAACAACCGAGCCTCTTCAATCAACCCAGAGCAGCTCTGCAACATCTACAATGGCTGCATTGGTGATGGCCGAACTGTTGGATAAACATGTGGATACTCACAAACGAGAAATGGATGAACTTCGCCAAGAGTTACAAAGACGAGCTCAAAGTGAAGAAGCATCTAGGAAAGCCCAAGAGGAGATGATTGCTAGGTTCGCTGCAGATATGGAGGTGACTCGAAAAGCACATGCAGAAGAACTAGCTCGGGTTAAGCAGGCTGAGGCTGATAAGCATGCTGCACGTATCACCAGACTTCAAGCGATGAGGGATAAATACAAAGAGCAAAAAGAAGCACTTGAAGCCTCTGTGGAAGAAAGAGTGCAAGAATCCGTTGAATCCCTAATGCCTAAACTGCGTGATGAGTTGAAGACACTTGCTGCTGACAACTTGATGATCAAATCATCCAATCCTTCAGAAGCCGCCTACAAGATTGCTTATGACTTGACGGATTTTGAATTGAAGAAGATCCTTAAGGCTCGTATGGTGGAACTTGGATCGTTTGATAAGTCTAGGATTCAACGGGCTCTATATAAATCCCTGAATGATGCTATCATGGAGGATGATAGGTTATTCAAAACGTTTGGAAGTGTGGTACCTTATCACATTCTACCTGAAGAGGAAAGGGAAGAAAGTGAGCAGGAAGAAGGTACTGGTGAAGAGGAAGAGGAAGAAGAAGGAGAAGAAGAGGAAAAGGATGACGATGATGGTGATGATGAGGATAAGGATGAGGATGATGATGACGATGATGAGGATGATGATGATGGCGACGATGGTGGTGATGGGAATGAGGAGAGTGCTAGGGGTAGTAACGGGGATGACAATCAGGATGATGATGGGGGTGAACAGCCTAAAGAGGGAGACAAGGTTACCAGCTCCAAGAAAACTGCTAAGACTGGAACCAAGTCCAAGAAAGATGCAGCGCAGAAGGACAAATCAACATCATCGGAATCAAGACGAACTAAGTGGCGCCACGATGTGAATGCCACTACAGCGTCATCGGTTCCCGGTACCTCTATCGTTGTATCTATACCTATTACCACTAACCCCATTAGTTCTGTTGTTGTTGCTCCTGTGATTGCAGAATCAGTGACGGAACCCGAAGCTGCACAACACTCACCAGTTCACGACACTGCCGAAATGCCTGAAACTGAACCAACAGATGTTCGCACTTCTACTCCTCTACAACAAGCACAACAATCTACGGTTCCTGAACCAAGCACACGAGACTGGGCAGACACGTTGGAGATAGACGAGACTGCACCACCACAGGCTTGGATCACGGCAGCAGCACAATATGATCCGATCACAGACGCTGACAAAGATGTGTTGTATCTCCGTATCCAAAGTCCGATTGACTTATGTGCATTTTTTGCTCATGAGTATAAGACTTCGGTTACTCCATCCTTGGTGAAGAAAGCGCTGAAAGATAAGAGACTTCGTGCCAAAACCCGGTTAACCCAAATGGAGTTCGAGTATTATGCCGATGAGATCCTAAAGGCTCTGAATACCGTTCAACGGCCAGGACTTCATGAATCAGAAAGAGCTCCACCTCCAATGGATCCGTCTCAAGATAATCAGATTGCTCTTGACTTCTTCGTCACCAATGATCTTGTGTATCTACTGAAGGGGTCATCAAAGTACGCAACTTCTCTGACCTTGCTGAAAGCTGCCAACTGGGGGACAATACCCTTTATCGAGGAAAAGGTAAACAGACTCTGGGTCTCAAAGATAAATCGTAATTATGATATGTATGCTGTCATAGGTGCATCTCATTGGGACGAACGAGTCCGAAGGGCGTACAGGGGTTGCTGCCTAGTCAATTCTGGAAGTATCGTTAGATCCGATATCCGCATCTCCAGCATTTTAGGGTTGAAAACTGAAGCCAAGAACGGCTATTATCATATGACGGAGATTCGCTTGAAAAGGGAGGATGACAGGGAATACAAAATCCAGCAGGGAGATTTTTCCATCATTCGCCTTGAGGCTATCGAAGATATGCTGCTTCTGATGACCCGAGATCAACTCACACATATTCCTCGTGAAGACCTCATTGCTTTGAATACAGCACTTCGTATGTTCACACGAAGCGTTGTCATCAAGACACGAGTTGAAGATCTGCAGTTGGGAGTCGAAAGCTACCAAAGGAAGCTCAACTTAACCCGTCCAGTAAATCAAGTGCTACCTCAACATGTAGAAAGATGTCCCTATACTGGCATTTCTGTCCCGAATTACGGCATTTTCTACTTGAACAGTCGAGGTTTGATGAAGTTTATGAGGGTGGGTGAGCTCCACAAGTACAGTGATGGGACCCTTCTACAAGTCAGAGGAAAGTTGGAGCATCTGAACTCGGGTGGGACTTTGCCAGAGATGACGGAGGATTGGCATCCGGGATACCGGCAGATGGCGAAGTACGTGATCAAGAAGATTGATCAAAAGCTCCGTGAACGTAGATTGATGAGGAGCTTGGAAAGATTCTTTGGTGGAAGACCATATTTAGTGCACCACAAGCTACTGCAACGATCCATCTAATGGGTCGTACACTTCAGGTCCACTTTATATTGGTTTTCAATTGTGAATATGTATATTTGTGAATATTGTGCTTGTATGGCTTGATGTAGTGTTAAGGTATGATAATTTTTCAAGAATTTCTCACGAGATTCTAAATCTTTCAAAATATATCATACTAAAGCACTACAACTATCCCTTATTCAATTAAGGGGGAGCAATAACTTGTTCTATGGCCAAACATCGATTTCATTTTTTACCCAAAGACCGGTTAATCCATTCAATATCCCAAATATTAATGGTTAACATTTTGGATAAGGGGAGAAAATGGGATTAAGGAGACGTAAGTGATACTTGGCTAAAAGATGAAAAAGACTTAACGATTATCCTACTTAATATGTGTAAAGCACGTGTTAAGGGGGAGCGTTTTTGATGAACAAAACACCTAAGGTACAAAACTTTTGATTTCAATATCACAAGTACTTTAGGTGATTTTCAATGATTTTTCATGGTGGCAATTCCTTCCCAAAACACGCTTAATTCACGACGAATATGGTTACAAAAGGGTGGTAGGAATAGGTTTAGTCCAATGATTCATCAGAGCCGATGGAATCTTCCCATGGAAAATTCCCTAGATAGAATTAGAAGTCCTCGGAAAGATGGAGAAAGAATGTGAACGTAGCTGAATGCCGACCAAGTACTTAAGCTAGCACTGGAACAATCACAACAAGGTGCTAGTGATGACGTATTGGTAAGCATTGAAGGGGTTGAAGAATGAAAAAGAATTGTAAAGATAAAGGGTGTAAAGAAAGAAGCCCTCCTTACAACTTTAGGCAGAAACCGGGTCAATACATATGCTATTGAGGTCATTTTTGCTAATGATTCTCGGTATTGAAGAAAGACATCATGGACCCAGTGATGCAATGCACAACCCTTCCCAGCTAACTCAAATATCTCTCAAAAGGTATTTGTTTTAATCACACGGAGATCAACACGTTATCTATTGGTTTATTCACTCCGAATAGACTGGTATTGAAAAGGTGGCACTCCTCTCCAGCCATCGCTCACTAAATCAAAACGCACAATCGAGTCTAGAGCCAAGAGATCATCAAAAGTCTCATTAGGACACTTTCCATTTATTCCTTGCTTTCTCACACACTGTGAAAAGTAAGAGATTTTCATGAGTCCTACGCGGTATTCCTGTAATATTGCCAGAACATCCGAGTAATACGCAAGTATTACAATGAAGATGGAAATCCTGCTTGAGCCAACATCAAACAAGCTCATGGTAGGTTACACGTGCGGTTCTTTTAGAACCAATCTTGTGAAAAACTGGAAGGTAACAGTGGTTTAATTCTTAATTGAACTTAAACTCGTTCCAGGCCTCTTCGCATTATCATATGATCTTGCCAGAACACTCAGAGTGACTCTTTATTGACCACAGTGACGAGTGGAAATCCTTCTAGTGTCAACATCAAACAGCACTTGGTAGGTGACGTGCAAGATTCTTTATGAATTAAGCTCGTGACAAATGGAAAGCAACGATGGTGAAAATCTTAATTGAAATTCACTTGTTCCAGGTTTCATGAATTGACGGCTTCAAATCACAAGGATAATTTATCCAAGTGATTCACTCTTTATGTTCGCATTCAGCTTTGGACGGTCGAATAAAGAGAACGGGTTTACCCGCGAAATCCTGTCAGGAAGTTACTTAATTGAAACTATCCGTCACGGGTACGATATCTAATATCGTCCAACGGTCTTCACCGACTGGAGGTAAAATGCTACCGAATTAGAATAAAATGTTCAAAGCCATTTTATTCATGTCGTTGCTGTGTACCTGTTAAAGACGGTGGCGTTGCTGTGTACCTGTTGAAGACGGTGGCGTTGCTGTGTACCAGTGAAGACGGTGGTGTTGCGGTGTACCTGTAGAAGTCGTTCCCACATGCTTATGTTTTTCTGCATCAAAGTTTAGCAAAAATTCAAGAAAGTACAAGATAAAGTCTTCCGCTGTACCAAACTCTGAAACTTTCGAGAATTCAACAAAAAGACATAAGTGTGTGGAACATGGAGTCACGAGGAGGCAAATTCACAAGAGAGGCAAAGATCGCACGTGAAAGGCCAAAGAACAATGCTCTCAAGCCAAAGCCAAAAAGATCAAACCAACGTATTCACAACAAAAGAAAGAAAAGAAGAAAAGGCTACGAGCTAAAGAACGAAGACTTAGTATAGTATGCTAGGTTTAGAACTTTGTAACGTGGAGTGACCTCCCTTAGGGGGAGATTGTTAGAAATACGTTTTTACGTATATTAGAAGTATCGGTCACTCCACAATAATATTTATGTTGTAATAGCTCGTAGTTAGAAAATAGTCATTAGTTACTTATTAAGTTAAGTAAGAACCGGTCCATGGGCTTGTCATGGACCGGCCCAAGCCTAATGTAAGCTTGGAGTATAAATACCCCTTTCCACCATGGAAAGGGGTTGGTTGTTGTCATTTTCTAGTTTCCATTTATTAAAATAACACATAGTTTCTCTCACTTTCTCTCTCTAACTTTCTCTCTCTAGAAATCAACAAACCCCTTCATAGATTCATAGGTTATCAATATTCTACAGTGTTATATGTTGTATTGATTCTTATAAGTGTCATCATAGGAGGGAGTGTATTGGGGAAATGGTAATTGTATAAGTATGGTGGCCAACATAGTTATACAAGTACCACAACTTCAATGGGTTCTCAAGTATGATTGCATGAAAGAGGGTTAGTACATGCTTGTATATGATGAGATGTGGATTGTGGGTATATTTATAATATATGGGTTTATGTAACAGCTGCCTATGATATGGCTATTTTTGAGTGTGTTATATGTTTTGGGTTATACTCATGTTGTGTGATTATGGGGTCACACGATATGGACTCGTTTTTAGTGATGGGTTTTATGCCTTGTGGTAAGATGGTGATTTCTCGTATGGAAAAACAAGTGTATGACGCGATTGATTGATCTGACATGTATGGTGACGAGTATGTTTTGGGTGATTTAATAGGTATATATATGCGGATGTATATATACTAGTATGTGTTAAGTTATGATATATGGTCGTTCAGTAGTTATTAACTTATTATAACTTGAACGTACCTTGTGTTTGCTCGTGTTTTATGGTGCTGTAGTTTAATGGAGTTCCAACGACGTTTTAAGTCTTTTGATGTGTGTCTACATTCAGGTATGTATTTAATTAATGAGAACTACTAAATTTTCTTACAAATAAGTGTGGCTGATTATAGGAAAACGGTTTTGAAAAAAATTTATAAGTGTATGGTATGATTATCGTGACTTACATATTTTTTTTAAGTTTGTGGTAGTAAGCTATAAAAAAAATTCTTGAAAATAATTGGATTAGTTTTCTATGTAACATGTGATAATACATTTTAAAGGGGTAAAGAAATTTTACAAAAAATTTCTTAAGTGTAGTTAAAATTTTAGAAGTATTTAACTAGACGGCAAGAGTAAAAGGGGAGATTTTATTATAGTAATGATAATAATAACACCACACCTTGTAAACGTGTAGTAGTTTAGTTATAACCAGCCTAAATGGATTTTATAAAATAATAATAATAATATAGAATAAAATGAAGAAAAAAAACACTGTATTTTATAAACATGTATTAGTTTCATAATAACAAGTGAAATAAGTTTAATATGGGTAAACAAGATAATGGTTAAGATTGTAGTATACTAATTAGTTGATATCTTGATAAAATGATGAAGATAAAGCATGAGTTTATGGTTAATAATGAGTATGATTGGTTTTAGTAGTATGGGAGTTTGGTTCTTATGAGAAGTAACTAATTAGGATGAAAGTTTTAAATTTTCTAACGTATCGAAATTTGGTAATACTAATCGTGACGAGTCTAATTTTTCGTTGTTGGAACACTCCATTGATCTTTCAGATTACATTGTTTTGTTTTCAATTGTTTTGGCTAGGGTTCGTTTTACCCTATATTTTATTTTGGGACACGATTGTTTGGAATTCTTTGGTTACACGTCATAGTTGATTTATTTATGCGGTTGTGGGAACGTTAGGATGAGAGGATAGAGTTGGGTAGTATTACTTATGGTTAGATACTATAATGGAGAGATGTGTTTTGGTTTAAAGGTTGTGTTGAAGGAATGATTAAGATTTGTGGAGTTTTGAAACTTAGATTAGTTACGGGAATAAGAGAGTAAGTAAAGTTAGTTGAGTGGTCATGGGAACGAGATGTCATATTATGAGAATTTGGTTGAAGTACCATTAGGAGATTGATGAAAGTACTAGAGGATGTGACGGTAGAGTAGAAAGTTTATACTAATGGTAAGATTGGGAAGATAACACGCAAGGGAATTGGTATAGTTTTGGAGGCAAGGTAGTAGTAGACACGTGAAGGAAAACATGGATGTGAAAGAATGATTAGTAGGAAGCTGATTAATGGTGAAGTAAAACAAGTAAAGAAGAGTGAGCCATTGAGGGGTTGAAGTACCTTTAGAAATATTGTGATAAAGGAGTTGAAGCTAGAAGCTACTGCGTAGTGTGAAGTTCCTAGGTAACATCATGGAGATGAGAAGGAGTGCGTGAGGAGCTAGATCGTGAAGCAAGAAGCTGCAAGGACTACGTGTCGGCTGCAAGAAGAATGCAAGAGATCTCGAAGGAGCCGCAGAAGTTGCTAGTACTGATTAGTGACAAGTACAAGTATGGAAAAATTTCCATACAGTTAGAGATGAAGAAGGAAAAAAATCGAGTGGCAGAGTGGAGCTACGAAGAGCTGGACCAATAGATCGCGATGGAGTGACTACACAAAATATGAGTTAAAGGACTTGTGGAGGTAACAAGAGGGAGTCGCGTGCTACACGAAGATTGAATCTCTGGGTAGTCGATATCGAGGGACGAGTAGTGAAGCTGGAGCTGAATAAATTCGTGGACAAGTGAGTAGAGAGAGTCGGTTTTGTGAAGGTATTATGAAAGATTTGGAAGAACTAGATAGACTTAGTTAGTGGAGCTGGATTGTTATATCTGCCTAGTATGCTAGAGGCATTTGGGGTACGAGACGTAGAGAATGATCGATACAGATCATGAACGTCTCCAACACATATTTAATCATCTTGATTGAACATTTGGAAAAGGTGATGGGTGGAGTTAAGTGATGAAAGAAAATTGCAAGGCCAAGTACCATCTGGGAAAGGCAAGCATGGTTGATGAGACATGGAATAAGAAGAATGAAGTGAAGCTGAGACGAACTTGAACTATATGGATGACGTATTAGGGTGGTTTGGATGAAGGATGTAGGTTGTACGAGTTGAGTTGTCTAAAGCAGAGAACGCGTCAACATGTATGTTGCGTGGCTTGGACAATCATATGGAGAAAAGGGACGTAGAATATACTTCCTACATAGATAGGAGTAGCTTAGAAAGGGCGATGTAAGGACGAAGTTGGTGAAAGGGATACATAATGGGGTGGAGGAATAAGTACGACGAGAGTTGGGTGATAGTCGATAGACTGACTAATTCATCTCATATTTCAAGAGGAATGAGAAGTCACGTAGTTGAGAAGTTGGAAGGATTGCGTACGGATGTGATGGAATAGAAGGTTTTGTGTAAAATTTAACCTAATAGGTATGGAATGCCTTATGAAGGATTATGGCAAGGGAAGAAACGATGCGAAGCAAGCGTAGTATATCGTTGATAGACTAATGGTTGGTATGAGCATACTATAGAGGTAATTGAGAAAGACGCCTAGAGCATTGGCGTGAGATTTGGAGATAGTTAGAGAACGCATTATATTAGGAAGAATTCTCCTACAAAGAGAGAGTCACCGGTGAGAGGGGCATATTCCCCATTGATGAGGATGTAAGGAATAAAGGAGGAAACACCTAAATTATAGGCTGAAGACGGGATATAAGATGGTATGGAAATTAAGATTATGGAAAGACAAGCGAAAAGTAGTATGAAGGAAGAATGATTAGAGGGTGCAAGAGGTTGTCAAGATAGTGGAGTGATAAGGAAGGGAAACCCGTTAGAGAAAGAGGTTGGTAGTCACGAACAATGGACCGTTCACCTAGAGAAAAGGTGTAACATATGTCAGTATGAAGGATGGTTAGTTACTTGGTGCCGAGCATGGGAAAGCAAGGATGAGGTGGTGGTTATGACATGTTCCATGTGAATGTTATGGAAGCTTTTGGTTATGCAATCCCGCATATACCATTGAATGTGTTTAAGGTTGGGAGAACTTCCGAATGATGGAAAATCCGTAGAGGATAGAAGCCGTTAGGTATGGTGATAGAAATTGTTGTAGAAACTGCTGGAGTTAATTCATAGGAGATGAGGTGGATCACCGTTACAGTGGGATGAAGTTAGAAGCGGTCAACGTATTGGACCGGAGGTGGATCGGAAAACTATGGAGGTGGTGGCAGTGACTAAGTAGAGGTTGAAAATAGAAAAGAACGGACAAGAGAACTATGCGGACAAGAGGCGTAAGCCATTGAGATTTGAGATAAAGTTATGCTAAAGGTTTCACCATGGAAAGGGGTGATGTGGTTTGGAACGAAAAGGGAAGTTAGCACCTAGATTTGTGGGTCCATTTGAAATCCTTGAAAGGATTGGGCTAGTGGCGTATAGGTTGAGATTACCGGAGGAATTGAGTAGTGTGCATGACGTATTTTGTGTATCAATCTTGAGGAAATGCTTAAGAAGCACTAACTTGCAAGTACCGTTAGATGATATTAGTATGGATACGAGTCTTCGTTTTATCGAAGAGCCGATAGAGATTTTGGGTCGTGAAGCTAGGACGTTGGATAAAAAGGGTAATATACCGTAGTTATGGGTAGATGGAATTTGGAACGTGGACTAGAGTTCACGTGGGAACGGGAAGGATTTATGAGGAGCAAGTATCCTTAGTTAATTGATAATGACGATCCTAAGGAGTAAATCTCGGGACGAGATTTCTATTAGGAGGGAGTGATGTGACAACCGTGGTTTTGAGGTTCGTCGCTTGGTCTTATTTTAAGGTTAATTTATGTGTGACTATGTGATTTGCGTGTTTACATGTTATTTTGCGTGAACGAGGTTGGTGTGGATATCGTTTATGGGTATAAAGTACTCATAAGTAAATCGAGGAACGGTTATTTCATGTTCATGAGCTCACAAATTAGTGACTATGAAATGAAATGGTGTTATTTTGGTGTTTTACGTATACGTATAAGTATTATAGTAAATTGTATTTTTTTAGGATTTGGGGTTTAGCATTTAGAGGTCTCGGGTAAGGTGTTTAGTCATGTGAGTATTTTTCGGGATGGTTTTAAGTCATTTAGGACTTAGTTATTTAGTTTATTTCAAATTCCAAGAATTTTTATAAAACTGTATATTCTTGTGTCTTTTACGGTATACGCGTAAAAACTGACTAGTTTTACGGTTTTGAGGTTTTGGAGGCTTTAGGAGCTGAAATAAATTAAGGAAAATTAAGGTAATATTAATAAGATATTAATTAATAATAAAATAAAATAAAAAACCGAAATTTAGGGTGTTTGGGTCGGTTTGGGACGATCAAAAGAAAAGGGAAGAAAAAAAAGGAAGTTGGGCTTGGGTTGGACTAGGATTCACCTACACCCTATATATTATTTTATTCACAAAAAAACATAATTATTATCTCCTGTAGTTTTGAAGTCACGACATAAACAAGAAAAATTAGGGTTTCATCAAAATTTTGGGGTTTTTATAAATCAAAGGTAAATCTTCATAACCCTTTTCAATTTAATTGTTTTTAATGTTTTTATAATCATCTTATGATGGATTTAGGTTAGGATTTAAATTAAAAAACTGTATATTAATGATATTATAATGATTAGGTGAATTAGGGCTTGTAATTAGTGGAGTTATGGGTAATTAATTAGGTTAATTTAATTGAATCCGTTTTTTAAAACCGGGCAGAATTTTAGATCAATTGTTTTGATCATATAGAGAGTTATACAAACTCTTATTTTGCGATCCAATTATCCCTAGAAAGAGAATTGAGTTGGCTTTCAAATGCAAGAAACAAGAACTAAATTGGAGGTCGGGAAGTGGGTCAAAAACAGGTTACAACAGTCGGAGGTCAAAACAGTTTTGAAATCAACGGGTTTTCAATTGATGTTTTAGGGTGATTGGGGTACTTAGTAGTACACTTGAGCCCTCTAATGAGAATGGGATTTGGTTTATATATTAAATAAGAGGCCTGGAGGAGGGCTAAGCAAATGGGTTAGGGTAAGACCCCCTAATCATAACAAACTTTTTGTATGTTCAAAATCAGTAAAATCTGGATAGACAAAAGTATATATATATATATATATATATATATATATATATATATATATATATATATATATATATATATATATATATATATCGGGACTTAACAGTAGCTTTAAGATTGGGTCAAAGGGGAGGAGTTATCTAACATATGTAAGGGCATAGGGTTTCCTTTACAGAGGTCATGGGTATGGTTAGGTGGGCCTTTGGCTTATATTTTGGAGACCTAAAAGTTGGGACTGTTTTGTGTAAAATATGAACGGGATAGGTATCAAACTTAACCAAGTTAAGGACTTGTTAGGGAAGGGTCATGGGGTGTTTAGAACATATGAATGAGGAACATATATGGGAGAAGGCTAGATGTCCATCATAGGTTGATGAGCCATTTTAGTGTTTGGTTCATGTTTTGATTGTGTGCTTTTGTTTGTTAGCTTTTTGCTAGTGCGCGGGTTTTTGGAGAAGCTCAATCAGGTGAGTTTCATAGTCCCGTGTTTTTATCAGTATAAATGATTTGACTTCCAGATGGGATGGAAGAGACACTATGTGGTTTTGTAAAGAATGTTGTGAATGTTTTTAAGGTTTGTGATGGACTTGTGTGTACATTATGTGATTAACTGCTATGTGATTCTTGATTGTGTTTATGATTTGGATCGGGGGGACACGTACCGTCCCAGTTATTGTGGTTTGACTTGGTACCAAGGGGATGTTGACAAGGCGGGGCCTTGGGGAGGTACATAGATGTGTGAGCATCTATGGGACCAAAGGATAATGACAAGGCGGGGCCTTGGGATTGGTTCATAGTTGTATGGGCGTCTATGGGACCATGGTGTTTGGTAAGTCTGGGAGCCTTGGATTTGGTTTGGTTTGTTTAATCTTGAATATTAGTTGTTAATGCATGTTTGTATCACATTGTCCATATGTTCTTAAATTTGGTTATTATTCACAACTTATGGTTTGATTTTGGCGTTAGAGTCTAAACCTATGACTCTCACCAACTTTATGTTGATGTGTTTTAGTGTCTCTTTCAGGTGATATTATGGTTACGCGTGAGAACATAAGTGGATAGGATTTGGAGTTGCGTAGGAATGCTTTTAGAAGGAGATCCCCGTTCCTTCTTAGTTTCTTTTGTTTGTTTAATAAGTGATACTGTTGAAACCTATATGTTCCCTTTGTTTATGTTATTGTTTGTCTCGGGTAAGCGGTAGGACTGTTACCTACTTACCTAGACTCCTACATTGTTGCGATATTGTCATGACATTTGTGTCACTATTTTATGACATTTCTTATTTCATTTAGTTATCTCTATAGACACGCCATGTTGTGATGATATCCATACGTCGCGTTCCATATTCCGCCATGGTGGGGTGTGACAATAAACCAGCTGTAGAGATGCATGTTGTTCCTCCACCTCTCACAAGGACATACATGCCTACCTCAGACCACTCTGACTTTGATGAATCACAAATGACATATGATACAAGGTCCATTGGCTCAATTGAAACTACTTCTGTGTCTAATGACTTTGTCTCTTGTAACTTTAGTTACAAGTCTTTAGAACCTAAGACTAGTGACCTTGACTCTTGTGAGTCCGACTCTAGTATTAAAATAGTTGAGTCTGTGCCTAAACCTGTTATAATTGAACCCATGACTAGTAAATATGCCTCATGTACGTCTACCTTAAGTGCTAAATGACCTAAGTTCTACCCTCAATCTGTATGTGCTAAGAATGAAAGTAAAAGGAAATCAGATAACCCTAGGAAAAACAATAAGAGTCCTAGAGGTAATCAAAGAGGCTGGAATGGCATGATGACTCAAAAATTAGGTGATAACTTTGAGTTCAAAAATAAGGCTTGCTATATGTGTGGTAGTTTTGATCACTTGCACTATACTTGTAAACACAGGAGAAAGATTAATGATCAACAACAGGTTAAACCAATGTGGAATAACTCAAGACGGGTGAATCACAAGAACTTTGGTAGATTTTCTCACCCCAATCCTAAAAATAACATAATTCTACAACCAAGACGTTTTAATAATGTTAAGGGTACAAGGGTTGAGTCTGCATGGTCAAAAACAAAGCTTAATATTGTTAATGCTTTAGCTAGGTGGGTTTGGAAACCTAAACAAGATGTTTTAAAACATGTTTCTAAATCAAATAGTGCCTCAAAGACCTTAACAATATATGAATATGTTGATCTTTTTGGAAGATTCGAGTATGTTTTGGCTTGGGACTTCCATAAGCACTAATCTTTTCTTGGTTTGTGTTTATTTTAGCTAGTGTGATTGTCAATTGATATGTTTTGTATTGTCTATATTTGTGTGAACTAACTTTTTACAGGATAAGAAAAGTCTTAAAAAAACAAAAGGGGTTTTCTTCATGGTGGATACTTAGCTCTATTTGAGGGGACGTTTTTTCCTAAGGGGAGGCTTGTTGTATGTATCTCTGTGTATATTATTGTTTTCTGTCTAATCAACTTTGTAGGATGACATTGCTGTTGGTGGATATGGTTCCTCCTAGTAGAATAAGTTGCTCCTAACCGACCAATGGTTCCTCCTGGTAGCACTAAAACTGCTGCTGGTGGACCATTGTTCTTCATGTTGCTTCATAAGTTTCTGGTGGTTGACTCATATTTTTTGAATCGTTAAAAAATATATTAAAAAAAGTTAAAAAACTAAAAAAATTAAAAAAAATAAAAAGAAAATTTAAAAAAAGAAAAAAAGAAGAAAATAAAAGAAGGTTATTGTGAGTTTTTTAGTTCTTGTTGAGAAAGGCTTCGGTATTCGCTAACCACCATACAACAAATGGTCATCAGTTCACCATGTATAACAAACATAAGAACTGGCTAGTCCAAGAGCAAACGGCTGCTTGGTAAAGACCATATCAAATCTGTTGATGGTTTTCAGGTTACCTAAAATTGGATGGTCATCACTCACCTTGGTCCTAGACTGAAGAGTGGCTAGTCCACAGGCAAACGGTATGTGGTAAAGACTTTCTCAAATCCGTTGATAGCTGTAATAGTTTGCTAAAAACTATATGGCCTTTACTCACCATGTTATTGCAACAAAGAATGGCTAGTCCAAGGGGGTACGACTCTTGGTAAAGACATCATCAAATCTGTTTATGGCTGGTAGTTTGCCAAAAACTATACATTTCTATGATTCACTTTAAAGTGATGAGGATAGTTTTGAACTTATTGAATTGATGATTGTTGGTATCACTTTTCTTACCATGGTTCGTGATTTGGAGATTTATTGACTGTTCAACATATTAGTGCATCCAAACAGGGGAGGCTTGTTTCAAAATCTCAAGTGATGCTGACAACAAAACTACGTACTATACAAAGAAGTGTTTGGATGCATCTTCTTGGTGATCAAGACGCATAACAGTGGAAACTTGAACTCAACTGTGTTAAATTCAAGTTTTGGGGAGGATTGTTAGGAATAATATATTTAAAAGTTACACCTGGTAATGTAACAGTTACTTCTGTAGTACTTTGTTCCTCCTGGCAGCATACAGTTCCTTCTGGTAGTTTTATAATGTTGAAGGAATATTATAGAAGATATGATCAAAGAAGATTGTAGAAGATAAGATCAAATATTTAGTCTTCATATTCTTATGGAAAGTATTAAATATAGTGATAATGATGAGTAGGTTACAAGTTTATTTAGGAAATGGTTAAATAGTATTAATGAATAATACTTGGGAAAGTATTAATTGTAATGTAACTACCTAGGATCCCTTGTACTATAAAAAGAGGTCTTAGGGTGTAGAGATGGACACACTTCTACACACACATATTCTCTACATATTTCTCTCATTGTTTGTTATAGCTTCAAGGTTGTAAACCCTATCACTATTTAGAGTGATCGCATTAATATATTAAGGCTTGAACGTTTGGTTATTTCTATTGTCTTCTTATATATAAAGATTGGTTTCCGCACAGTCTTTGTATCATGATCAAGGTTTCAAACATCCTTCAAGAAGTGAACTCAACAAGAACAATTTGATTTAAGTATAAAAGTTAAAAGATAAAGAAAAGGAAATGCAAACCGACACGATGATTTATAGTTGTTCGGCTACAAGGACACCTTCCTTTCCCTACATCCACTCTCCAACTCACCTACTCGAGAGTTATACTTTCACTAGTCAACAACCTCCTAAAATCGGTAGTACACGTTGCTTATAATATTTACCGACACTTTAAGCTAGGATTTCGTGTTCTTTCACACATGTACAATAACTCCCTTCGACA